>JAPXFQ010001109.1:0-529797 GCA_028564705.1 Apricaphanius iberus | reverse complement strand
TTCCATTCCTAATTACTCTGTGATCTATTTAAACCCGAGCACCTAGCCATCAGCGTCGCTCAGACTGTGGTCTCGTAAACCCGCCTTGGTTAGCGAAGACAAGCTCTATTTTCATGGATGTGCTCACCCTTGATCCTTCCGAATCCGATGAGGAGCTCTTCTCCAGCGAGACTTCCATCATTGGACCATCACCTCCATCCGTGGCCCGTCAAGTCTCTCGCCGTGCCAGGCTTCCATCGGCTCATCGGGATTCCAGCCAGTCCTCTCAGTCAACCAGAGCTCTTCCATCTGGCTCCGCGCAGTCGGATCCCTCTCCGGCGACTTCCGCGCCTCGAGATCGGCGCCCTTCTCCATCTCCTCCCCGCACATCTAACTCCCTTCGTTCTTTTCTCGAGGCTTCGCCTCCCCGTTTTTGTTCTCTGGCTTCGGGCCGCTCGGTCCAAGTTTCCTCCCATTCCCGCAGTGCGTCCTCATCGCGCCCCGGGACTTCTTCTGGAGTTCAACGGTCCTCAGTAGGCGCTGCAGGCCGATGGGCTCCAAGCTTCTCTACGTCCCGATCACTTCAGGCTCCCTGTTCGCCACAAGCTAAGCACTTTCCTCCCGATCTCTCTGGCAGTCCAGCTCGGAGGGCTTCTCCTCCCCGTTCCCGTCCGGCTTCATTCCGGATTAGGAAGTCACCCAGAGTTCGTCGTTCTTCCGCCTCCGTCTCCAACCGTCCGGACATGTCTGGGTGGACAGTAGCCCGCTTGCAATCTTCACTCAGGGAAAGAGGCATCCCCTTTAGCCGTTCTGCTAATAAATCTTGCCTCTTCAAGCTCCTTTTTCCCTCTACTTCACCGTTAACCAAAACTTCCTCCTCCCATAATCTACTTCCTACTTCAGCCTCAGTCGCCACTTCTTCTCAGAGCACATCCCAGCCCTCAGCTGCCGGGCCAACATCCACAGCTCCCCCTGCTGGCGGGGAAGCTTCTTCCGTCTCATTTCCCTCAAATTTTGCCTCATTCGTAACAAATCTTTTCTGTTCCTTAGCATCTCAGTCCGGATCTTCATTTAATCAATCAACTCCGTTCCCCCACATTCCCCCTTCTATGTTTCCTACAGGTTCAACCCAGGCTTCCACCCATGCTTCATGAACCCCTTCTAACCCTTCAATATTACCAACAGGCTCAAATGTCCAACAACCTATTGCTGCATTACCTCAAAATTCTACTGGTCTGCCGTCTCAGTTGCCATCTTCATCTATTCACACACCAGCTTCTAACCATTACACTCTTTCCACAGCAGTACCCCCCCATTCGGCCACCCTCTTCCATCAATCGCCCTTCCCCAGTTTCACCCGCTCTCCGACAACAAATTTTGAACGGTAATTACATCGATTTGGCTCTCCTTCTCTAGGTCTCTCAGGTCAGCCCCGGGAGGTGCAGACCGGTATGGGGCCGATGCAGCGAGGTTCAGCTCTTAGCTCCAGCTCCAAAGATCTGACCCCCACAGAGTTCGCTTTTGCATTCTCCCTTTATAGGGACATCATTTGCTCAGTATTTCCAGACCGGCAGACTGAATTAGATGATTATTTATCTATTGTCCTTGACATGGCCCTTAGATTTGGAGGAAAAGGGTTTTACCGATATCATGTTCTTTTTTCATCCCAGGCAGCGGGTCGTCTGGCCCAATTCAACCAAGTTACATACTGGGGTTGTCTAGACTCAGAGTTATATTGCCGCATCTTTGCAGCTCGTGCATCCCTATCTTGCAGCCTCTGCGGCGCTCCCTCCCACCCTGCTACTGCATGTACACTTGTTACTCCTCTCCGTCCTCGGCTATCATCGGCACGCAGCTCATCAGTCCCCAACCGTTTGTCCTCAGCTGCCCCTCCCCCTCCAATGATTCCTAAATCTCTGCCACAACAGTCTAAACCAAATGCACCAGTCTCCGGGGGTATGGATAAGCGCGGCCGTCCCATCCTTTACCAGGATGGTAGGATGGTGTGCAACAATTTCAATGACCTCGGTTGCTCAGCCTCTAGCTGCAGGCTCTTGCATACCTGCTCCTTCTTCGGAGGGGCACATGCTCGGAACACCTGCCCCCATAACCCCACTTCCAAAGCAGATTGACTGATACAGCACCTTGCCACTCCCATCAAGGTGAGCGCTCTGATCTCTGCTTTGGCCAGCCACCCCGATAGGGAATTTGTCGATTTCTTGGTTAAGGGTTTCACACACGGGTTCCACCCAGGCATTGAAGTTTTTCCTGATTCCTCAACTTACTGTTCTAACCTTTTATCTGCCCTTTCTGATCCCGATACAGTCGATTCTTTACTCCTTAAAGAGGTTAAGGAGGGTTTCATGATCGGTCCTTTCGCTCGCTCCCCTTTTGCAGTTTTTCGAATCAGCCCCCTTGGGGTAGCAACCCGCAAATACTCGGGAAAGAAAAGACTGATTATCGACCTGTCGGCACCTCACAATTCCTCTGTCCACAGTATCAATAGCCTTATACCATTTCCTGATTTCTCAATGCAGTACGTCACTATAGATCATGCTATTCGACTCATCCGTTTAGCAGGTCGTAATGCATGGCTTTCTAAAGCAGACATTACTAGCGCCTACAAGGTCCTTCCCCTTCATCCAGACTTTTGGCGTTTCTTTGGGGTCTTTTGGAAAGGAGCTTATTACTTCGCAGTCAGACTTACCTTTGGTTGCAGAAGTAGCCCCCGGATCTTCGACTCCCTTTCCGAGGCTTTGTGTTGGATTCTCCTTAACACTTACCGCCTCCCTTACGTCCTTCATCTCCTCGATGATTTACTTGTCATCACCCCTGCCTCATCTCCTTCTTTTCTCAGCCTCCGTAACCTAACCGAAGCATTCTCCAACATCGGAGTTCCCCTGTCGGAAGAGAAGACTATAGGTCCTCATACTTCTCTAGAATTCCTGGGTATTACTCTCAATTCTTCCACTTTTCAAGCTTCTCTGCCACTCGAGAAGGTTCACCGAATCTCTCTGATTCTTTCTAACTTCATCTTAGCCAACTATTGCTCCAAACAGATTCTGTCTCTTTTAGGTCATCTCAACTATGTAATGTGAATTATTCCGCAGGGGAGATCTTTCATTTCCCACCTTCTTTCAACCGCAGCAAACATCCCTTCGCTTCACGGTCGTCTTGCCATTGAAGAACCTTGCCGGATGGAAATGCGCCTCTGGCAAGAATTTATTTCATCTTGGAACGGTGTTTCATTCTTCTATAACTACTTCATTTCTTATCCAGATGACATCCAGCTATTTACTGACGCAGCACCCTCTACGGGCTTTGGCGGTTTCTTACAATGGAAGGTGGTTTGCTTCAACATGGCCCTCCAAGTTCGAACGTTTGCAGCTCCAGTCAGCCTCTCTCTCATCCGCTCATTATGAAATCTATCCTGTTGTAATTGCAGCCCTACTTTGGGGGCACGAATTGTCTCAATACTGTATCCTTATTCATTCAGATAACTCTGATGTTGTTGAGATCATAAACAAAGGCCGATCACGTTCAACCTTCATCATGCAGTTCATTCGAAGACTCACTCGGGCGCCAGCCAAACTTCAGTTCATTCTCCGTGCTGCTCATGTATCTAATCATCGGAATTCCATCGCTGATTCACTCTCTCGCCTCTCTTTCCAGAAATTCAGGTCCTTGGCTCCAGACGCAGATCCTCATCCAACTCCGATCCCACTGTTTTCAGCAACCATCTACAACAAACTACACAGCTTCAAGACCTCTCCATCATTTCTCAGAACGCTATCCTCAACAGCATTGCTCCTAGAACTCTCATCTTATCTTTCAAGATGGAACAGTTTTTTAAAAGTTTCTATGTAACGAATAACCTTCCATTCCCTTCACTCATCCCGTCTTCTATTCGCCTCTTCATTACCTGTCCACATCCAATCCTATAAATCCGCCTTTCTACTATTTAATCATACCTTTCTGGCATTAATTTCTTCATTAAACTGGCTACCGCCAACTCCCGTCCAGCTCTCTCCGTTAGCCACATATCCATTCTGCTCAAAGGTCTTAAGAATCAAGAAACACCTTAACCTAATCACCGATTCCTATAACCTCTGACCTCCTTACCCGCTGCATCCACACAATCTGTTACGGTTACTCTCCTCCTCTAATCAATCCCGTTTAGATCTGGCATCAACCCTGATAATTATCCAATCCACTCCATCCGCATGGGCGCAGGCACTTCAGCTTCTCAGTTAGGCATTTCCGACAAGACTATTCAAATCCTAGGTCGTTTGTCATCCTCAGCATACCGTTCTTACATTCAAAATAATCTCGACGATCTGCACCATGCTCATTCCTTGCTTCGTTAAATAATGACCAACTTTGGGGGTCCTGAGCAGGCTCGAGAAGAAGACCGACTTCCGAAGACTGCACCCCCACACAGAGTCTACAAGCCTACATCAGTGCATCCTTCCAGACACATCATCTATCTAACCTTTGTCAATAAATGAACTAATCAAAACTAATCTAATCTCCGTAGGCGTGGTCCATGCTAATGAAATGTAAGTTAATATGTTAAGTTAGGTTCGTGAGCTGGACCACGCCTCATATTCAGTATTCTCTCACTAATCTACTCGGATCCGACTCACCTGGCATCTCACACCTGAATTCCATTCCTAATTACTCTGTGATCTATTTAAACCCGAGCACCTAGCCATCAGCGTCGCTCAGACTGTGGTCTCGTAAACCCCACCCTCCCTCCCCCTGATCCTTTATCTCGTCTCAGTATTACATCCCCATTTTACTATTCCCTCATCCCTTCATCCTCAACCCAAAGAATTCAAATTGATACAAAATAATAAAAAAAAAAAAAATCTCAAAAAAATTAAAATAATAATTATAAAAACAGAAAGAAGTATAATATCCCCTCCTTCATCCCTCCTCACCCTTCATCCCCGCCCTCATCCCCTTCATCCTCTATTCATCCCATTCGTCCCTTCATCTCCTCTGTCCATTCCCTCTCTCAACCACTCCCTCATCCCCTCCCTCATCCCTTCATCCCTTCATCTCCTTCATTATTGTGCTCTTACTCTGACTGCCGAAGGAGCAGGACGTGTTTTCCTCTCCTCTACTCCTGCTCTCTTCCCCCCGCTACCTATCTTTCTTTTTCTTTTCTTTTATTTTTTATTTACTCACCCTAAGGACACTAGACGACCTCCCTGGGACAATTTTTATTCCTTTTTCTACTTTTCCACTGTGGACAAAGAAACGAAGACTACAATGGCTCTCAACGCTGATGTCACTCTCCAAAACATTCTGGAAAGAATGAAGGACATGGAATTAAAAATCCAACGCCTGGAAGAAAACGCCAGAAACAAGACTACTCTGAGTATGGCATGCGATTTTCAACAACCTGGCAGGTCGATGCCAACAACAACACAGAGTTCCCCTCCAAACAGACGGCGTCTATCCGGAAGGACCCCCCACTCATTAGAAGAGTGGCCAGCACTCAGACGACAGACACCCAACAAGAAAAATAAGGAACGTAAAAAGAAACCCCAACAACCAACAACTTCTTTTATTCCTTTAAAAAACAGAGTCACAGCGCTGGCATCTCCCAGCTCTTTGAGTCTAACAGACGCACAGCAAAGCCAACAAAATGCAAACAGTTCCCTGGAATCAACGGACCCACACAGAGTTTTCCTCTCCTCTCCTCCTGATAAGAAGAAACAGCAGCAAGAACACAGAAAACCAAAGAAAACAGAACACAACAAGAAAAGGAAAACACTTGCTATTATTCATGACGGATCGATCCAAGGTATTGAACTTCTATGCATCAATACAAAAGTCATTAATTGCCCACAAATGACAGTTAAACAACTTTCTGAGATAATTCCATCAATTATTGAGAGCAATCCAGAACTAGAAAAAATTGTTGTCCATTCTGGAGCAGTCGACATCGCTCACAAGAAATCGGAAATTTTAAAGAAGGACTTCATGGATCTACTCCAGAACTTTAACACCAACAAGATAGAACTTCACATATCTGGACCAATTCCAGCAACGCCTTCTGATGAAGAATGGAGCCGGATCAAAGGTTTTAGCAGATTTGTTAAAACTGTCTGTGCAGAAAGGTCTATTCCATTCCTGAATAATTTTAAGATCTTCTGTGAACGAAAGCATCTATTCTCAAAAGATGGACGTCATATCAACAAAAAAGATCAGAAGCTCTATCTCTGGAACTTGTTATCTAATGTAAACAATGCAAACAAACCGCTCTGTCCTCGAACTAATGATAAGCCTGCCACAGTCATGCCAGCTGACTGTGCAACAACACCATCAGATGACCCTCTAAAGAAACACAGAGTTCCAGTATCTCTATGTGTTGATTCTACTGATTCTACTGTACAGATGATGCTCCCTGAGACGGCACATCCAATCAACACACCAGCTTTTCTAGGAAAGACAAGCAGATCCATTTCATCTTCAACTCCTGACTCTGAGACGCTCTCACCATTCCAGGAATTCTCTGAAAAACTTCAAACTCAAGAAAAAAAAGGAATCCTCCTTTTAACTCCACGCCCAAGCAGGAACTATGAACATTATTGCTCTCCAATTCAACTCACTATATCAGACATCTGATACCGACCGAACACAGCCAGAAAAACTTCTTTCCAGAAAGTGGTGTTTGGTCAAGATTACTCACATTCTCACCTTGAAAGTAAAATCCCAGTTATTATAAAAAAGAGGTATTCACACACTAAAACTAAAAATAACCGAGCAGTACAGAATTTAAAAATAATACCTAGCAAACAGAATCTTTTTTTTCTCGAGAAGAAATATTAATGCAGCTATACAAAACATAAGATCACTATCAGAAAAATCACTGCTAATCAATGACTACATCATCACACATGATATACATGCAGTATTTCTCTCAGAAACTTGGTTAGATGAAAATACAGAACAAAATGTATTAATAGAGACTTGTCCAACTAATTATCACTTCATTAGTGAGACCAGGAAAAATAAAAGGGGGGGTGGTTTGGCCACAGTTTTTCATGATTCCTTAAACTTTAAAAAAGTATCACTAGGAGAATTCAACACTTTTGAATATTTAGCTACTGAAACAAATGACACAAACAAAGTCATATTTGTAAACGTATACAGACCACCAAAACCAAAACTTAACACAAACTTTTATAATGACTTCAATGACCTTTGCTCTGCAATATGTCTAGACTATGACCACATAGCAATTGTGGGAGACTTCAACATTCATACTGACAAACCCCAAGATAGCGGAACAAAAGCACTATATGACGCCCTTCACAACTTTGACCTAAGCCAACACATTAACGAGCCAACGCACAACCGAGGACACACTCTGGACCTACTTATTAGCAAAGACTTAAATATCTCTAACATTGCTGTAACGGATATAGCATTATCTGACCATTTCTGCATCTCATTTCAAAGCACCATCCAAGAAAACATACCTAATCAGAGTAAATCCAATGTTAAAAAACGCTTCCTTAAAGAAAATTCAGCTGAAAACTTTAAACTGATGTACACTGCAACCTTGTCTGAATCGCCAACATCCACTAGCACACACTCAGTAAATAAACTGACAGATGATTTTATATCCAAAGTCTCAGACGTGATGGATACGATTGCGCCACTTAAGGTTAAAACTGTCTCTAGCAAAAAGAAGTCTCAGTGGAGAATCAATCCACTGGTATGTAATGAAAAAAGAGAGTGCCGGCGCGCCGAGAGAAAATGGCGGAAAACTCGACTCCAGGTTCATTATGACGTTTATAAAGAGAGACTGAACAAGTATCAAGTAACCTTAAAGGGTGCAAGGGATTCATTCTTTTCTGAGATTATTCACAGAAACAGCAATAACGCTAGGACATTATTTGCTACAGTGGAGAGACTAACTAACCCTCCAGTGACAATACCCCCTGAACTAAACTCCACCAGGGCCTGTAATGATTTTGCCACCTTCCTCACTCAAAAGATCTTGAACATCAGAAGATCAATCAGTACATCAGTTCAAACCCCAGTACCAACTATGAGCCCAACTAACACTCACCCAGAGAAAATGACTCACTTCCAAACAATAAATCAATCAAGCTTTGATGAAATTATTGACAAACTAAGCTCTGCCACCTGCTGCTTAGATATCTTACCAACAAATTTTCTAAAAAAAGTCCTCCCATCCATCAGAATGGATCTTATCAAAATAGTTAACTCATCGCTCCTATCAGGTGTTTTCCCCAAAGCCCTAAAAACAGCAGTTATCAAACCAATACTAAAGAAGAAGAACCTAGACAGCACTTTGATGCAAAACTACAGACCAATCTCTAATCTCCCATTTATCGGTAAAATTATTGAAAAAGTTGTGTTCCAGCAGCTAAACAGCTTCCTAGCAATGAACAAACGCCTTGATGTGTATCAGTCTGGTTTTCGTAGATACCACAGCACAGAGACAGCCCTCGTCAAAGTTTTTAATGACATCCGTACAAATACTGACCATGGAAAAACAACAGTGTTGGTACTGTTAGACCTCAGTGCGGCGTTTGACACTGTTGATCATGATATATTACTGGAACGTCTAGAGAGCTGGGTCGGACTCTCTGGTACAGTACTCGACTGGTTCACATCCTACCTCAAGAACAGGAACTTCTTTGTATCAGTTAGCCAGTTCCCATCACAAAACACAGAAATAACATGTGGGGTCCCCCAGGGCTCCATCCTGGGGCCCCTCCTATTTAGCATCTATATGCTTCCGCTTAGCCAGATTATAACCGCCAACCATGTTAAATACCACAACTATGCAGCCGCCTTGATTACTGTAACAGTATCCTCACAGGTCTACCTAAAAAATCAATCAGACAGCTGCAGCTGATCCAGAACGCTGCTGCTCGTGTTCTCACTAGAACCAGGAAAGTAGAACACATCACCCCAGTTCTAAAGTCCTTACACTGGCTCCCTGTAGCTCAGAGAATAGACTTCAAAGTGCTTTTATTGGTATATAAATCATTTAATGGTTTAGCACCTGAGTACATTAGAGATCTGCTATCATGGTACAAACCATCCAGATCACTCAGGTCCTCCAGCTCTAATTTACTGATCGTCCCTAGAACCAGAACCAAACATGGAGAAGCAGCTTTCAGTTTCTATGCTCCTCATCTCTGGAACAAACTACCAGGAGAATGTAAAGCTGCAGAGACACTGAACTCTTTTAAGTCTAAAATTAAAACGTATCTATTTAAACTTGCTTATGAGTAACTGCTTTTTTTTTTTTTTTTTTTTTTATTTTTTTTTTTTGTAAACATTTGATCTTTATATTATTTTATTGTTGTCGTTTTAATTTCTATATTTTATTCTATCTTTTAGCTTTATTTTTAAGTGATTGTGTATTAATTACGTGGATTTGTTCCTTACAATATCTTTTCTTACTGTTAAACTTATATGCTTTGTAATCATGTGGTTTCATTATCACTGAATCATGTAAAGCACCTTGAATTACCTTGTGTTGAAAGTGTGCTATAGAAATAAAATTGCCTTGCCTTGCCTTGCCTTGCCTTGCCTTACATATGACACTTCATAAACAAATCTAACACATTTTAGATTACACATTTTCAAGATTACATTTGGTTTCTACTGCAACTTGACGTTCAATAGAAGCCATGATAAAGTGTGATGCATTTCAACAACATTAGTAGAATACATTTTAGTGACCTTGTTTTTGACATTATGCAGCTTTAACCCTCCCTCCACCCCTTCCCACCATTCAAAATAAATCAGTGAAAACAGACTTCTTATTTTTCTTAAGACAGAATTTTTCTTTGTATGCATAGCTATAATAATTTAATCTCACTGAAATTTATAAATATGTTTATAATTGATTGTATTTATACATATATTACACACTTTAAAAAAATGTAAACTTTTCAGCTATTTAATTCTGAAATGTCAATACCTGTCGCACATCATAGTAGGTGCGTCGGTCAACAAATACATGTTCGGATACAGGAGAAACCTTACAACATGGATGAAGAGAAACTCATCGTCGAAGTGGAAAAACATAAAATACGGTATGATACAACTCATCCTTTCTACAAAGACACAAAGAGAAAAGATGAAACCTGGGCCAAAATTGCCAAAGTTTTAGGAGTGGCTGGTAAGTACATTGTTATTGTAATGTGTACCCAATGTAGCTTGCCATCCCATGTATCCTAATCGGAGCGGAGTGGAGGTGGGGCGCATGCAGTATAATTTAACGAGCAGAGAACCGCTGCGGCATGCGTGGCGGGGCGGAGCGCATGTAGTGAAATTGAGGGGTTACAGCAGCAATACATACGGGCTGTTGGCCACCGCTGTAATCAATATAATCCTTTCCATCGGAGGCGAAAGAAGCACGAGTTTGCCCCATCACAGGAGCATCATGTCGCAGCACTTTTCTAAATATATGCGGCAGTCCTATTTGAAATGTGTAATGTGTAAACATTTTGGATAGGGGAAGACAGGAAATCAGACGGCTCGGCAGGTCAGTCGCGGGAGGGTCAATTGCGTGGCACCATGGACGACGACATTAAAACAACATAAAACACAGACCTTTTGGAGCCATGTTGTAGTCTTTTTCCTGCTTGTCGTTGCGTTTACTGATGAAACCATGCGTTATTTCGCTGATCACGCATGATTTCGGGCTTTCTCGGTGACAGTTTCTCCCCTGGTGCTACGTGATGCTGACGCCCCCGGTTGAAAGGGCTAAGCAGCATAATACGTGAGTAAAACGTGCTGCTCCTGTACACCCGGGATTATAAGATACTTTAGTTTTACAATGGGTATTTATATTTTTCGGATCTGGCGAATATTCACCCAACCCTAAAGTAAGAGGCAAAACTCATCTAAAAACCCAACTAAAGTTGCCTTTTACCTGGGAAAAAAACATAAACAGAAGCACATTTTTCTCATCTTTCTTAAAGGTTCCCTTTGTGTGTGTCTCTTTGTCACTTCATTTGAAAATAGATGTTGCTTGTGTTTTGTGTTGCTGTTAGACCCTGCTGCTGTCCCTTTAAGTGGTTAATTAATGAACATTGAGTTTCAAGAAAAAAAGGGAAACAATTTCATCAGATGTAGTGAGAGAAAAAAGGAAGAGCAGGTAAATGATGCAAAAGGCCTTGGCAGGAATGGATATGTGTGACCTGAAGAAGGAAAAAAAAACAATAAAGGAGGAGGAAAAGTTGAACTAAAAAAGGGAAATAAAATTGGACCATAATGAGGTGAAATGGACAATGATGATGAAAACAAGGAGAAACAGTGAGAAGGAGGGACAAAAGGAGGAGTAGGGTAGAGGAAAAGGTGTAAATGTGTGAAAGGCTAAATTATCAGTTCTTCGAATCGGTGGTTTTAATCACAAACGAAAAAAGGGAGCATTGTTAAAATGAAGGCATAATTTATAAATCAGGCAGGAAAATGATTGCTGAAGTCAAAATGATTGAAATTGAAAGCATTACAGTGGGGGAAATAATTATTTGACCCCTCAGTAATTTTGTATGTTTGACCAATGACAAAGAAATGAAAAGTCTCAGAAGAGCATCATTTTATCGGTAGTTTTATTTTAACAGTGACAGACAGCACATCATAAGGAAAATAATAAAAAAATACTTTAAATAAAATTAAGAAACCGATTTGCATTTCACTGAGTGAAATAAGTATTTGAACCCTTTAACAAAAAAGACTTAATGAGTGGCAAATCCATTGTTTGCAAGCACAGAGGTCAAACATTTATTGTTATTGATGACCAAGTGTGCATACATTTTAGGAGGAATTTTGCTCCACTCCTCTTTGCAGGTCATCTCTTAATCACAGATGTCTTGATGCTGTGTCTCTGCAACTTTGAACTTCCGCTCCCTCTATAGGTTTTCTGTTGGATTAAGGTCCAGAGACTGACTAGGCTATTCCATGACCTTAATGTGCTTTTTCTTGAGCCACTCCTTTGTTGTCTTTGCTGTATGTTTTGGCAAAAGGAAGGATGTTGTCGCTCAAGATTTTACAATACATGGCTCTGTCCATTTCCCTGTTGATACGGTGAAGTTGTCATGTGCCCTTAGCAGAAAAACACCCCCAAAGCAAAATGTTTCCACCTCCGTGTTTGACAGTGGGGACTGTGTATTGGGGGATATAGGCAGCATTTTTCTTCCTCCAAACACGCCAAATTGAGGTAATGCCAAAGAGCTCAATTTTGGTCTCATCTGACCACAGCACTTTCTCCCAGTAACTCTCAGAATCATTCAGGTGTTCATTGGAAAACCTCAGACAGGCCTGAACATGCGTTCTTGAGCAGGGGCGACCTTGCGAGCTCTGCAGGATTTTAATCCATTGTGGCGTAATGTGTTTCCCATTGTTTTCTTGGTGACTGTGGTCCCAGCTACTTTGAGGTCATCAACTAACACCTCCCATGTAGTTCTAGAATGATTTGTCAACTTTCTCAGAATCATTGACACCCGACAAAGTGAGATCTTGCCTGGAGCCCCAGACGAGGTTGATTGATGGTCAGTTTCTGCTCCTTCCATTTTTGAACAATTGCACCAACAGTTGTCACCTTCTCTCCAAGCTTCTTGCTAATGGTTTTGAAGCCCATTCCAGCCTTGTGCAGGTCCACAGTTTTGCCTCATAACATCCTTGGACAGCTCTTTGGTCTTTCCCATGTTGGAGAGTTTGGAGTCTGCTTGATTGATTGATTATGTGGACAGGTGTCTCTTATAAATTTGACTACCATATTTTTCGGATTATAAGTCACTCCGGAGTATAAGTCGCGCCAGCCAAAAAAGTATAATAAAGAAGGAAAAAAACATGTATAAGTCGCACTAGAGTATAAGTCGCATTTCTTGGGGAAATTTATTTGATAAAATCCATCCCAGCTGGGTGACAAACTACTCACTCAAAGCGGCCGCGGCTCCTCCTGCAGCTGACTGGACGCCTAGACAAATAGGAAGAGCCGTAGCACCGAAGCAAGCTGGTTGAAATATCCACGCACAGCTGCCAGCTGGGCTCTCTGCCGCTACCGATCGAAGAGTGAGGTCCTCCGCTGACTTTGTAAAGAGAGAAGCTGTTCCTTCGTTCTAAGACTGTGCTGGACACTTTTTGAACTCCCGTCCTCGCTATACCTGAATTTGATTGACGATCGTACTCTGCCTTTACTTCGTTTTTTTTATGTGTTAATAATTTCAAACATAAGTCGCTCCTGAGTATAAGTCGCACCCCCGGCCAAACTATGAAAAAAACTGCGACTTATAATCCGAAAAATATGGCAGTTAAGACAGGTTTTTTTACTGAGGTAGAGTAATTGAGTAGGAGTGTCTAACCACTGGGTTGGAGCCAGAACTTTTAATGGTTGTTATAGGTTCAAATACTTATTTTCTTTTATTTAAAAAATTATTCCATTTCCAACAAAAAAATTCAAATACTTATTTCACTCAATGAAATGCAAATCAGTTTCTTACTTTTATTTAAAGTATTTATTATTATTATTTTCATTTTGATGTGTTTTCTGTCACTGTTAAACCTACCATTAAAATAATACTGTTCTTAGACTTTTCATTTCTTTGTCATGGACAAACTTATAAAAGTCAGCAATGCGTCAGATAATTATTTCCCCCACTGTAAAAACTTAGTACGAATCAGTCATTACGTAAGAAATCTTTTTTTAGGTTTTTCTTTTTTTTATTGAATCTGAAATAAACAAACTTTTCAAATACTTTTTATTTACTGGGATGCAGATGTATGTGAATCACATAAAAATAGTTGTGAAGGGAGACAGACCAGCATATTGTCAAAAATATTACTTTTTAGTGTCTTGACTTTCTGGCCACAGACTAAGTAAAATATGCTCAAGTCAAAGATTAACAGTTCAGTCAATGATAATCATTTAACCAGTGCTGTGCTACATACTCCGGAACGAGAAACGTGAAAGTATTTAAAGTGTTAAATTAATGGATGTCTTGGCCTGAGAAATGCTCAACATCCCCCCTGAATCCATTTGGATAGTTCACACCGTGTTATAAGGCTGAATGTATAGACTGAATGCAGTAAACCAGTGACGTTTGAGCTTCTTCTAATCTTTCTGTGCAGTTTGCTTTAGAACTACTGCAAAGTTTGACTCTGCTTTAAAAAGAATACAATGTTTTTAGATTTGAGTAAATTCCCACTCTGCAGTTTTGGAAGACACGTCTCTGTCTCATCTCTGTCAGCTTTCACGTTATTCCATGTGAAAGCATTGTAAAGAGACAAACGTTCAGCTCGGCAGCTATCCCGTGACTGTCAGCTTCTTCTTAAACTGATGAGAAGGATGAAAAGTGTGAAGATCTAAAAATGGCGACTGGTTTTAAATCCATATGTCCATTCATTCCTCGGTGGAGTCAGAGAAAAAATAGTGTAATTACATGGATTCTAATATGGGATTGATTCGTAACTGCAGGACATCCTTGAACCAGATGCTTAAAAATTAAGAAAGGAAAAAGGCCAGCGGTGCCCTAAGTGAATTTAAAAATGCAGGAATAATTACACATATACTGCAAACTAATTAAGAAGCTGTGAACTCTGCGGCCTCCTTCTTTCCTTGCAGTGATTACGCGACTCATATTTCAGACTCACAAGGGCAATTTTTCTGCTGCAAATGGACGAACGGAAGTGAAACCAGAAGAAAATGAAGTTGTGACATCAGACATGGACACGAAAAAAGAAAGAGAATTGAAAAGGAAGAAAGTATGTCTCTGGTTTCTATTTCAAAGTCGTCATTTTAATTGTGTTAGAGGCAAGAAAAAAGAGGAACACTGTCTGAAAGAAACATGGATATTTTTATAATTCAATGGATGTAATTTATATCTGCAGGAGGAGGAGAAGGGAGAAAGCAGTAAGGTCCGGTCTGAACGTTTCCAAAAATAGGATTAACAACACTGACAAAATCCAGAGAAGATAAAAAGCAAATCTGAATGAAACAGTTAGGTTTTTGCGGTTTTTTGCCTACTTAAAAAGTAGACTTTGTTTTTAACTCATTAGCTGGTTTGTGCTGAGATAAGAAAACTTCTTATTTCAAGTTTAATTAATTAATTATTTTATAAATATTCCTATATGTCTACCATGCTCCCCACTCTCAATCAAGTTATGTGATTACAGCACCATTAAGACTTTATTGTGTAGATACAGTAAAACTATTTTCTAAGAGCTTTAAATCATTCACTTCAAAATAAAACCTTTCTCAGTACTTTGAAGTGCTCAGGCAACTTTTTAAATTATTCTTTAATATCTTGTTTGCTACATGAAAGCCCAAAATTATCATTAGGTCTACCACTGGAAAATTGTTTCTCATAGAGAATGGTACAGTTATCTCTAAAAGCATATAAAGCAAATTAAAATGGGTGTTAGTTATAACATAATTATACTATAGAGCTGTGTTTATTTAAACTTAAAAAATATTTTTTAAAGAGAAGGAATTTTGGTCCTTTGGACTAATAATAAAAACATCTTTATTGGCATTACAATAATCAAAACTGTTTCATAATAGCTGACCGGCACCTTTTCATGTTTCCACCGGTATTTCTGAAAATTCATATTTTGCAATAACAATTTGAGATGTAAAGTGCTCCCCGTCACTCCCACAACAGATTATCTATTGGATTCAAATTGAGGGTCTAGCTGGTAACCTCCTAAAAAGTAATCTTACTTCAAATATGTAAAAACATTTTTTTTTTCCAAATAAGAGGTTACTTTAAATCTATATTAACAGTGATTAGAAAAACTTTGGGCTGGGGGTTGTTGTTTTTGTTTTATTTGTGACTCTGGTAATTTTGTATCCTTTAAAAAATCAACAGTTGTTTTTATTTTCTTAGAAAATACTTATTGTTGTAGTTTTACATTTATTGTCATTTTGTGATTTTTCTAATTCATTTTGTGGTTGCTTTCTGACTTTTTTGGTTGCATATCTTTAATCCTGCCGCTCTTTTTCAATGGCAACTTTGTGTCTTTTTGGGAGTTCTGCTGTTTTTCTTAATGACCAGTAAAGGTGGTGATATACTCACTTGAATGCATCCAAATTCTAATAATTACTTACTTCAAGCAGACATAGAGGGAAAGGAAAAAAACAGAAACAAAAAAGCATAAAATCCAAGAAGTGGCTAAACCAAAGCATAGAAAAGGTTTAAAGTCATCCTGGATTCGTCTTCGTCTTCCCTCATTGTGCCACCAAATCTTCTGAGTGGATTAACTGAATCTTGCAGCTGCTCTTCAAAGTCAGCTTTACGTCTCCGTCCTCCCTCATTCCTTTACTCCTCATCTTTTTTGAACTTCTTTAACTTCCTAAAGCTGCATATATTCAGAGAGGCATTATCAGCTGCTTTATAATTTAACAAAATCCTCCACAAAGACCACAGCAGCGACTTACAGGAGGAGAACATGCAGGGAGAAGCACACCAAGAGGCGACCACAGTACGAATATTCAAACCTTGACTCCTGCCAGATAAAGTGAGAATTAAGAGCAGTCGTGCCGCCTTGTTCTGCATGTCATTTACTACATTAAAAGATGTGAGCCTCTCTCGTCTGTCTTCTCTGGAAGCATTCACAAGCGAATGATGATATCACTAAAAAAAAATCTGTTTGACCTCCTTTTCTCCTTCCATTGCTCTTATTTTTCACTGGAGGCTCCTTTTTGAAGGTGACAGTTGGCAGACAACAAAAAGCATTATTTGAATGTGCTTTCATCAATACAACCGTAATGGAGAGTTTTAGAGTTGTATCCCTCACACCCTGTGACCTCTTCAGATTATAAATGTTTATGATTCACAAAATCTTATTTAAAAATATGAATAAAAATAATTATAATTTTCCTTTGTAAAGTCTTTCAATAAAAGGAGAAACAAAATCATTATGTAAAATGTTGCTTAGTTGCTTTGCACTGAAACAGAGCTAGGCTAAATTTTTATTGTAGATAGTAAATACATGTCTTCATGAAAGTAATTTACCACAGGTCCTGAAAAATGTCAAACTGTTTTACAGAAGCCTACTATGGATATGTACGTTATAATACTTTCAGCCATACATTGGGTCGAAAAAGTCATTGGCAGCCACCGATTGTCCCACTTAAAAAGATGAGAGAGGTCTGTAATTTTCATCTTACTGTAGGTACACTTCAACTGCGAGAGACTGAATGTATGTAAAAAAATATACAGGAAATCACATTGAATGATTTTTAAAAAATGTATTAGTATAATGACACAGAAAATATTTATTCAGCAACTAAAAATAAAATATATTTTTAAAGAATCTTACAATATAACTTCTCTGAAACACTTTTTTGGGTGGGGTTTTGTCCCTCACAGTTGAAGTGTACCGCTGATAAAAAAATTACAGATCTTTCTCATGATTTTAAGTGGGACAACATGCACAATCAGTGGATGCTATACTTTTTGCCCCACTGCATATAACCTCAGATATGTGACAAAGATATTTCGGAAAAAAACACGTACTATTCGATAAAGAACACTCTCTTTAATGTTCACCAGTAGAGAAGGAGAAACAGCCGACTGCTGCCACTTCAACTTTAGGAAAAAAACCACAATCCCCCTCTCATTTATTGTGGCAATGCGTATTCCCATAACAGGGAGGCGTGGCATACGGATAATAGCTGAACAGAGGGGTGAGGGTTCTGACTGTTTTTATGCTGTATTGCTAGCTTGTTTTGTTGATTCACTATAGCAGCTTCAATGAGAATACTTCAGAAACCTCTGTTTTGTATTTACTGAATATTACGGCTACTGCATTCCCAAAAGTTGATCCAAACATTTTGATGAACAGAGAGGAAAGAGGGGAGGATTTCTTGATGTCTTGAACAGCTCTTTGTTGTTCAGGTCTTATTCAACAGTGTTTTGTGTTATTTGGCAATTATTCTGTGTTCTTGTGGGATTACTCTATGCTCCATTCTCAGGTCAGTCTCTTTTAACATTTACATAATTCCCCAAATTCAGATTATGGAGTAGTACATGTTTTAATATACTTATGCTGTAGCAAAGAACTTTTTGACTGAATAGTCCATTATAGCAATGTCAATTCTTCGAAAATACCCTTAAGTGGATGGGTCAAAATGTATTCTATCTTATTATTATTATTATTATTATTATTATTATTATTATTATTATTATTATTATTATTATTATTAATTCTTATTATTATTATTTGTCTGAGAAATGCAAGGTTAGAAATACAAACTCAACAATACTATCTGGACCTAAAGGAGCATAGCATCTAATTGTTATCGTTAACTTATACCCAAATTGTAAACACCACATTCAATCTATTAATAAATCAGTCTACTGCCAGCTTTAAACATTGCCAAAATAGGATGATTTCTGTCTAATTTTAAGACCTGCTTGCTTAGAATTTTAACTGCCTAGAATATTACAATGATGTCAATATAGGTCCCTAAAAATCAAGTAAGTAGATGTAGCTCATTCAAAATGATTGTTCATCAACTCATGAGCAACCCAGGAAACATATTGACATTATAAATGTTATGCAATGACTACATATAATTGTCTTCCTGGTGATCTATAATCCACTGAATGGTCTGGGGTCTGGATACATTTCGATTGCTGTTCATGTTTGAGCTATAAAGGGCCTTCATGTCATAGAACCAAACATAGAGAAGATCTAATCATTTTTGTGCTCCTCAGACTTGGATCCAACTCCTTGAAAACCTAATATATGCAAAAACTGGTGGCTCTCTTTAGTCAGTATTAAAAAAAAACTACTGTTTACAGCAGCTAATCCATGAATGCCAAAAACTGCATTATGATTTATTTTTATCATGTCTTAGATTTTTATCTGCTTCAATTTTCATTATTGTTTTTTTTTGTTTGTTAATTTATTTTGGTGTGATATGCTGCATAATATTTTATAGTGTTGTTCATGTTTTTTATGCAATTGAAGAATGGATTATATCAGTGTTCTTTATAAAGTTAATGTCCCCTGACATGATAGCAAAGTTGATGTACAAAAGTCTAGCAGAGGTTTAAAGTAAGATATATTGATTTCATGAACATATCTTTTTTGAAGGACATGCATGCTTTTTTCTGCAAGGCAGTGGGTTTTTTTTTTCAAAAGCATATAAAAAATGGTACAGATCCTGGACTGGCCTCTGTGTGGTCCTGGAAATAATTAATTAAATGTGGGAGATTAGTGTGTGTAATCTTTACATGGAAATGAGTCACAGGAATAATAACCATATATGCACATGATAAAATTAAATCAAATCAAGGAACATTGTCTTTCAATGCCATTTTAAGTGTGACCTAAAAGAAACAAAAATAGAAGTTAAAAGACATTGTGAAATTGGCTTTTACAAATATTTTCTTTATGATATTGTGATATTTGAATTATTTAAACCAAAAGTCTCTGATCCAAACATTCAGTAGGCAGCTGCTGCTGTGCATGAACCACGGGGCCTCTGTTTGATCAGAGAACCGGGACAGTTTCAGACCGTCTCCTCACATTAACAAAAGTGGCAGATCTGAAGACGTGCTGACAGAGCCCCGCCACTAATCGGGCGTTAGCAAGGTAAAATTTCTGGTGGTCTCACCCAGCTGGAGTAAATACCTGTTCACACTTCGCAGATAAGAAGGAGAGAGCCGCAGCTTTAGCGACTTTCCACCACGACTTTCACTGTAATTAACTCCTTCTTTCAGATGAGCCAGGCGAGGCGACAGCATTAGGGGTGTCGGAGAAAACAGGACTTTACTCAACACATTTGCGGCCTTAATGTTACAAGATGTTCAAAAGTTTTACTATTTGAAAATGTAGCCTTGTCATTAGGTTTTAGTCCAGATCACCACAGATGTGACACATTTAAAAGTGGATGAGTTTTTTGTAAACAATGTATGAAAGTTTTCAATCCTTGGTAGGGCAGATGAGAACATTTTCATTTCTGTCAAAGGAAATAGTATTTCGATTTGTTCATATTTATAGTCGATATTCATCTTTTGCTTCTTCTTTTTTTTTTTTTTTCATTCTTTATGTTATTCCAACCCAAACCAGAGCAGCAAACCAGGTTGTTCAAACGGAAGAAAGAAAAGTTTAGTAAGGTTTTCAGGCAGGGGTTGAGACAGGCTTTTGGTGGCCAGGATGTGCTCCTTGATGACTGGATAGCTACAACAAACATGATTTGGGAGACAGGTAGGACGGTATTGGTGTGTCATCTGGAAGAAAGAAAGTAGATAAGAAGACTTGGTGGCAGAATGAAAACAGTCCGGGTACACATACAGAGAAAAATGGAGGACTGATCCTGCCAAAATGGAAAATAAATAAGAAAATAAAAAAGCCTAACATGAGTCCGAGGCTGCGGGCCTGCCTGAAGCAGACAGGGTAGTGGAAAGCTGCTAACCACTAGAGCTAGCGCTGACAGTTTCTGAGATCTGTCAGTCAAAAGGACACACCCCTAATTGTTCCTCATTTCAATCTTACCATTGAACCAAACAGATTAGTTATAAAAAAAAAAAACACACCTGAGAGTTGTCATGTCTGTGGTGGTTTCAGATTTGGCCGGTTGAGTTTTCCCCTTGGTTGGAATATAAAAGTGTGTCGAACCCAAATTAAGAGACAGAAAATGCTTTATTTTGATTTTAAGATGTGGGATGTGATAATGTGAGATCTTCATAATTTCTGAAAAGAATGTGCTGCTGCAGAGGCCTGGGCTGGATTAAATTTATTAACTAATCAACTAATATTTACACCTTTAGACTGAAAGTAATGAATTATTGATTATCAAATAATAATTAGCTGCAGCTGTAAAATATAATACATTCTTTGCAGCTGCATTTAAATAGAATTATCTTGACTAAAGTTGCTAATAATTAAAATTGCAAAAATCTGAGAACCTACACATTATACACATTATACCTGTAAGACAACACATACATGCATATACCCACTCATACCATGCATATACCACTGCAAGGTAAAATGTTAAAAAGATACAAATCTATAACACATGATTACCTTGTACTTAATTTAAAAAATTTCTTGCCTGAAACATTCTTATGTCTTGCAATTTTGTAGGTAAAGCTAAAAAGTTTTCATGAACACTGGGACCGAATGATGGTCAGCTACCGTGATAATACTCACATCCTCTTATGACTGTTTTCCTGTATTATTTCCCAGAATTTTTTATTGCTTTTAGCGACTGACTCATTTTTTTCATGTTGACGCTCCAGTTATCATCAGTTATGCTTGCTTATCAGCATGTACATTTGATTAAAGTTTCATGCGGATGCACTCAGGATCTTTGTTTAACCTCACATAACAGTCTGCTATGCTGTGATTGTTCTTTTCAGGGTCAGCCAATTTAAAATCCCCAATTAAGTCAACATGCCTGACTTTGGAACATTAATTTGACTCCTTGGGGTTCCGTAGTTTTTAGATTACAGCTTTTTATTTTTCCAGCTGTTTATGGACAGACCTTCAAATTTGATAACATTTTTTAGCAACCTAAAGCAAGGAGCAATTAAAGGACTGCAGCAACATACAGGCTTATGATGAAAACCATTTAGCTGTCATTATTTTACTTATAACTGTATTTACACAAAGGCTGATTTCTACAGATAGCCAATATATTGTTAAAGGAAAATCACACTTAAACCCCACATTGAAACCATTTAAGAAATCAAAAGTATAAGGCACTCGCGTTAAAAACTCAAAAAAACTAAAATGCATTGGCTATAAGTAGTGACACAGAGTGAGAGTAAAAATGTGTATTTATTATGTACATTATGTAACTTTTGCTCAAATTGATGGGAAAAGAGACATGAGATACACTAATGTCCGGACCTCACCACAAGGTTTCCTGAGAAATTAATTTCACTTAGTCCATGCATTTGTCACTTCAATACTGGACTAATGTAATTCCTTATTACCAAGTAGTCCACAAAATGCATTTAAAAGCCTTCAGTTGATACAAAATGCTGCAGCAACAGTTATAATGAATATTTAAAAAAGAAATTGCATTTCTCCTGTTATAGCTTCTCTCCACTGGCCCCTTGTTAAATCCAGAATATAGTTTAAGATCATCCTCCTGACGTATAAAGCCCTTAATATTCAAGCTCCATCATACATTAGGGGTCTGATTGTTCCATATGTTCGTAACAGAGCACTTAGTTCTCAGAATCCAGGTCTATTGTTAGTTCCTAGGATTTCTAAAAATAGAATGGGAGGCAAATTGTTTAGTTATCAGGCTCCTCTCCTGTGGAACCAGCTCTCAGTTTTAGTCCTTGAGGCAGACACTCTATTTTCAAGACTAGGCTTAAAATCTTCCTTTTTGATAAAGCTTATAGTTAGACTGACTTAGGTTGTCTTCAGATATATTTGTAGTTCTGCTGCTATTGGCTTAGACTGTTGGAGGATAGACTGACCACTTTTCTTCACCCTTCTATTTTTCTCTTCTTCTATTTTCAGATGTTATTTTTACTCTTAAGTTTTTTTCTCACTGTTTTTGTCTCCATATAAGCTACACCTGTTCTGGTATTCTGCTCAGCTACAATGCCCTGTTGGATGAGGAGCATCGATTCAGATGATGCTCAGGTCTGGACTGACTGTCTTGCATGCCAGGCAATGCCTGGTGGACCGACACACCTCTATGGGCTGTGCCAGAGTTGTTACAGTTTGACCAGAAGCATATTATGAACTGATCTATTGACCACAACCACATTAAAATTATGTATAGTTTTTTAGCATTTTGCCTAATTCTGTCATCAGTGGCTAGATCAGCTCTCTTATCAATGTGGTTTAGAGACGGTACATAAATTAATGAAGAAAGGTGAAAAATATCACAAACTTTTACTTCATAAGTCAGTCACACTAAACTATCAGGATAAGACAATACAGATAACTTTTGATATTCATTAGAATATTTTATGGATAATATGGACTTGTTATATATATTTTAAATTATGCAAGTTGGTCACAAATAAATGTTAACATTTATTTTTAGACGGTTGTCTGTTGTGAAAGGTATCAAATATGTTGCAGCACTTCTAAAGGCTTCATCTGTTTCTCTCTCCTTCAGCGCCACTGGATGTATGCTCACACTAAAGGCATAATTGTGTAGGCTATTTTATAAATAGTAAATTTCATAAATCATAGAAAATATGTCTTTAACAGTGTTTGTTTGACATCCAATCTCACTTTAATATGAGAATTGTGACACTGCCCATTCTGCCACAATTAACAACTTGGTGAGTTGTATAGGCTGCAGCAGTTAAAAAAAAAGATTTATAAAACAATACAACACGCTCAAATATCCTTTTGTATGCTCTCTATGTGTGCTCTCCATATTTTCTAAATGATTATGATGAAACTTCATGACCAAAAACGCCAAGGCCAGTTTTGGTACTATTCCTGCCCTGGTGATGCTCCCAGTGACCAAACATCCTCCATGTCCAGTTATCAACACTTTCTTTAATATAGAAAGTACTCTTACATGAGTTCTTTGTGTGTGTCTTCTCTGTCTTCTCAAACCCCCAGACAGTTGTGGCAGATGGCCGCTCATACTGAGCCAGGTTCTGCTGGAGGTTTCTTCCTGTTAAAGGGGAGTTTTTCCTCTCCACTGTCACTATATGCTTGCTCAGTATTAGAGATTACTAAGGGGTCGCTGTGGTTGGAGTCTGCCTGTTCAGGGTACAACGTCACGTATGTCAACAACTCAACAAAATCCGCTGGGATTCCTTAAAAGAGAAAACTTTTAAATGATTGGAATGTTTGTACAATTGTATTGAAATTAATTTTCTTGTAAAGTGCCTTGAGATGACATCTGTTGTGATTTGGCGCTATATAAATAAGCTGAATTGAACGGAATTGAATTTTTGCAGAAGGAAGACTGATGTTGTCATGAAAAACAGAAACATTGATATCATCATATGATGATTCCTGCCTGATGACAGACAACACACAAGCAAAGGTAGCTAAAATAGCATGAGTAGGTTTTTCTTCTGACAAAAAAGGCAAACTACTCAGTGTCTATGTTTACTTACTTGCAGCTCGGAGTACTTCAACTTGTTTTAGGTTAGTGACCTGATTTGATGGCTTCATGTTTTACCAGCTGAATCATCAGCTGTATATGATATTTTTTTGTCCTGCCTTGTCTAATAGTATTTATTTATAGTATTTTTTCCACTACATTTCTCTTTCTTTTTTATTTAGAAAGCTCATGTGAGAGTAAGAAGCAGCTTGGGAATTTGAATCCCAAATGAAAAAAGAACAGAAAATTTTTGTCTGAGCAGAAACAACAGTTAATAGTGGACATAAAACGCCGCCCCAGTGGCAACAAATATCAAATGCAGCAGGAGCTGCAAGTCTTCTCTTAGAAACTGCTCCACAAGCTGATCTTCCTATGATGCTCGGGTGAATTGAGAAGAAAGTTTTGGGGGAGGGGAATGAGGGCCTAGGAGACCAGTTAGAGCAGCAAAACCAACCCAGTTCCCTCTCCTCGTTTCGATTAAAACCTTTCCTCTTGCAGGCCTCCCCACAGGACTCCATGTTGTTTTTAATCTGATTCTCAGCGTCAACAAGCACTGCTGCGGCTGGCCGACTGCCTAATGGACACCATGAAAGCATACCAAAGAAGACAGAATACAAAGCAGGAGGCCAAATGAAAGGCTCCTCAGCGTCTCAGTGGGGCCCCACATGGTCAAAAGTTGATACTCAAAATCAGAAGACTGCTTGTAAGAGTGAGGGTTGCAACCCAGCTTTCTTTATTTTTTATCATTTTTTTCTAATACAGAGAACACTTAAAGATTATCTTTAATTTCAATCCCGTTGGTCATATACTAATACAAATAGGTCTGTTAGTTCCACAAAGAAATAACTGTTTAAAGCACAGTTCTTTGTGCTCAATTTGATTTTCCACTCCGCTACATCCACTTGCAAATGTTCACTTTGCGCATGAGAAACTTTGACATGATTTTAATTCATGGAATGAATCTCTGTAAGGCTGTGTTCCTGTCGGTCCCCTGTTCATTTTAACTCTCCTGTCGGACATGGCATATAAACCCATAGGCTATGTTGTGTTTCTGTCTGTTCAGCTCTCAAAAGGTCTCTATGCATCCTCCGTCTGATCACACGGCCTGCTAAGCACCGTTCCGGTCCATGCTATTGACAGAGAAGAGACATGTGCAGGAGAAGGAGAAGTTTTACAGCTTAATTTGTTGATAGGGACAAATCGGCTGAATCTCCCTGCAGAGATTAATAGCACAGCAAATCATGGCTCATGTGGCAGAGGCGACAGGCGTTCCCGCGGATGCCATTCCCGATGGCTGAAGCTCATTTAAAAGCCGTATAATCTCGGAGGTGACGGAGCAGCAGGGGAAGAGCGTGTGGTTGGACCAAGACGCATGACAGCTGCATTAAGAGCTGCCACGGCTGCTTCACGCCCACAGGGTTCCCTCCCAACAACACGGCCCTCTCCCCATCAGCACGCTTCAGTGACAGAGAGGATCCTTTCCTTGAAGCTGCTGATCTCAGTGGAGATAGAAGAGGGGCTCTAATTTAATCTGCCTATACTGAATAAAACCAGCTGTTAAAGCATTCACACTTTTCATTCAATGGCATTACAGGAGATCAGATGTGGAAAACATTTTGTTTCCAAGCAAACAGCCAAAGGACCTCATATTGGATTGGATAGAGAGTTTGGTCTCCACCCAATGACCCAATTGCTTAAATATATTTTTACAGTAATCTTTTTCGCAGGCAGGTTTGAGTCTCAAACTCTGACTTTAATTATTTGACAAAAAAACTAAAACATTTATATATATATATATATAATTTTATATTTAGTCAAAATATTTAAATATAGGTAATGTTTAACTTGTTTCTAATACATAGAAGTTTAATATTTTTAGAAATTGTGGCACAATAACTAATTTTGAAAGGTCAAGAGGAACCAAAGCCAAAACTCACATTGAGGGTTTGTGTCAAACAAATTAAAGGAGACATATTTTTAAAATTCCACTTTTTTCACCCTCAAATGCAATGTGTTGCTCATTTAGAGTATGTGGAAAAAGAAACAGAAATTAGTCACCCAAGGTGTTCTGGAAATATATTTGTAGACTGTTTCAGTTATAGTTTTTAAGATGTGCAGTTTTCTCTGTTATCTATTATGTTATTTGAACTATTACATCAAAGTATTTCCATTGGAATTGCTAAACAAGGTCATGGACATCCAGGTAAACATTTAGTGAATCTGCGATCTTTATTTCTCGCTGCCAGTTTGTAGTCCTAGTTCAGGAATACCGAAGGTACAAATGGAACAATCATATGTTCGGTTTGGGATTATTAAACCACATTATTCCTTACACCCTCGCCCAGCATCAGACCCTCTGCAAAATGTTTTCATGGTAATTTACGCGCAACTGTGAAGAAAGTATTTTTTGTCGTAGGGAAGGCTGAGAGCTTCAGCAACCTCCGCCAATATCAAGAAGGATTTGTTGATTAACATTGTCTTATTGAGGGGTCAGATCCTTCTGAAGATGAAAATGATGGGACACAGCAAAGTGGTAACCCTCAAATAACACTTAAATATTGTCAAACTTTATTTTAGAAATTAATTTGGCAATTTATTGATGTCATTATCATCATATCTTTTGCTCATGTTAGAGGTATGTGAGCTGTATTTTAGCTGCTCAATGACATATGACTTTTAATAGTACTATTATATAAACAATATTGGATTATTTTTTATTTATTATTATTTATTAAGTTTTTAGTCATGATCATAGCACATTCAATGAAGTTGGGTTGATGCTAGCTGTAGCACAGGGGTCTTGTGTGGAACTTCTGTTGTGAATCAGCGCTATATAAATAAACCGAATAGAACTGAACACATATTCATCTCATTATAGTAGCTTTACTATAATTATATGGTATCTGACAAGTGATTTGTGTTAAAGTGTTGTCAGTAACATTAAAATGACTACAGAATATGTTTTTCATGCAGTCTACTTACTTTAACTTACTTAGCTATTCTGTCCCTCCTTACCAGTATTAGTGGCACCTGTTTTGAATTCATAATCTCTATAAAAGACACCTGTCCAAATCCTTGAACACACAAACTCCAACCTCCGCTTTGATCAAGACCAGAGAGCTGACCAAGGACATCAGGGATACGATTGCACAAGACTTGGATGAGCCAATCTACAATAGGCAAACGTCTTGGTGAGAAGAGATCAACTGTTGGAGAAATTACTGGAAAATTGAATAAATATAAGATCACAGGGGGAATCTGGTCAATTACCCGAAGAGACCTGGGGCCACTGTAACAAATGTTAATATTGGTAACACTCTATGATGTCATGGATTACAATACTGCAGCACTTTACATTAAGCCATCACATGTCCAGGCCTGTCCAATGTTTGCCAAAGACCATCTGAATAATCCAAAGGAGGATTTGGAGAGTGTGTCATGTGCAGTGTTGGGAGTAACGCATTACAATAGTAACAGGTTACAGAAAGATATCATTTTTTTCAGTAACGGAGTGATGTACTTTATGTAATGACTTATGTAATTACTTATAGATATACTGCAATATAATACTTGTTACAATTTCATTAACTCAAGTTACAAGCACATTTAAAATCGTCTTTCCGCCCAACTAATGCAGCGGACCAAATCAAGTTGGATACCTTAGAAGGAGATCCATGGTGCACTTCCTGTTGCTCAAAGCCAAAACATCAGAGAATCAGTATGAGAAAAAGATCAACTCTATATTTACACAATGGCTTTATTTGCACTATTTTCCTAACCAGCTGTTGAAAGACATTCTCACGAGTCTCATATTTGTCATACATCTTTGTGATGAGTGCTTTCTGTGCCTTCTTTTGATACAGTTTAACAAACAATACCATGGGATAGAAGACATGCAAAGGCACTTGAGACCTGAAGTTTGATAAAATCGGTTAGAAATACAGCATTTTGCGGTGTCACACCTGTGTAAAATGTAAATTGATCAATTTTAAAAATTGTATTACACATTTAAGATATTTTGCCGAAAGTAACTTAAAATAGTGTAACTCAGTTATATTTCTGAGACAGTAATATGTAATGCAAACATATTTTTTAGTATATAAATAGTGATAGGAAATGTGTTACAATTTTTCTGTAACTTGCCGAACACTGGTCATGTGGTCAGATGAGACTATAATAAAACTCTAGTAAAAAAGCCACTCGCAGTTTTTGGAAGGGAAAGAATACTGAGCTGGATCCCAAGAACACCATTCCCACTGTGAAGGATAGGTTTGGAAACATTATGCTTTGGGGCTGCAATTCTGCAAAGGGGACATAATGACTAATTAGTATGGAGGAAAGGATGAATGGGGCCATGTATTGCAAGATTGTGGCCCTGTGTTAACAAAATCCATAATAGTCTTTTAACTTGTACACAATGCATGTATAAAATTCAACTGAAATTCTAAGAAACTATAATCATTCCAGCCTGGAAAATGAGCAAATAAAAAAAATCCAAAAAATTACTTTGTTGAACTTGTTATCTTTGAGCTGGAAGCACTAGCAGCTTTATTGTCTAGGTTTACCTCCTGGACCTATTAGCATCACAGTCTGATCTCAGACAAGACGAGACTGATCTCACATAGACGAATAGGCTCATGGGCAAAGAAATGGAAACACAGAACATTTCCACCACAGAAATACAATGACAAGCTGATGTAGAACAACCTTATAACTAGTATATGTTTTTACCTGTAGTGATCCTTGTAATCATAAGCAGATCAACATACACAAAATTTGGCCATCCAGTTTCTTGTTTTCCATGTTTAAGTACTCAGAAAAGTTTTTAAAAAGAAATTGGCCAGTTGGCATTCCTGCACTGATCAGTTCAGTCCATATACTTACAGGAAAACAGAGCTGGATGTAACTAGATGTAGTCAAGACATTCTGTATCATTGTGTCAAATTCAGCCAGATTTCATTGGCCAAACAGCTCCCCAGCACCCTCAGCGACTGACTTCAAGTTTAATTTTTTACCTCTGTTTCTCTTTCTGTCAGATTTCTGAGAAATGCCAATGAACAACAACCAGATGCAGTTGTATGATGCTAATCACAACAAATGTGGTAACTCGGATCCAGTTAGACAAAAATTATGCTTTTCCGGAATAAGCTGAACGTTGGTGTTAATTCAGACTAATTCTACAAAGAGCAGCAGAATAAGCACATTTAATTTGCTACTAAATTAAATAAGTCCTTGAACAAGAGGGAGTTTATTCTGAAAGCAGAAACCCCTGCAGTGTTCAAAGAAACAACAAGCTGTCTAAAAACCCAACAGCCGTACAGCTCTGAGCTGTTGAGAAAAAAAAATCACTCACTTTTCTGAAATCCATGTTCAACATTTCAGGTTTAACAGCCAGCTGATTCTGCAAGTTTGGAAAGGAAAAGCTGGGAGCCCAATCAGTGGCTCTCTGCTCGAAGTTGCAGAAAACTGTCCAACCCATCAGGTCCTCATTGGCGATCGGAGAGGACAAGGAAGACAAAGGTACCTCAGATGGCTAATTACAGAGGTCCAATTAGAGTGGAGTCACATCCTTCATTGGGTCACAGGAGGACCCTTCTGAAAACATCATCAGACTGCAGTGAGACAACACTCCAAACACCTCAGCACAAACCTGCTCAAGCCTTCAGCTTTATTAAAAATTTGATGATGAATTTTATTTCTCAGTCCCAGAATAATACCCTTCCCTTTTTTAATTTTGTCTTTTGTGTTCCTGTAAAATAAATACAATACATTCCAATTATAAGTAGTAAAACTTTGTCACCCATAGGAAAAAGGGAACCTTGACATTACTGTCTGTCACAGCTGGACTGGCCATAGAGCATAGCAGGCAATTCTCTGGTGAGCTGTTTTTTTTTTTTTTTTTTTTTGGGTATAAACCATTAAATGTGGTGGATTGGCCAATTGGTCTTGATTAACTCTAGACTTGACCCCCCCGCTGCTCTCATGAAAGCAATCATATCACACACAAACAGAAGAAAATTGAGGAAAAAAAACGGAAAGGAGGTGCAGATAAAAAATGTGTAAAAATAACACAACTGTTTGGTGGTGGCTATGGCAGAGCTTCCACAGCTGCCACCTCAGTAACATTAGGAAACCAGAAGACGTCGTGCTAAAGAACAGCTGCGTGTTTAAGCTTGATAAACTGTTGTTAGAATGTATTTACTATTACTTTCAAGTATCAGACTATGTTTGGGGGAATTACTGCAGTAAAAGTTGCTGGTCATGAAATAGGTTTGGATATCTAGTTAGATGGAACCATACGGATGAAACCAGGAGTTGTCCTTACTGAATTATCAGAGCTGAACAAATGATGGAAAGTTATGCAAGGGGTCCGGGTGGGGCATTAACTGGGAAAAGGTGACACAAATAAATTATTTTCTTTTTTAACTCTCATTTGAATTGTCTAGCTTTTAATAAATAATTACCTTAATTTTTACAACCAAAGTGGTCATCTGATGTTAAATATATAGATATCCATTATATACTAAATATTAAGTCTAATATATACCTTGTAAGCTATAGTACTTTTTTTCTATGAGTAGGTATCATCTGTGCAGTCTCCATTTCAGTTGAAAAAAAGATTTTTAATTGATTAAGTTATTGTCGAAAATTAATTGATTTATGTTTTGTTTTTGTTTTTTATTATTTTTTATTAATTTTTTTATACATGTCCATTAAATTAAAATCTATTACATGGGTTAAGCGTCATGAGGCGGAGGGTGGGGGGCTTGATGGCTTGTCAAATAATACCCGGTGGGCCAGTCTCAGCACTGCTGTCTGTAATGTTAATTTAGAATTACAGTTGTTGGATTAAATTTAAGATGAACAAAGTAAAACTGCACACCTAATTGTTTTGTTTGTTCTCCCTATTCTCTTTCTTTTTACAACATGTCTGCTCAAGTTCCAACAGTACATCTATTTTAGAAAATGCTTAGAAATTGATATGTCTTTTACAAATCTTAGTATCTTCTCAAAGCAAAAGAGTATTACAATAACACTACTTACCTGATGTATGCCTGCTAAATTGGTGGCATTAGTTTGAGGCCAGATTGACCAGTGCTGGTACACAGCTGAGTGGCAGACCTCTACAAAAATAAGCTATTTTTACTGCCACACAGGATACTAAGGCCTGTATTTGTATGGGGATCCTAAAACTCCTTCCCTTCCTGTTAGCCCATGGGTCCCCTGGACAAAAAAAATGAAAAAAGAATTGAAGTCAATCGAGCGATAACAGTTATTTTCTTGTTTGCTTTGTCTTACACCCTGAATTCCACATATGATGTACCTTAATTTAAATGAAAACTAATTATGTTCATTTCGACTGTTGAAGTAGTTTGAGATTGATTTTATTGCAAAAATGTTTATTTAAATTGCCTAAAAATCAGAAGTTGCATATATGACGTTATGTGTCTAACACTATCTATTATGAGCTAGGACTTAAAATACTCACCAAGACCTTGTACAGCTTCTCCAAAATGCTGGCTCTCACTTGAGTGACCATTTCTCCCCCAGCATAGGTGCCACATACCACATGGCCAGATTTATAATGGTTTTCCCCATATTTAACACTCCTTCATTCATCCTGGAGGAAGTAGGTTAAGCCGGTTAAACTCAAAACCATTTGTCTCCGTCTTCTACAGTTGTAGCTAAGTGTTTCCTCACAAAAACTAAAGTAAGTTTTGCTGCCTGTTGAAAATCTTTTTTTTTTTTTTTACTTGTCCTGTCTAGCAGTATGCTACTCAGAATTGGTGTCTGAGCACCCAGTACGAGCCCAACAGTTTTACTTTCCCAAGCAGAGTATTACAGCTTTGCTGTAGTACGCCACTTGATGTATATGTATGAAAAATCTTTATTAGTGATTACTGTGGGTTCAATTTCCTGACGTCATGCCTGTTGAAAATCTGCTTTTTCTCTGAATCAAAATGTGTCTTTGAAATTTACAGACATATGTTCAATCCATGGGGTACTTTTGTAATCCCCCCTCCATCTGCTTGGGCAGTGTTGCCCAAACTTTTTTGACTTTTGTATCCCGAGAGCCATTTTCGAAAATCACAAGTACCCCCTTACTCAAACATGTTGATGATTCTCCAGAATTATAATGTACTACTAATTATGAAATTAAATTTATTTTGTTAAATCTCCCTAACTTGAACATTTATTTCTCAAACATTTTATAATTTTCACTTCAAAATATTCACTTCAAATTAAAGATGGCAACATATATATGTATATATATATATATACTCTATATGTAGCCATGAACGTGAATAAGCAATCTGAAAATAAATACTAAGTACACATAAAAAGTAAATAAACCTCCAATTTAAACAAAACACTGAAAAAATAACTTAATTAGTTTTACTTTATTTTCACCATCCAGCTTATCTTTAAGAAGACACCTGAGCTTGGTTATCTTTGATAAGCTCTGACAGATCTGGGGGCAGAGATTTCTCCAGGCTTTTCTCCACATCCAGTCTTCTCCTCTGCTGGGTTTATTATTCATTTGGGAATTTATTAGGCATAACACAACCCAGGCCCTATTACCCTTTTGCCAGGGCACATTGAATGTTGTGGAATGCCTGGCACCGATCATATGGGAAATTAAATACTAAATGTTTCCAAGTACCCACTCTAATTTGCTCATGTTTTTTTTTTTTTTTTTTTTAAACTCATCCGTTTAGACATAATTTAATCTTGAAATTATGAATAATTAGGGGGGTGTCCTTTTGATTGTCATCAGTAGCGCTAGTGGATAGCGGCTTGCCCCTCTTGCCCTAGGGAAGGCCGCAATCTCAGGCTCACATTAACAATATAAGAAAATGTTTATGCCCCCCCTTTAGGTTATTTTTTAGCATCAAATACAACTTTACATAATAGTATCTTTTTTTGTTGCATTGGGTTTGCATTTATTTCAACTTTTCCTGAGTTTTAGGTAATATGTGGTCACATTTACCATTATGTTCACTTTTCAAAACTTAAGGTGCTTAATGGTCCCACCACAGAAAAATAATGAATGCAGTACCAAAAATAAGGCTACTATTCTACTTGAAAGAGTCTGGAGTCATACTGGAAACATTAGAAAACTTAATTGTTACTCATCTGTTAACACTAACTGTACATTTAGCTTTAACATATAACACGACACAAAATGACACAATGGCTGTGCTGCTTGAATTTTTCAAGCAAACATTGTGGATTTTACAGCTTGAAATGTTAAAAAAGAAAATGTTTTGTGCATGTTTGGGTTCCTTCTGGGTTTTCCGGCTTCCTCCCACAGTCAAAAAATATGACTGTTAAGTTAATTGGTCTTTCTAAATTACTTTCATTCATTCCATATCAATGTGCATAGCTGTTTGTCCTGTGTCTCTGTGTTGCCCTGTGATCACTGAAGCTAGGTGCCAGATTTTCCTTTTAACTGTCATTTAGTGCTCAAGTAATAGGTTCAGCCCTATTAATAAAAAAGACAACTAAAACAACAGATCAAGATCATTATTTTAAAATTCTTATTTCAAAGTTAAAACCAGAAAAGTTCATGCTAGTTTTAGGTTTAAAATTATTCTTCAAACTTGATTTAATAAATATTATTTTAAATCTCAATTTGCCAACAATATATAAATATTTTGAGCCCAGAAATTTCTGTCTACATGAATAAAAAGGTGGATATGTTGTTTATGTGCTCACTTTGAGGGTTATACCGGCTGGCCTTTTGACTGACTGACCCAGCTGTAAATTTGCACATTTAGGATTGTCCTCCAGTTGAGGACTCCTCGACATTTAAAGTTCCCATCTGGTCCCTAGATGCAGTGTCATCCAATCAGTGAAGAGCCTTATATATTTAAACCCAAACTCTCCATTACAACTTTTTTTTCTTAATTGCTGTCAAATAATGAATCAACTTAACCTTTTACTGATTGCTTAATTGATTTCATCTTTAGTAGTCAAGAAACCCTGATTTAGCGCATTTCATAGATGCACAATTGGGGACACAGCAGTAGAACAGAGCTGATTTTAGACTACTCTTCCATAGTTAGTCAAAATTGATGTGGACTGCAGAAACCTTTTTTAAAAACAGATTTCTGTTGCATTGTGGACACTAAGAGGAAACCTTGCTGCAGGCAGAAGCCTCCCTGCAGTGGAATAGTTTCATATCTGTGATTAAATAGCCACTTTGTCACATGAGGACATCGTGCATCAACACAGGTAAGCGTGGAGGCCTGTTGGGGAGTTCATCATCATGACTGCTTCAGAAATTGAAATGGATAATTTATTGGGCATCAGTCACATCAGGAACACACAAACACTCTGCAGCATATTTCCCTGTCTGACTCTGGCTCTGTTATTATTTTCATTTTGTGACAGATCGCCAAAGCTGCAAATCTTCAGCTGCTGCCCATTAGTAATCCTACGCTGCCGCAGGTCTGATAGTTATTATTTCCCAGCAACAGCGAGAATAATATATGGTAGGAAGCCTGGTAGACTAGCGGCAGCTTTCAGACAGTATGCAGGTCAAGCTGCGGTTTACAGAAAGAAAATTCAGCAAAGAGATTCCGGCAGCGGCCAAGAAAACAAAAAGTGTCACAGCCAAGACTAAAAAGGCTAAGAGGAAATCCAGATAGAGAAAGAGTTAAATAAAGAGCATAGGAAGAAAATAGGTAGAGAAATCAAATTTAGCAAAGTGGAACATAAAATAACAATTAACATCTTAGAATACAGAAAATGATGAGCATAACATAGTTTTTTGGAACATTGTAACAATTTTGATTTGATTTTCAACTAAATCAGTTTTGATCATTGTTTCATTTCATTAGTTCTTTATTATTCAAAATACCATGTATCATTGTTTGTCTCAAGGCCATCAGCAAAACACAGCAAGGCAAAGGGATTATAAACACTGGAAATCATGAAAACTTTTTTTTCTGAAGAGTGGGGCATGTGATGAAGGAAGAGGGATTTTCTGTCAGAGGTCATGTGAATTATGAGTCTTAAAATAAATAAAAATAAAAGTACAACTGAAGGGAATAAAAAAAAAAATCCTCTATCCTCACCAGCTTCTAAAATTACTGCTGTGGAATGTGGCATCTATGTGTTTTTATAAACTTGATATCAGATATAAACAGTTTTAGAACTAGTAAATTACTAGTTTTGAGTTCTGGTAAGAGTAAAAAAAAAGTTAATGTTGCACAAAGTTTTTGTTTACTCTTTAAATTTGTAGTTAAATTAATGTTGCTGGGTTAAACCCAAACTTATCTATAAACTCATACCACTCTGCAAACATTCAGATATTTACGTCTGATGGTCATCCCTCTCAGTACTGATCAGATTCCTGTTCATATTCATATTCACCTTGTATTGTGTAGGTACGACAAACTGACCTGCCTTCAGGTGGACAAAACTCTTCTTGGTCTCAGTATTGTCATCCTCTCTACAGCAACTTTTTCCCTTATTTTCTGTTTTTCTTTTTTTCCATCTCTGCTATTTTTTGTGCACCTCCTTTCCTGAGTAACACTCAGAGCTCCCTGCACAGCACATCTTTCATCTTATGGTTGTCGAACATGTTTTTGCCTGAGGCGGCAGCTTCCCACTCTGCTGACTTTTGTTGAAAGACGAGTCAAAGCGCTGTATAAGTTTTTGACATGCCGTTTGAGCAGAGCCTGAAGCGGACAGAGGCTGTTCTTCACCTTCAGCAGGTTCTCATGTTTGTTTTATGACCGAGCACTGTATTGAACGCTGCAGCGTTGGTGTCCAGTTGCCAGGAGAAAACATTATGAATGTTTCAGGCACATGTTAATCGATGGATCACAACTCAAGTCCTGACATCAGCAGAAAGCAGCTCCAGTATGTTGGTCAGGCTGTGCGTGTTGGTCTACAGCCTAAGAGAAGAGTAGAACCTGTCTTGTTTTTTAGTCAGTACACAACATTAAGGTTGTTCCTGTTTCTCTTGGGCATACTGATTTGGTCATAATCCCCTCTCAACTTGTCTAAGAATTAGGCATGCATTGCTTATTGCATGTTTTTTTTTTTTTTTACGCAAATATTTTTCTCCTTTTGTCTGTGTAGAAGGCACCTTCTAATTGTAACGATAACATTGCTGCAACAAAAAGTAGGGCAAAAAAAGTAGTTATCAGCCCCAGGTTGAGGAAGATTTTCAGTGATCTTGTATCTATTCCATTTTCCAATAATTGCTCCAACAGTTGATCTCTTCTCAGCAAGCTGCTTGTCTAAAGTGTATTGGCTCATCCCGGTCTTGTACAGGTGTACAATCTTGTCCCTGGTGTGCTTGGGCAGCTCTCTCTTTCTTGGCTTTGGTGGAGGTTGGAGCCTGACTGTTTGAAGGTGTGTACAGCTGTCTTTTATAGTGATATCAAGTTCAAACAGGTGCCATTTAATACAGGTAATGAGTGGAGGATAGAAAAGCTTCTTAAAGAAGGAGTTACAGGTATGTGAAAGCCAGAACTATTGCTTATTTGAAGGTGCTACATTCTTATTTTCAGCACCATTACACAAATATATATAAACATCGATTGATTGAAATACAATGGTTTTTAGTGTCTCCAAATTGTGCTTTCTTTACCTCTTAGTTGCCATGGTTACTCTTGAACCAAGCCATAAACTGGCATGAGTCGGAGCAGAATATTCACTAGACAGATTGCATTGACCGTTTATGACAGAAAGTGGGTGTGTAGTGGGTTGGATATGATTCAAAAACATTTGAGCACATTTCTAGGGAGAGTTTGATTTATAAAACTCGCTAGGTGTAAGGTTTTTTTTTTTTTTTTTTTTGCTGAGCTCAAGTACAGTTTTACTAAGGATTCTACACAAAGTTTTATGAATAAGACCTCTATTCCCTATCTCAATTGGGCAAATGTTGGTATGGACCCACAAAAGTTTGCCTCTATCACAAGGTCATCCACATTGCTACTGTAAGATAAATTTAGTATCTAGCATGTATTTTGTTAGATTAGGTGAAGAAACTCTACCAAATACAGTGCTATACAAGTACAGGCCATACAGGCCATATAAACTGTAGTACCATCTACATTTCCAATCATACATTGGAAAAACATGCACACTAGATTTATGCAATACTTTTATGCTGTTCATAGATTCTGTGAATCTGCCCAGGTCTGCAACTACCTAAAGTCTAAATTTAAGCTTACAGACCATCAGAAAGGCTAATACACTAATAATCATGACTACTTTCATAGATCACATAAAAATATGACTGACTGAAGGCAAACAATGAAGATCCAATATATGGGTTTTTTTCCTAAGTAGCTGCTGTTTTTCACTATTTGACATCAGTTTTTCCTCATTGATTATAAAGGTCAACATTTGATTATTCAGTGTCAAGTGTAATCTTGATTTCACTCGTTAATAAAGAGCATCAAAGTCAAAAGTGGATCCAGATAGTCTTATGGCGCTTGAACAATCCTTTAAGTAGAAAACGTGAGATGAAAAGGTGAAGGGAGCTGTGTGATAATTATATTAAAGAAATGTTTTCTGCTCCATCTTTTTGCTCTCAAAAATACTTCTGCTTGAGTAAAGTCTAAAGGCAAGTGTTACATTTTTCAGCCTGTATCCTCCTGTTATCAAGCTCTCTCAGTGACATTTTCATCACCTTGAAAATGTCACACGCATCACTACTGGCCAGCCTTTTAAGTGTGTTTCCTTTCTTTCTGTACAGCCGTCTCACACAGCGATCACCATGCTGTCTGCCAGCGACTCTACTGCACTTTGGTCCTCCATCAGCGCTGATATGCCTCCATTTGCAACCTTTGTGTTGTCTGGAGGCTCCTGAAACCATCTGAAGTCAATTGGAGCTGCTATTTCGGAGAAAGGCTCAGCACATGTCCAGCTGAGAGAACCCATCAGAAACAGGGGAATGATTGGAGTCCTAAAAAGAAAAGAAATATTCCAACTTTTTTTATTTATTTTTTACTCACGTGTGATGGAGAAGCAAACAAGAAACCTAGCAGCTCATTAGAAAATGATTATATGAGTGAATCATCTAAAGAAAAACCAGCACAGTACTGGTATTATCAGCATTAGTGGACATTTTACTTTTAAAAAAACGTATCACCCTTTATCATATGGTGTAATATTTATGCTACCAACTTCAGAGAGCATTGAGACTGATCTGGGAACACACAAATATCTAAACAAACAATAACACCTGTTCTGTGCAGTTCTTTCGTTGATCAACTCTATGTATTGTCACGCACAGATCTTTCTCTTCTCACTCAACTCTATTTCTCTTCCTAATTTCAGTTATATGTAAATGAACCCCAACACCAGCCAATCATAGACAGGTCTCATTAAAGCTGCATTCTGAAGAATGTATTTATTTATTAAAGTTTTATATATCCTAAAATGTTGTAGGGTTCAGTACTATGATAAAAGGCTAGTGCTCCACAACATTTGTTATTTTTCTTAGGTCCCTCCTTCCTTCCATAGACCCCTATGCAATTCAGACTGAACGGCAAATATCCAATAGAATTCAAGTTTCTGCCATGTCGACTGTCAACATACGTGCATGTGCATTGCACAAAACTGTGAAGATGAAGGCACGCAGACAGGCAGCTCCGTGTCTTCTGTTTACAGTCAGCATAATGGCAGAGAGTGTACATGTACATGTCATGGCAAACTTCTGCTAAATTCCCATTCCCAAGCTACCCAGGGCTACATCAACTTTAGAAAAAAAAAAAAAAAAAGGGAAGTACAGCGACAAACTCGAAATAGGCCTTAGAGACCAGAGTAGGCTGTTACGTCAATATGGTTCGCCCCCACGGTATATATATACAGTGGGGCAAAAAAGTATTTAGTCAGCCACCGATTGTGCAAGTTCTCCCACTTAAAATAATGATAGAGGTCAGTAATTTTCATCATAGGTACACTTCAACTGTGAGAGAAAGAATTTGAAAAAAAAATCCAGGAATTCACATTGTAGGATTTTTAAAGAATTTATTTGTAAATTATGGTGGTCACTTCAAACAAGGAAGATCTCTGGCTCTCACATGCCTGTAACTTTTTCTTTATGAAGCTCTTCTGTCCTCCACTCGTTACCTGTGTTAATGGCACCTGTTTGAACTCGTTATCTGTAAAAAGGACACCTGTCCACAGCCTTAAACAGTCAGACTCCAAACTCCACTTTGGCCAAGACCAAACAGCTTTCGAAGGACACCAGGAAAAGAATTGTAGACCTGCACCTGACTGGGAAGAGTGAATCTACAATTGGCAAGCAGCTTGGTGTGAAAAAATAAACTGTGGGAGCAATTATCAGAAAATGGAAGACATACAAGACCACTGATAATCTCCCTTGATCTGGGGCACCACGCAAGATCTCATCCCGTGGGGTCAAAATGATCATGAGAACGGTGAGCAAAAATCCCAGAACCACACGGGGGGACCTGGTGAATGACCTGCAGAGAGCTGGGACCAAAGTATCAAAGGTTACCATCAGTAAAACACTACAACGACAGGGAATCAAATCCTGCAGTGCCAGACGTGTCCCCCTGCTTAAGCCAGTGCATGTCCAGGCCCGTCTGAAGTTTGCCAGAGAGCACATGGATGATACAGCAGAGGATTAGGAGAATGTCATGTGGTCAGATGAAACCAAAGTAGAACTTTTTGTTATAAACTCAACTCGTCGTGTTTGGAGGAAGAAGAATACTGAGTTGCATCCCAAGAACACCAGACCTACTGTGAAGCACGGGGGTGGAAACATCATGCATTGGGGCTGTTTTTCTGCTAAGGGGACAGGACGACTGATCCGTGTTAAGTAAAGAATGAATGGGGCCATGTATTGTGAGATTTTATAGCCAAAACCTCCTTCCATCAGTGAGAGCTTTGAAGATGAAACGTGGCTGGGTCTTCCAACATGACAATGATCCCAAACACACCGCCCGGGCAACGAAGGAGTCGCTCCGTAAGAAGCATTTGAAAGTCCTGGAGAGGCCTAGCCAGTCTCCAGACCTCAAACCCATAGAAAATCTGTGGAGGGAGTTGAAAGTCCGTGTTGCTCTGCGACAGCCCCGAAGTATCACTGCTCTTGAGAAGATCTGCATGGAGGAATGGGCCAAAATACCAGCTACTGTGTGTGCAAACCTGGTAAAGACCTATAGTAATCGTTTGACCTCTGTTATTGCCAACAAAGGTTATATGTATTACAAAGTATTGAGTTGAATTTTTGTCATTGACCAAATACTTATTTTCCACCATAATTTAAAAATAAATTCTTTAAAAATCCTACAATGTGAATTCCTGGATTTTTTTTTCACATTCTGTCTCTCACAGTTAAAGTGTACCTATGATGAAAATTACTGACCTCTGTCGTCATTTTAAGTGGGAGAACTTGCACAATCGGTGGCTGACTAAATACTTTTTTGCCCCACTGTATATATATATATATATATATATATATATATATATATATATATATATATATATATATATATATATACATACATATATACAGTACAGACTGAAGGTTTGGAGAAACATCATTCAGTGCGTTCTTTATTTTCATGACTGTTTACATTTTAGATTTTCACTGAAGGCATCAAAACTATGAATGAACACATATGGAATTATGTAACAGTTTTACAAAAAGTGTGAAATAACCTGGCCTTCAAAGTCACTGGACCTGAACCCAATCGAAATGATTTGGGGTGAGCTGAACCGCAGAGTGTAGGCAAAAGGGCCAAAAAGTACTAAGCATCTCTGGGAACTTCTTCAAGACTGTTGGAAAATCATTTTGGGTGACTACCTCTTGAAGCTCAAGAAAATATAACGCAGTAATCGGGTGGCTACTTTGAGAGATTAAGATATAACAGATGTATGCAGTTATTTCACCCTTTTTGTTTAAGTACATACAGTAATTCCATACATCATGTGTTCGTTAATAGTTTTGATGCTGATGAAAATACCAGCCTAAAACTTTGCAGGTAAAATGCTGTTATACTGTTTGAACAATGAATCGAACTAGGGTTTTTCTTTTTCTACAGTACTGTGAAATATTTAACAACAAAACATGTTCATTAAAAACGCTAGTTAAGGGGGTTAGCAAATGATTTTAATAGAATGCTGTGCCAGGAAAATGTCCTACCATGCGTGCTGTGCTGCTGTTTTTTGGGTGCCAGTCATATGTCCATTTGATATTAAAACAATTACTAACAGAATTTTCAAAATTTTGCAAATTAATTTTGATCTCTGACTAACCCCCCTTCACACAAGGAATGCTGCTTGTTATGTGATTCTAAAACTCAGAGAAACCCCACCGACTCTTGTAAGGCAGAACTCAAAGCCATTACCACTTCTTATTTGAATGAGGCAATATAGTTTGTATATTTAAACTAAAACATTTAGAATTTTTTGATAGAAGAGTTATGTTGATCATATCAATATAATCTTAAGAGCGCACTATTTACTCTCTGCAAGTAGTTTCTAAGTTTATTAGAGTATATTACCAACTTTTAGCAAATTGACGTGCACAATGCCACTTTGCCGAAACTGGTATTGGATATATACCATTTTTAGTTCTTGAGGGAAAGTTCAATTGTTGACAAAATTATCTTAGGAGAGAAAAATATTCCAGAAAGCTATAATCATATAGGAGGACAAAGTATCTAAACAATAAAATTACTCACTAATCCACTCACTTGATATAGTCTCAAAATTGTATGAACTTTTTTGAAAATAGTTCAATGTGTTTATAATCATTTTGCTATCATAATGTGAATCAGATTTACAAATGTATAGAAAAAAATTCAAAGATTTTTTATCAATTTTATGCTTTTTTAGCGGAAAAAGAGAGGGATGAAAAGAATTCCAAGTCTATGCCCTGCACCAAGGGATGCTTTGTTTCCAGTAGACAATCAGTGTACGATGAAGCAAAGCCATCATCACATCATCAGCCAGTGAGGTAGTCAGAACCAAAGAAGCAGATGCATCAAAGGGAACATCTCTAGAAATTGGAAGATATTTTGTTAGATGACTCTTTTGGCATCAGACCAGTTGAATGTATAGGGTGTTTGTAAGAGAAATTTTAAAGCCTAAAATTTGGTTATAGTTAGCTCACTTTGTTCCTGTTAAATACAGTACTGTCATGTGACATATTTAAGGACACTAATTAATTATTTTATATGATGGTGAAAAATTTATCTCTGAAATATGGTACTGGAAAAGTTTTAAAAAATACAAAAATAATGCTTGAATTGTAGTGTGGAATAAGTGTATGAACACTGCAGAATGGGTCTCAAACAATTGTGAATTTTAGCTATTTGATGGAAGCTGTAGTGTTGCAAGTATTGGTCTTTTTCTAAAGTTCAGTACTGTACCAGACTGCCAAACAAAGAAGACAATTTTACTAGATAAAAGACTTACTGTACCAACTTACTAAGTTTAATGATGTTACTTTGCACTGAAATGCCCCGAACACTTTACGAATAACATGCAGGAAAATATTTTAATTTGAGTTCTTATTCTGTTCAAGGGATAAACTATCGGACTTTCAGGGTATGCACATGTTTCCACTTCACTGAGCCGGGCCAACTGGCCTGTTTTTAGGACCATTTCCGGAATGAGCCTATTACATGTCTTGGTGTATGGCCCAGTAGAGTGGATTGGTGAGACCCGTGATTTTGTCATACTGATTGGTTGTAATTTAGAAGGAAGTCATAAGACGTCACCAAACACACACCAAAATCAATATTTTTATAAAACCAGTTTATAAAAACATTGGAACCATCCCAGTGTCTTCTGTTTCCATCTATAGAGCTGTCTTGCACTGATAATACGTTGATGATACATTTCTCACTCCTGAAACTGTTGCGATATGTGGACATCTTTGCAGATTCTTTAAAGGGAATATACATAAGTCTAACCAAAAATAAATATGTAAAAAATTTTAATTTTTTCCTCATACATGCTCCAGTAAAACGAGCCCTGGCCTTTTCACCCTGGTTGCTTCTATATGTCTGTAAATTCCCTAGATAGCAAGTGTTCGGGTCAAACCAAGTGCTTTCCAGGGGAGGCTTAAAGGCGTCAAGCGCATTCACACACAGGCGTAGCATTCGCTATAAACCAATGCAAAGCGGGAGGTAACTGAATGATGGATTCAGCGGAGCATAAGAAGAAAGCACCTTCAACCACTGGCAAAACTCCAGCCCAGACCCTGACTGAATCTACACAACAGTAACATTTCTTATCTCAGTTGAAGTCAAACCTGCAAATCTGTATATTGTCCAGAGCGAGACTGGCTCAGCTGTTGTTTCTGTTCAGTCAGGATTGAGCTCACACAGCATGTCCACGCTATGCACAAACTTACCATTCAGGCTGGAGTTTGGCCTGAGGGGGCAATCACAAGCAAAAAACAATCAAACTTAACAAAGTCAATTTAAAGGGTCAATTTTGTATGGAGACATGACGACCAAGAGGAGTGAGTCAACAGATTTGCTGTAATAGATGTAAGTCAAGTAGAATTTCTCTGAAGTTCTGATAGTGGAAACATGCCTAATGACCCATTTGCAGTTTACTGGTACAGTCCATCACATTTGTTTTAGTTAAAATGTCCTGGTATTTCAATGAGACTGTGAGTCATGCAGTCTAACAAGCTAGTTTTCCACGTAGTTATTTTACACCACAAGTTAATGGAGTGTTTGTTGGTTGAAAGCACAATTTTAAGTCTTATCTAACAAAACATATAATTCAAATTAAAGCCCAGGTAGCAAACCCCATGTTTCTGTTTGTAATGGCAGGACAGAAAAGACCTGACAGGTAATTTATTAGTTTGTCGGACAACCCAAATAACTTGGTGATTTAGATAAGCATCTAATTGTTTTTATGGAGATGTGGTGAACCTTGAATGCCACCTTTTGCAGCAATTCTTTGACTGCGTACTTTGGATATTTTTCTTTGTCCAGGCTATTAGCCAAGAGAAATTGGTGTTGTTTTATGTTGTATTTATACTCCAAGTAGATAGAAAGTCCTCACTTTTCTCTAGAAACCCCTAAAAACTTAATGTCAAATATTATTTGGCAATAGTGTTAAAAGTTTTATCTTTGTGTATCTAAAACTGTGAACAGTGTCTTCTTTGCCTTTTTCTCAAAAATATATATTTTTTTATGTTGAATTTCAAAGAGAAAATCAATGTTTGGCCTTTTGTGCTGCTGTATTGTCTACATTGTCCAACTGTTGGAAATGTAAAACTCCACTGGTGAAAACAGCAATAACTTAAATGGGCAGTCTCAATATTTACTATCCTACAACAGCAATACTTTAAATCACTTAGATACTTTATACCTGTTTTGCATTCTCAGAATCTCTCTTTTCCTCAACGATCTGACCCTATATAGGGCTCAAAGGATTATGGGAAACAGTAGTTCTGTGTCCTGAGTATCTTTCTGATACAATCTGATTTGGTCTTCAGGTAAAATCCAGCACAGATAAGCAGCGTATGAAGAGCTCTTCTCTCTCTCATTTCATCGTTGGCTGTGTTTGATCTTATCAATGCCAGACTGTATGCGAAACCAGAGCATTTCCATACAGCCTGTGCAATAGTTTGCCAATGTATCCGAGCCTGTGGGTGGGCTTGCCTGAGCCCAATTACATTGGATTAAAGAACCTGCAGGTGGGCGATTGGATAAAAGCCATTGAGCCACCCTAATCAAGCCCAAAAATATCAGCAGTAAAACTACAGAGAGACACACGCTGCCTCCAGATCATCCATGACAGACGTTATTATCCCCCAAAGAGATCAATAAAATAATGACTCATTAAAAAAGTATGTATTATTTCAGAATTAAGCTTTTCAAGTCTTCAACTTTCTCTGTAGCTTTCAAAAGAGGTTTAAGTCGTTCCTTGTCACTTCTGATTTTTTGATGATGGTCATGGTTCAAATAAGGTACATCCCATGTAAATCATAGCTTTTTATATGTTCATTTACAGGGGTTTTGGTGTGTAAGTATATACAATATGTTAAATGTTTGTATAAAGTTTTAAATTGTTAGGACAGAAAGATTAAACACAGATAAATGACAATATTTATTTATGTAATGTATCATTTATGCAATCAATCATGTCTGTGTCACTTACATCTCATACCGGTACATTTCTTGGTCCAGTATACTCTAAATTATAATTGGCCTCCTCTGTCCACAATCTCTGTCCATTTACTCCAAGAGTGTCACCAGTTGTAAAACTCCCCTTCAGAACTTCTGCAGTGCCAATTTTTAAATATCAAATCAACTTGGAAAAATAACCTTTTTGATAATTACTTCAGAATTTCTGATCTAAAAATAAGGATAAAAGCAAGTCTACATGAGATAAAAGATAAATGTCAACATAGTTAAGGTGCCAGTCTTCACCTTAAAGTACGGTTTTTAAAATTATTTTCATAAAAGCTGCCAAAGGTTATTATTTTGCTTTTTCTAAGCTATATTTTGCATCAAAGAGGGAAAGATTAAAATAGTAGTGAATACAATTAATACATTTTGAACCAAAGGAGCAAACTTGCAGTATTTCACCAGACATGTTTGCAGGAAGACTGAGACATAGCTTGGTATCTTAAATGACAGAGGAATTGTCCCAACTGTTTTTAGAATATGTTGCTGTCACAGTTCAGGGTTGTTTTGGTTTGTGTTAGGTTAGTTCCTTGTGGTTTGAGTATTTTGGTGACTGTTCTTCCTTTATTTTTTCTTGTGTACTATTCTTGCTTCCACTCTTGTGTTTTGCCTGCATTTTCTTTCTTTAGTTATATTTGTTTCTGTGTTTTTCTTCCATGACTCTGCTTGATTTTCACCTTTCCTCAGCCTACCAGTATGATTCCCTTCCTAGCTGATCCTCATTACCTATTTTCCTCTGCCTGTTCTACCCCCAGCTGTTTCCATTCCTAGCTTATTAATTTGTCTGATTTCCTTGTCGTTTTCACCTATCCCTTAGTATATATACTCATCTCTTTCATTACCTTTCACCATTCTTTGTTATCTTCTGGTTCTCTGTTACTTTACAAGCCTGTCCTTATTGAATACAGATTTTGTCATGTGTAAGTCCGAACTTCATTATTTAATTAAAGGTTGGATATGGAACATGAGCATGATAGCATCATCTAGTTTATCTAGGTTGTAGTTACAACAATTCAAATATCATCCCAGCTGTTGGGTTGTCTGGTTTGCTGCTGATACACACAGTGACTAACCTGAACTGTGTCCACTGAGGAATGTATTTTAGAAGAGTTTAACTGACAGCTAAAATTAGCAAAGTTGGCAAATGACCTGGCTTACCGATTCAGGAGGAAAGTCACAATTTCTGGCTGTGTTTGATGCTGTGGAAATGTTTTATGTGGGTCGAACTAGTGTAGGCTTAACTTAAAACTACTTTAGTTTCTGTTCTTCTGCGGTCACTCCTCTCCCGAGATGGATAACAACATCTCTGGGTCTACAAAGCAGCTGCTTGACTTCCTGACTCAACCATTTTTCCCAGTACCAGCCAAGCTGTGCCGACCATATACTGTAGTTGGATCATATGGATCTGTCAACCCACAACCGTTACTGTCTGGTAGATGTAAACATAACATCATTGTCATGCCGTTTTTAAATGTACATTTTATTATATTTCAATTCAAATATAATTTTTATAAGGACATTTGTACTTTCATTACGCACCCCTCTAAAACCTCCATGGACGTATACATTTTTTTTTAGCTTTTTATTAAAATGTTCCACATGCAACCTTTAAAACAGTCTCAATTGTTGCTGGCACCTTAGGTCCGATTACACTTAATTATGATAGTTGCAGTTTGAAGTGGTGAAGTGAATGATTATTAACATAAACACATTTTTATTTTTTAAGTGACTCTTTAATGGTTCTATGTAGTTCTCTAAGCATAGTTTATTTTTCTCCACAAATGGGATATTCCAAGGTTTTTTATGCCACACAGTATTTGTATGTGAGTGCTGCAGCAGAAGAAACAGCCGGATCTTTCTCAACAGAACACATGATGTAACTGTGTGAAAGTGTTGTTTTAAGCTGTGAGGCAAATCTGTGATCTGCATGTGAGATAATCTGGAAGTTGCTTTTCTTTTCTGTCTCAGAAAGATCAAAGGACACATCAGTGCCGTGTCCGTATCAGCTGATCGGAGTCAACCTCGGGGCTTCTCGACTTGTTTTATGTTCAAAAGTTCATCAAAGCAGTGGGTAAATCATAGCAGAGCTAATTACATCCCCCCAAATGCACACATTACTGCAGCTAAACCTATTGAATTCTTCCTCCGGCTTCATGTTTGACAAAAGTATGAAGACTGCAGAGCTTCCTGGATCTCATCATGGGTGTTGTCTTTGTTTGTGTGGCCTTGGGCTTCACACCGATTCTCGATAAAAATCATTTCAGGGCCCATCACCAGACTTCAAAGCAAGTACAACAGCTTATGCTATTTCAACTGGTACAGTTTCCTTTGTCTTACCATTTAGTGACACATTTTTTTCAGAACTTACTAATTGGAAAAAATAAAGAATTATCTTCACAGATGAATGAGACTCAGTGTTTGCATTGTAGACATGGACCCAAGCTTCATTTAACTCAAAGAATTTAAAAACAAAGTTCAGTCAGGCTACAATAATATACAATACTGAGATAAAAAAAAAAAACTTGCATAGGATGTGTATCTTTATATGAAAGCATCTTCATGCCTTTACAACAAACATTTTAAAAAATTGCGAGAAGATGGAGATAAGAAAGAAGGGAACTGTATTTCTTTCATAAAGATTACAAACAATTACAGCCATTTTTACCTATAAAAGTGACTATTTTATTTTTGTATTTATCTTTTGAAACAAAGGTCTTTGATATGTTTAACTGTTTGAATGAGCATTCGTTTCAGTTATTTTAAAAAAAAGTAATAGATTTTAAATGTTATATTGAAATTACTTTACATAACTTTTCTGTACCTTGTTATTTCCTTGTTCATGTTTAACAACAGATTACCAAAGTGCTCAAAAACAGAGATAAGATCTACAGCTACACTCTGCTCAAAGACACGAGAGTCTTTAAAGTCAAAAGCAAAATTAGAATGCCCCTTTTTCCACTAGTGCCTGCTCAGCTCCAGCCAAGTCGGGTCAGCCTCTGTGTAGAACATTTCCACTGAACTTTGTCGGGGCCAGCCAATGCCTTTTTTTGGACTACCTCTTTCTCTGGCCAAATTGGGCCATGGCGACCCTACACACACATCTATGGACTAATTGGTCCGGTAAAGTGATGTTACTTTAACACCAACCTGTGAAGTGGTAGCCATTGATTGGCCTGGTCGTTTGTGTGTGAATTGATGTCGCAGAACAGCTCCTGATAGATCCCAGATAAACTGTCGGCAATAATGCCATGTTATTATGTTTCACTTCTCCAGTAGCTCCATGGCAGAAGATGTCCCTTGTAGCTGCCAACCTTGCAATGGTGTGGTGAAGATATTCCAAAGGAAAAGGTTTGTTGTAGGCTAGTGGCAATTACGAATGAGATCACATACTTTTTGCCTCACTTTGCTTCCCCAGTTCCTTGCCCACTTTAGCGTTCCTTGGATGGAAATGAAAACTAACCAGGCCGTGTGGGGGCGGGCCAACCCAACCCTGCCAGGCCAAGCACACCCTAGTGGTAAAGGGTCAAAAGTGACAAAATAGGTCACAGTAGTTAGTATCTGTATCATGCTTGTTGTACACCTCAAGAATGTATTTACACTACACACTACATTTATGTGTTTCCAGTAAGAAAGTGGAAAATTGTTCAATTACATCAAAACAGCTTGGTGAAGGGCGTCAGTAGTGTGGAATTGACGTTTATTTTTATAAATCTCCTTTAGTATCAATTTCCAAATGTTTTCCATAGGAATACAATTTTGGAAACATGCAGATTAAATTAATAGATGGTTATTATTCTCCTGAAGTAAGTCATTTGTCAGACATTTGGAACTGCTGGGTTGTCCTGTTCAAAGACCAAGTTATAAGCACACCGGTTGAAGGCCATCAGTCAATACGAATGGCTTTTGAAACATATTATGTGCTGCATTGCACTGGCACAACCTTAAGCTCCTCTGCTCCGTTGACAGGAAAAGGCTCCCTAGATCCAGATGGAGCCTCCTTCACTTTGCCATCTTAAAAACGTTTCCAGTTAGATCAAGTTGTCTGTGCCAATATCCTTGGAGGCTATCAGGATAGTCCATAAGGTTTTGGGAGGTTTTCTCAGCGGAGAATAAATTGTTCCTGTGTATTTAAATGTCTGATCTGTAACCACTTATTTTTGGGTCAAGGATATGCCTGTGTCTTAAAAGCCTTTTGATCCTCAGGTTCAGTGCAGCCAAACATTTTTTAGGGGATTACATATTTTGTTGTTATATAACCCTCATGTATGGAGTATGGAGGACCAACTCTGCCAGAATTGACAATAAATAAATAAATGTGGATACAAATACATAAATAAGTGAGGAAATACATTTGTAAATACATAAATAAATATAAAACAATACATCAAATTGGGAATAAATGAATATGGGAAAAAATAAATAAATAAAATGTAAAATACATTTGTAAATATATAAATAAATAGAGAAAATTAATCATAGAAATCCATCCATTTTCTTAACCGCTTAATCCTTAATGGGTCGCGGGGGTGCTGGTGCCTATCTCCAGCTGTCAACGGGCGAGAGGCGGGGTACACCCTGGACAGGTTGCCAGTCCATTACAGGGCAATCATAGAAACAAACAAATAAATCAGTTTCAAAATACATTGTAAATAAGTAGATGAAGAACTAGATAAATAAATATAGTAATTAATAAATAAGTAGTTCAATACAATATTCAAAAATTAATAAAGAACTAACTAAATAAATATTTGTGGGAATACATTTTATTTTATTTTCATGTGTATTTTTTATTTACACATTTAATTATTTATTTATTTACATATTTATTAATTTCCACATTTATTCATTTATATATTTATTTATTCATTGCTATGTTTATTTCCACATTTATTTAATTATTTATTTTTTCACAATTATTTAATTCTATATTTTCCCATTTATTTATTTTCAAATTTCTATGTCCACATTTATTTATTGAAATGTTTATTTACACATATATTCACTCATTTCCATTACATTTTTTTATACGCAAATCTATTTATTTATTTATTTATACATCTACTTAATTATTTAATTTCATATTTATTTATTGATCTCTACATTTATTTATTATCCGTCTTCACATGTATTTCTTTATCTATCTACACATTTATTTATTTCCATATGTATCTATTTCCATAGTTATTTATTTCCATTAACATTTCTAGATCACATTTATTTACAGATTTTCAGAGGTGTATTCTAAAAGGGGGTGTTTCTAACACTGACCTATAGCCTGATTGGTCAGCTTCAAGTCTTTGTATTTACAATGAAGTGGCTGAGGACGGATAGAGATGCCAACTAGCATCTTTGTCAGACCCTCTTAACAACATTTTTTCCAAAAAAATCCCAGTGAGATATCTAACGACATTTCTGAACACCCTGAGCTACTTTCTGTGATACTTTGTCGCTTATATTTCCTGCAGAGTTCAGACCCGATTTGTTCTGCTTTAAACCGTCTTGCGGCAGGGGAATGATCTGCAAAAGCGGAGACAGTATGATCACACGTCATAAACCTCTTGGTACATTTCACCAAGCGTCAGTGAGATGGAGCTAATTTTACACAAAAATTTTATTTTGTATTAATTTTGTTTCTTCAGCAAGAATTTAAAAGTAAAAAAGGAATTTGAACGATCGTTATCTGTTAAGCCACACAAACATCATTCTTTAACTTCATCTTTCAAAATTCTCCTTACGAAAGGGGGAAATGCAGAAATCGTCCGTACGCTGCTTTTGCACCTGGTGTCTTCAAGAAACTTTCAAATTTTATGGTCATTTTTAGCAAAGTACTAATATATATATATGTTAGTACTTTGTATATAAAGTAATAATATATATATATATATATATATATATATATATATATATATATATATATATATATATATATATATATATATATACATATATATATATATACATATATATATATATATATATATGTATATATATATTAGAAAATGTTGCTTTAAAAGGTTATGGATGTCCCGTTATAATCTTGTTAGTTTGGTACCACTTCCCTTCTCTCAAACTAATATATGTTCCACAGTTTCCTGTAACATGTTTTCACTGTTTAAGTATAGTTTTATTTAACCCTGTTTCATTTAATCCTAATCTAGATATAATTATTTCCTCCTTTCTGTTATGCTCTGTTTTCCTCATTATATTGAGGAGTTTGCAGACCACTTCAGGGGGAAGGTAGACACCATCAGATGTAATATTTTTTCCTCTCAAACTAACAAGGTTTTAGACAAATCTGAGTGTCTGTCTTCACAAGAGGAAACACTGGACAGTTTTGTCCTGGTAGAAGTTGGGAGCCTTGATAAAGTTTTCTCCTCAGTGAGGCCCACCACAAACGCTTTGGACCTAATTCCCACCAGGTTTTTTAAGCAATTATATGGTTCTTTTAAAGACGAGATTTTAAACTTTATGAATTGCTCCCTTCAGACGGGAGTTTTTCCTGTCGCCTTTAAAACGGTGGTAGTGAGGCCCCTCCTGAAGAAGAGCAATTTAGATTTTAAGGATTTTAACAATTACCACCCGGTATCTAACTTACCATTTCTAAGAAAAGTTTTATAAAAAGTTGTTTTTATACAACTTTATGATTTTATTAATGCTCATAATGTCCTAGAGAAATTTCGGTCTTTTTTTGGGATGAACCATAGTACAGAGACTGCTCTTTTAAAGATTTTAAATGATTTTAGATTAAACTATGATTCTAAAAAAGTGACAGTGTTGGTTCTTCTGGCTCTAAGTGCTGCCTTTTATACAGTAGACCACACTATTCTTTTAACCCTCTATGATGCTGTTCATAAATGGTTCGCATCGTACCTCACAGACAGGACTTTTATGGTAAGTTTAGGTACCTGTTCCTCTAAGATACATAAGATCAGATGTGGTGTGCCCCAGGGTTCAGTTTTAGGCCCATTGCTTTTTAACCTGTGTATGCTCCCTCTTGGCAGTGTTATCAGAAGACATGGAGTTATGCTGATGATGCACAGTTGTATATATGTCCATGTCTCCTGATGACACACGGCCAATGGATGCACTTTTTAACTGCATTTTAGACATCAAATCCTGGATGGTAGAAAACTTTCTTCAGCTTAACCAGGACAAAATCGAGGCTTTGGTTTAACGATTCTGAGGCTCAGAGAGAGAAACTTTTACCAAAACTACAATTACTGTATTTTAATCTGCCCTTACCAGTGAAGAACCTGGGCGTGATTTTTGACTCTGAGCTGAATTTTATCCCCCACATTAAAAATATAACTAAAATAGGTTTTTATCACCTAAAGAACATCGCCAGAGTCCGCCCCATTCTATCTCGGGCCATTACGGAGATGATAATGCAAGCTTTTATTACCAGTAGACTTGTTTACTTTAACACACTGCTTTCTGGTCTTCCCAAAAAGACTACATCAGGTTACAGCTTTTACAGAATTCAGCAGCTCGTGTCCTGATGAAGACCAGGAGGCGGGAGCACATTACACTGGTCTTAAAATCACTGCAGTGTCTTAATGTTCTTGGGCCTTCTTATCTGTCAGAAAGGCTTTTACCATATGAACCCTCACGGTATCTGCGCTCCTCTGGCAGCCGTCTCCTTATCATTACCAAAGTCAGGACAGAGACTCATGCTGAGGTGTCTTTCAGTTATTATGGCCCTCACCTCTGGAACAGGCTGCTGGGGTACCTCAGGGCCGCAGAGAACGTTCATGTTTTTGGGAGCAGGCTTACGACTCAACTTTTTAACCGAGCTTTTAACCAATTATGATTTATTAATATATGTTTGACTGGTCAGCATTTTTTACCAGATTTTATTTTTAGTTTAGCTTTTAACTGTTTATTTATTAATCTGCTTTGCATTTTTATCGTGATTCTATATTATCATTGTTTTACACTTACTGTTTTACACTTTAAATTTTACACACTTTAATCTTCCTCCCAGTGTTTCCTCTCTGTGGGCCCCCTGCATCGGGAGTGGTGGTCGGCTGTGGCTGCCCAGCCCTCTCTCCTCTGGGCGCCCTTGGCTGCTGCTGCTGATCTGCTGCTGCCGATGCAGATGGCTCCCATGATGGCATTTCCTGGCTCATATTTACTCAGCCCGCTGTTTTGTAGCTTTTAAGAGTGTGTGTGTATGGCTGATAGATTGGGAGGGGGGTGTAGTTGCGATGATAATTTAATTTTTGGTTTTTGAAGGGGGGATTGTGGGGTCATTTTTTAAAATCTGTAAAGCACTTTGAGAAACTGTGTTTGAAAAGCGCTTTATGAATAAAGTTTGATTTGATTTGATTATACCAACATTCCTTTGAAAGCCACATACCAGTTTTTTTTCTTCTTGTCATCTTTCCTTGACCTTTTAAGGCTGCCTTTTATTATTTATAATAATAATAATTCTATATGTTGCTACCCTTCCCGCTAGCTTAGCTAGAAGCCTAAACTAGGTTAGCCCTCAATTGTTAACATTTGCACCCCAGCACCTCACCTTCCAAGGCACCTTCATTTTCATCTATTTCTCTCCATGTCAAAGACAGACCTGGTGATAAACCAGTATTACTCTGAAGGTGAGAATGTAGTAGCTCAACTCTGTCACACACAGAGTAGCTTGCTGATGCTAACACTCCTCCATCATCAGCCACTTCAGTGTAAATACAGAGACTTGAAGCTGATCAATCAGGGTTTAGATCAGTGTCAGAAACACCCCCGTTATTAGAATACACTTCTGCAAATCTGTAAATAAATGTGATCTAGAAATGTGTACATAAATGTGATCTAGAAATGTGTAAATAAATGTGATCTAGAAATGTGGAAATAAGTGAGATCTAGAAATGTGTAAATAAATGTGATCTAGAAATGTGGAAATATTTTTTTTGAGGGGGAATAAATAAATATGGAAATAAATAAATAAATGTTAAAATAAATATTTTTATTTATTTATTTAAAAAATACATTTGTTTATCTATTTATTGTTAATTGTGGCATGATCCTTTAACATGTTTTTAATTGGTTATCTTCCTGTGTTCTACCTTTTCAGCAATGGTCCAGTCCAAAATGTGCATCATGTGAAGTTCAGTTATCCTGTCTTGTGCACTTTTTGCCTTTAGCATCTGAGGATCAGATGCAAGTGCAATTGACGGACAAAAAAATGACAGGAAATTCCACTTTACTGCAATTCTGTAAGGTCATTTTGTCACCTCAGCAGCAAATTTGACCAATGCACCCTGTACCACTTTCTAAATCAAAGCCAGGTTCTGATTTCATGTCACTACTCTGCATTTCTTACTCAGAAGAAAAACAGGAAACATTATTACTCTACATTTAGCTTTCTTTTTGGATGATTCAGACCAGAAAAGAAACCGGTGTCCTTGATACTGTCCCCTCTTTCTTTCTCTGTACAGCCAGACCCAGATCTAGATTTAAAGCTGTCACTCTGTGGCAGAAGCAGCAGAGCTTGACTGTGTTGGGATCACTGAGCTTATCCTGGTCTCTGACCTCAGAATGAATGAAGTTAAAAATGTTCAGCAGAGTGACAGTAGGAAACAACCTTAACCTGCTGAACAGCTCACTGCAATTCAATTCAGACCTTCAGTCATGGTTCCTGCCAGGTCCTGAGGAAACCAAAAATTATTGTATCTTTTCTCAATGCGTTCACACCACTTTCCTCTTATCTTTTTTTCAAACGAATGGCTTTAAAATTGCTCTGAACTTTTTATAAAGGCGGTAGCAGCAATTCTTTCCCCTATTGTACTTCTTTTGTACTTGTAGAACATAAAAGTACTTTATGACACCAGTGACATTTTCAGTTTTGTGGTATTTCACTGGATACAAGAAGACGAATTACAGTGTCAGACTGTACAAAAATTAATTGCCCACTGTTTGCTCTAACACCTCTGTTTTTTATTCTTCCAGAATAAACTTGTACTTTTTCTTTCTCATCTGGAAATACGCAAGATGGAAATAATAAGAAAACCTAATTGGTGGATCTTATAGAAATTCACACCAGCACTCGACATAAAATATTTTTAACCCTTAAAAATACAGATGTGACATGAATAAAGAGTTGACAGATATAATAATTACAGCATATTTTGGTTATGTTTAAACAAACTTTTCTTCACAACATTTCTTGGTTTGTATCACGATCTAAATAGATCATTATGTTTAAATCTTTCATTTTGAATTCTGATTATATTTGAAATACATCTGGGGCTAGATTCCTAAATGTCTTTAAGCCCTGTAATTTATTTTGTTTCAAAACATTGCTGAAAAGGTATGTTATTTTTATGCAAACATGGTAAAGTGCATTTTCAAACATATAGCATTAAAAAACAACCCACACAAAAAATAAATTCATTTTTTAAAACCAGCTATTTTAAAAAAATGTTTTTGCCTTTATCATGTTCACTGTGTGTTTCTGCCTGCAGGATCGTATTTAGTGTTTTGTGTCTCTGGGATGGGAAAGTGTTTTTCCCCCCTTTTCAAACATTGAATAAACTTTTACCAGACCTTTTCTCTTCAATCTTTATTTTAACATAATTTATTATGCACTATGAATACAGTGGATTCCCCAGTATTGGAGCGCTAAATTGGCAGTTATTGCATGTATCAGTTCAACAACCTCTGACCACCAAATCAATTTTAGAACCAGAACTTTTCTTTCTGAATAGAAGATTTTGTCTAAGACAACCCATAATTTTAAAGTGTGAACCCAGTTTAACAAGCTTTAATCATTGAGACTGAAATAGATATATGACATTGGAACAAAGCATTGTGCCATAATTTGGTATTTATACCTAGTGGCCAGATTTTGCTTTGCAATTTCATCGGATTTTTTATTTTACTGTTCATCAGTATTTATATTGAGAAAAATATATCTTTACAGAAAGCCACATTTTGCAATCCATGTATGTATCACTATTTACATGTTAGTAAGACTATTTCTGTTTTAAATCTTTTTAGTCACATTTGTTCTTTAGTTATATTTTGCTTACATCAGTGAGTGATGGCCCCTCTCATCCTGATGTGTCTGATGATTGAGCCTCCAATGATGAGGGTCCTGGGTGGCAGGTCGGCTGGTTTTGGGTGAACAGAGGATCTGTCCAGGACCTGCTGGATGTTGTGCAGCGTTTGCCCGGAAGTGCAGCGATGGGACTCCTGTGACAAAGGCTCCTTACGAGGGTTCGGTGTGAAGCTAACCACTCCTCGGCGGGATCGGGCTGCAGCCAGAGGTTTGGCAGGGCATGGATGGCCATTGGTATCCGACAGCTGCTCCTGGGGCGGCTGGGTGGAATAGGAGGGTGGTACAGCGGAGCTACGGGGCGAGCGGGAGGCTAGGTGAAGGAGATCGATGGCTGGAGCTCCGGGCCCCCCGCCGCGGTCACGGCCAGGGCCAACCGTCGACCAGGAACCCTGAAGCGTTGGAGTGGAGCAGAGGGGGACCTTGGGCTTAAGTAAACCAGGCACTGAAACATGGTGATGTGGGATCTGCAAGGACGAATGGCAGAGGATCCCCAGGATCCAGGTGTGAAAAATTTGTTGCATCATTCCCGAGAACATTATTGGCTATACCAGCTCAAAATGTGCTTCTACTCAATACTAAGCAAAGGGTCTGAATATGTATGTCCATGTGATATTTCAAGTTTTCTTTTTTTATAAATTTGCAAAGATTTCTGCATTTCTGTTTTCTTTTTCGATTCCCGCCTGGGCCAAAGGAGCTATGAACACCATCCAGTGTGGGTCCTTGGGCAAGATCCTTCATGCTACTGCCTACTCATACTATGACGAAAGACAATGAAATACATGAGACGTCGCCCGGACAAACAAGGTCTGCGTCAGGTGCTAGGGAACTACAGCAACTTGATGAATAATGGGCTACTGGAACAACAACCAGGTGGAAATGGATGAGATGCGACAATATGGCTCTGTTGGAATGCTGCTAATCAAGTAACCCTAATCAGAGAGGTTACACAAGAAGTATGTGGGCTGAACGGTTACTTTGATACTCTCAGTCACAGCTGACGGCAAAACACCTAGTAGCTCAGTGTTTCAACATCCACAAACAGCAACTGCTTTTACAACTTGAGATTGTTGAGATACAACACAAATGCTACGGCAAGGAGGAGTCAGGACGCCAGGTCCAGGACCCCCAATGAGTGAAACCATATCTCTGAGCAAGGAAGTGGCTGACCTGAAAGATAAGATCATGGCGGGAATGAGCGCAAGATGCCCCAAACGGTTAAGTACCCTCGGAAAGTCCCCTGGAAACAGTGAATGCAGCATTGAGAGCATTCTTTGCAAACTCGATGAGGTTGTGGAGAACCACCGTTGAGGCCAATGCCAAGCCACTTACACAAGTGTCCATCAAATGTTATATGTACCAAGGTGATGCTCTGTCCGCACTGCTGTTCTGCATAGGTCTGACTCCTCTGAGCCAAATAATAAAAAAGACTTTCAATGGATACCGCCTCAAGAACGGAGCTACGATCAGCCACCTCCTCTACGTTGATGACATCAAGCTGTATGCTAAGAGGGAACGGGTGATTGATTCCCTGATCCACACCACCAGGATCAACAGCAATGACATTGCGATGTCATTCAGGCTTGACAAATGTAGTAGGATGGTCACAAAGCGAGGCAAGGTAGTCCACACTGAAGGGGGGCTCACTCCCAGAGGGAACAATAGCAGACAATGAGGACAGTTACAAGTACCTGGGAATACAGTAGGCAAATAGCAACCTTGAACAGGCAATAAGGGAAGTAGCAAAAACCAAATACCTTCAACGATTGAGGCAAGTCCTAAGAAGCCAGCTCAATGAAAAGACAAGTCCAAGGCAATAAGCAGTTACCCCCTGCCAGTGATCAGATACCCTGCCGGTATAATAAGTTGGCCAAAGGATGAGATACAGACCACAGATATTAACCCTCTAGGCGCCAAAGTCGCAATATTGCGACATGCAATTTTGCTGACTTTAACGAGCCACAGCTACAGATATGACCACTAAGTTAATTACTACTTTACGTCAGGAGATGGTGGACATGTGTACCTTAAATCTAGGACACCTTTTTGGGTGTGTACCATTGAATGTTGTGAGGTAAATCACCGTTTTATGCACCCCCGCGAGTGAGAGAGAGCGTGCAGCTGCTGCGGTCACAGCATGGAGAGAGCGAGTTTTAGAAAGATAGAACTTATGATGCCGAGATGTCCGAGTTCCCCACTGGAAAGTATTGGCTTTTTCAGATTCTGAAGAGAAATATTTAGCCTACCCTCTGATCAAGATGTTCAGTTGTCCAAGGAGAAAGAAAGCGAAACTCAAGCAGCGCACAGCAGCAACCGGCCGGCCGGTCCCGTGCGCCATTACGATCCACAGCAGCAACAGGTGCGATGCTGTTCGTCACATTCTTCCGCTGGGAGAAAGGTATGTGATCGGGTAGCAGGGTGATCATAACAAGGCTAATCCAGAAGAAGCAGGAATGTAAAAATCTGTGGAAATAGTAACAAATGCGGTAGAAAAAAAGCGAAATCCGTCTCCTGATAAGCTGGTAAACAGCAGTAAAGTTCCCTTTCCCGCTGCAAATGACGATGATGATAATGATGGGGAGGTATGAGGAAGAGTTTTATGAAGATCATCAATAGTGGATCACACAATTTGAAGAGCCTGTTTGTTATTTTGGTCATTTATCTGTAAAATACTGAGCCCAATAATTTCTATTCTGTTTCATGTAGTGAATAGACTAATGGAGGCTCATAACAAAGGAAATAAACAGGTATGTCCACCAATTCTTGAGAAAAATGGTAATAAATACTAAAAATACATAGGTAGAAAATACATAGGCCTATATAGAAAATTAAAATAATAATGTTCAAAATAGAAAATAGAAAATATAGAAAAAACCCTGGCGCCTAAAGAGTTAAAACACGAAAGCTCCTCACCATGCATGGAGGGTTCCCTCCCACATCCAGCACTCTGAGACTGTACGCACGCCGTAAAGACGGAGGCATTGGACTGATGAGCGTAAGAGCCACTATCCAGGATAAAACCTCGAAGCTCCATAAGTACATCAAGGACAAGGCTTTAACGGATGACGTACTTAGTGAATGCCTGAGACAATGGTAAGATGAAGAGGTGCTGGAGGTGGAACCATCATGGGAGGACAAGCCCCTACATGGGATGTACTACTGGAACATAACTGAAGTTGCTGATCTCAAGAAATCCTACCAATGGCTAGAGAGGGCTGGCCTACAGGAAACCACAGAGAGATTCATCCTGCCAGCACAGGAGCAGGCTCTGAGCACCAGATCGATAGAGGCCCAGAGACAAGACCAAAGGTGTAGGCTTTGCAAAGAGTCATCTGTGCAGAGTATGGGCTGGAAACCCCAAGGTCAAAGTGGGAAACACCTCCAAAGGTGGTGCAGAATGACCGGGCAAAGATCCTGTGGGACTTCCAGATCCAGACAGACGGGTTGGTAATGCCGAAACCAACCGGACATTGTGGTGGTTGATAAAGAGCAGAGGAAAGCCATTGTGCTGGATGTGGCAATACCAAGTGATAGTACCATCAAGAAGAAGGAACATGAGAAACTTGAGAAATACCAAGGGCTCAGAGAGCAGCTAGAGATGGCTTGGAAGGTGAAGGTGACAGTAGTACCTGTGGTAATCGAAGCACTTGGGGCTCACACTGGAGGAATGGCTCCAGCATATCCCTGGAAGAACCTCAAACATCTCAGTCCAGAAATGCTCAGTACTTGAACAGCAAAGATACTGAGGAGGACCCTTAAGCTCCCTGGCCTCTGGTTGAGGACCCAAGCTTGGAATGGGAAACACCGCCCGTGGTGGGTGAGAGGGGAATTTACTATTTATGATTAGTTTCTGTTCTTAATCTTCTCTGACCCGATCTTTATGTGAATACCTCTGATCGTCTATTCAATGAGTGCTGGCCTGGGCCAACATGTGGCTTATCCTAGCCTAACTCCCTGTAAAACATATAGGTGTTTGGAGCTGCTCAAAATACATTTATTGAACATTTAACAAAAAGGGTAAAACTCCTGTCTGATTGAGTAGCTCAAATTACAGGATTTAAATGACTCTGTCGCGAAAAGCCTTTTAAAAACACTGAAAGTTTGATGCCGAGGGGCCTGTTCCACCCAAAAAGCAGATGAAATTGCCAAGAAGGCAGGGACGGAGAAGATAGTGATCATATAACAGATACTGATAAATGTTTTTCAAATAATGTATTAATTGACAAAGTCTTTGCAGGGTGTGAAATAAATTTCAATGTCAATTTCAATGTAGCTCCTGGGGCTAAGCCCCCCTATCTCTCAATCCTAGTGACGTCCCTGGTGCTGAGTATATAGTAATGAGAAATGAAATTAACTTTTTTATTTTAGCCAATGGCTGCAATGAAACAGAGTGAAAAATATACTTTAAAATATAGTGCAGTATACTCAATTTCAGTGGTATTAATTTGGCTACATTAAAATGCATTCAAAACCATCTATTAAAAGTTGTTGATCTACCATGGTGTTTACTAGAGCTAGCATCGTTTTCTTCTTGAAAAGGAAATGCTCCTCTGACTGTTTAGTTTGAAAATGTGAAGTTTGACTGAACATATTTGTGTCACACCCCCCTGCAATCTCATCATGGATGCATGGGATATTTTTTTCATGCAACTAGCTGCATTCTGATGCAGACAAGTGGATATGAAGAACATTAAAAAATCCAAACATGCACAGTTTAATCTTACCATGTATAAAACAGAGGCCAAAGTGATGCCACGGTAGGCAATTCCTTCTCTAACCAAATAGCTGATGCTTGGTAGGAACAAGTCTGATTCAAGACATTATTGTAATTACTTTGTCTCCTCTTTTTTTTTGGACACCCATGGTTGCTTCTGCGAGGTTTCCCCGAGCAGTGCTGGAAGGTTTTGGTTGTTCAACCAGTGAGGCCAATGATTCATCACACCGTGATCACACACTCTCCACATTAATTAAAGTTTCATATGAAGAGTCAACTGGGAATCACTGTCTCACAGCAAAACTCCCATCCAGATGGCAGCGGATAGGAAGCCTTGGAGGATGCCTCTTTTGTTAGTCTCCGTCACTGAGACAAATTTATAAATTTCAGTGGGGTTAAACTAATTTCCTTTTAATTGCTGAATATCAAACAAAGAAACTTCTCATCACGTCTGAAAGTTTGGAGAGCATGTTGATGACTGTTAACATGCAGGGATTATGTCAGCACTCACAAATACAGATCATGGAAATCCCTGAAGGCTCACTTAGAGCATTTTGATTCTGGATGTGTTGATTCCCATGGCTGCTAAATAAATTACAGTTCATTTCAGTTCAATGAAAATAAATAAAATTCACTATCTAATGCAAAACTATATAGTTCACCTGTGGGAAAATGCCTTTTTTATTATTGCACTATTTATATCACACAAATAACAATAGAGTTGTCATGGAATGAAAATATATTCTTCCTTCCATAAAGATGAGGCTACAGTCTGGATCAGCATTTATAATTTATATTTTATTATGGCCAGTCTTGCACAGAATCCTGTTTGGGCTGCCCGGAATTTCTTTTTTATTTTTTTATCTTTTTTAACGTGTCCTGTCTAGCAATATGCTACTGTGGTGTCCTCATCATATGTGCTCTATATGACTTGACAGTGAGTTAAACGCCTCCTTTGACATCAAGACTCTGAAGACAGATGATTCCTTGTCCACAGGTTTAATGACGTAGCAAGGAAGGTGAAACTGAAACATGCAAATTACAATTAGCTCTTTGCTTCCTCTTTAACAAGTAAACACATCCAATAGAAGTCAAATAATCACTGTTTTAAACAATGAAATCAGCTGCACTCATTAACTTGCATTTTCTTTAGTTACATACTTTATATATTTATAACATGCCATGAATTATATATTTATTTGTTAACTTGTTTTGACTGAAGTAGTTTAACATACATTCGCCTTACAAAACGGATTTACAATTTCAGAGTGTAAATATATTTTTGCAAAATACCCTTTTCCCAGAAATAATGAACTAATATGACAAATAATATCTTAAACTATCAATACATACCTACGATGCAACTAAAAAGCAGAATATGTTGCAGATGCAACTGGATTGTCTTCACCAACAGTCCTTCACTGTCTCATGTGCCTTTTCTTCCTGGTTTTCTCACTCTACAGCCTATGCAACTTCCTGTGTCTGAGATCCAGTCTTTCTTAAAGTGACAGTACCATTTGTAACAATGAGATTTAAAAATAAAAATAAAAATAAACAAGATTGACATTAGATTTACCCGTAGCAACACAGCTACTCAGAATTGGTGTCTGAGTACCGAGTACAAGCCCAACAGTTTTACTTTCCCAAGCAGAGTATTACAGCTTCGCTGTAGTACGCCACTTGATGTATATGTATGAAAAATCTTTATTAGTGATTACTGTGGGTTCAAATTTCCTGACGTCATGGACACTAAACCGAGACAAGAAGAGAGAAAGGAAGAAGGTGAAGAAAAGAAACCGGACCAGCAGAGGCGCGGACCGATGACACAAGACAGGGAGGCAAACAAAGAACACAAGAAAACATCCCAGTCCTCCACCTCTGCCGGACGGCAGAGAAACAGTAATACAAAACAAAAACAACAAACTGTACAGAACCAAACCCATAGTTCGGATCTAGTAGAATAAACTAAGAATTACACATTCACTACACACAAGCATGGATTAATGAACATAATACAAATGTTTCTGGTAAGCTCCTGTGAACAACTAACTAATGATGATAACCTCAGCTTAGATATGTCCGTCCACACCAATGTCCCCACACCTATGTGTGTGCGAGCATGCAGGTCTGAATAAGGTTTCCCCATGCAAGTGATTGATAGCTGGTGTAAGGAACCGTCAATCCGTCCTACAGGAATCGACACAGACATGGAGGAGGCAAGAGATGTATGCATCCAGGGTCCCACAGAGTACATAGGCCACAGGCGGATCAGCGCAGGGTCGATCACCCACCAAGAGAGGAACAGATGGAAGCCCCAGGGGAACACCCACCAGCAGTGACGAGCCCACGGGCTCCGCCGGAAACCGGCTACGCCAGGGCGGGCCCGGATCAGGACCCGGAGGCCACGGGGACCAGGGGCACCCCGCCACCCAGCGGGGCCCCAACCAGGGACCAGCCAACAAGGGACCCCCGCCGCCGCCTCAGGCAAGGGGGATCCGCAGCCAACCGACGGACAACACACGCCCCCGCCACCCCGGACCAATACCCATCGCCAACAACCCGGCCCGCCCCCACACACCCACATGCCAGGGAGCCACAGCAAGAGACACAGCAGATGTACGCCCTCCCCAGGCCGCGCCCAGCCGGCACCTGGAGATCCAGATCTTCCAGCTCCTGGGTCCAGATCCCGCCCCACGCAGGGCGCCAAGATCTGCCCGGAATTTCTTGCATCTGTCTCCTGTGTCTCATCATGTCTGACTCCCAGTAAGCAGCTGTAGTCCCTACAATGTTATGTCTTCCTCAAAAGGCTATCAAAAGACTTCTTACTGTAGAAGACGAATGAGCTGAGAGGTCTTTTCCCTGACCAGAGTCCAAGATATGTGAGGCCCAAGGAAGCCAAACTCTAAGCTAAACGTTCCAACATTTTATTATCTTCTTTTAAGGTGTTAGTTGTCAAAGCCATGCAGCTATTATCATGAAGTTCAGTGACTCACCAATCAAAGAAGGATTCTGAGACAGGTGTTGATGAAGGCTTAGGAGGGGGTCTCAGCAGGAAACCTTGTTTCACTGGTGTTGAAGATCAGTTACAGTATGTCCCTCTTTTCATAGCTGATGAAAACAACAAATAAGAGTCCTCATTCTAGCAGCATAAAATAATTTATATGGAAAAACGTTCTCATGAGTGTATACTACAGCTAACATGAATCAGTAGTGACTCACTTCATTATTGGCAATGTAGCAAAACCACTGCAGTGGGAAAATGCTTCCATTTTTATTTTGGCCTCAACTACTGAGATACGTTTTGAAATGAAAACATAATATCGGCTATTGTGAAACAAACATAAAACCATAATGTTATTTGACCAATCACACCCAGGAAACATTAGTCCTATGGCAACGTTGTGTCCCTGGACAAAAAATGGTTGCAGTATGATGGCTTAAATCAGTAAAAAATATATGTAACAAAAATTGTTCCTAAAAATACATTCAGATACATTTGTACATGTTTTTTTTATTTTTGTTTTTTTTCCCGGCGCCGCTCCGAGCAGGCAGCCAGTAACAGCAGCTCCGTCTGATCGAGTCCTTTTTTAAGTAATATATGTCTTTTTGTTGTTGTTCTTTTATTTCTGTGTTTTGTCCTGCTCCCGCACAAAATGGAGCTCAGAAGTTTGTGGACATTTTTATTCTTTTTCACACTTTTTACCGCATCTGTGTCGGGAGAGCGCGTTGAGTCTCACTCTCCCACTGTTTACAGCAGGGATCAGATGTTAGCCTTAAGCGCCTCCACCGTGTTGCCTGCAGCCGAGCGAGCCAACATCCCCCGCAAGGTGAAGAGAAAGAGACGCGGTTGTCGGGCTGGAATCGGGCGACGCAGTAAGGTTAGGAGGTACCGGCCAGCGATTCCATCTGTTGTCATGGGGAACGTGAGATCTCAACAAAGTGGACGAACTGGCGGCTTTAACCCGACATCAGAGGAGCTACAGGGAGAGCAGCCTGATGTGCTTCACAGAGAAGTGGCTAACCGCGCTAACTCCGGACTCACACATAAACATTGAGAGGTTTTCATCTGATCCGCACCGACAGAACAACGGAGAGTGGTAAGAAGAGAGGAGGGGTCTGGCTGTGTTCGTGAACGATAGATGGTGTAACTCTGGTCATTTATCTATCAAAGAGACGCTTTGCTGTAAGGACATCGAGCTGCTAGCTGTTAGCATGAGACCATACTACCTACCGCGGGAGTTTACACACGTTATTGTGATAGCCGTGTATGTACCGCCCTCTGCTAACGCTGTTGCAGCCTGCGATGCCCTGCACTCTGTAACCAGCAGACTCCAAACACAGCACCCTCAGGCCCTTTTTCTGATCTCTGGGGACTTTAATCACATCTCCCTGTCCTCCACTATCCCGACCTTCACCCAGTATGTCACCTGCCATAACAGAGACAATAAAACATTGGACTTATTGTATGCGAACACGAAGGAGGCATACAGCTCATCACCTCCCCCTCCTCTGGGGGGCTCAGACCACAACTTGGTTAATCTCCAACCTGTGTATAAACCTCTTGTACACAGAGAACCAGTTGTGAAATGCACAGTAAGAAAAGGGTCGGCAGAGACTGAAGAGGCTCTGAGAGACTGTTTCCGTTCTACTGTGTGGGACAACCTCTGCAGCCCTTTGGAGGATGACATCAACAGCATCACAGACTGCATTACGGACTACATTAACTTCTGTGTGGACAACACCGTTCCACTCATAAAGGTACGGTGTTTTTCCAACAACAAGCCATGGATAAATCCTGAAATAAAGGCTCTCCTCAAGGAGAAGAAGAGAGCCTTCAGATCAGGAGACAAACAGGAGCTGAAAGTTGTCCAGAAGAAACTGAAATGGAAGATCAGGCAAGGGAAGGAAAACTAGAGGAAGAAAATGGAGGATCAGCTGCAGCAGAACAACATCAGAGGTGTGTGGGGCAGCCTGAGGACCATCTCTGGACAAAAACCATCAACTCCCCAGACTGCCGGAGACGTGGGGTGGGTGAATGACCTGAATAAATACTTTAATAGGTTTGATCAGCCACCCACCCCTCCCCCAGCATCGTGCCCCCTGCTGCAATCTCCCTCATCTCCTGAAGCTGCCTGCCTTTCATCTCAGGATTTCACACCTCTCAGCTCCCAGCCATCACACTCACACCTGGCTTCTGAGGACTCCAACACACATCCCCCTCCACCAACCATCTTGTCCCTCTCAGCACTCCAGGTGAGGAAAGAGCTTCGTAAGATCAAAGTGCGGAAGGCTGCAGGTCCAGATGGCATCAGCTCCAGGCTGCTGAGGTGCTGCGCAGATGAACTGTGTGGCATTTTAGGACATCTGTTCAACCTGAGCCTGTTGCTGGGGAAAGTACCACAGCTATGGAAGACCTCCTGTGTGGTACCAGTACCAAAGACCTCCCACCCCAAGGACCTTAGCAGCTACAGGCTGGTAGCCTTGACATCGCATCTGATGAAGACCCTGGAGAGGTTGGTCCTTAACCATCTGTGCCCCCTGGTGGGGTCTTCATTGGATCCACTGCAGTTTGCTTACCAACCCGGCATCGGGGTGGAGGACGCCATCATCTACCTGCTGCACCAAGCTCTGACTCAACTGGAGAAACCTGGAAGCTCTGTGAGGATCATGTTCTTTGATTTCTCCAGTGCTTTCAACACCATCCAGCCACGACTCCTGAGGGACAAGCTGGAGCTGTCAGGAGTGGACCACCACATGTCCCAGTGCATAATGGACTACCTCATAGGACGCCCACAGTATGTGAGGACACAGGGCCGTGTCTCTGACACGCTGGTCTGCAGTACGGGGGCCCCACAGGGAACCGTTTTGGCACCATTCCTCTTCACCCTCTACACTGCTGACTTCTCCATCAACTCCCCACGCTGCCACCGACTCTGCCATAGTTGGACTCATTACAGGTGATGACGACTCAGAGTACAGACAGAGGACTCTGGACTTTGTGGACTGGTGCCAGCAGAACCACCTGCTGATCAACGCTGGAAAAACCAAGGAGTTGGTGGTGGACTTCCAGAGACACAGACCCAACACACTGACACCGGTGAACATCCAGGGAGTGGACATTGAGATAGTGGACTCTTATAGGTACCTGGGTGTTCACCTAAACAATAAACTGGACTGGAGCCACAACACTGATGCCCTTTACAGGAAGGGTCAGAGCAGACTTTACCTGCTGAGGAGGCTGAGGTCATTTGGAGTCCAGGGAGCGCTGTTAAGGACCTTCTATGACTCTGTGGTGGCCTCCGTCATTTTTTACGGAACTGTATGTTGGAGCAGCAGTTTATCGACAGCTGAGAGGAAGAGGTTGGATAAACTCATCAGGAAGGCCAGCTCTGTTTTGGGTGCAGCCTGGATCCAGTGCAGGTGGTGGGAGACAGAAGGACTCTGCCTAAAATAACATCTCTGATGGACAGAGTCTCCCACCCCATGCATGGAAATGTTGCTGAACTGCAGAGCTCCTTTAGTGACAGACTGCTGCATCCTAGATGCACAAAGGAGCGTTTCCGCAGGTTCTTCCTCCCTGCAGCTGTCAGACTGTACAACAAAAACTGCTCCCAACAAATATAAATATTTTACTCCTGCACTGTATCTTACATTTTGCACTAAACAACCACACTGCTATAATTTGAACATTATTTTCAACCTGATGTACATATTCTTATTCTGTGTTGATGTACATATTCTGTCTATAATTGTATTTTTTTTATATATATATTTTTCTGTTCTGTAACATATGTTGTATATTTGTTGTTTCTTTGGCTGCTGTTTAGGACCGAATTTCCCCTGCTGGGACTATTAAAGGAATATTCTATTCTATTCTAAAGCTATCTGCGGTTACATGTACAATTGTTATTTTGACTTTTGACATGTAGTAAAACATATGATATGGTGTCAATCAGTTGTAAGAGGACGTCCACTAGGTGATGTCCTTTTTATGTATTGATCAAGGCTGTATTCGTCCACTGACGAACTTTTACACGTAGTCAAGCAAAACAGAAAAAAACAGGAATTATCTTTATGAAATACATGGTTTGTAAACAAAGTATATATATATATTTACTTTTTCTGGTTTAAATAATCATAATTACAAACTAGTGATGCAAAGCTATTGCATTTTATTATTTCAATATGATAAATAAAAGATCTTGCGATATTTTATAATCCCGCAATTGCTGGATTTCCCATAGACTCCGGAACTTTAGCACTAGAAGAACCACGAGGAGTGGAGGAACAGAGTTATATCAATATTATAAAAAATACACTGTTGGGTCCCCTCCCTGGGCTGCCACCTTATCGTGGTGGAGGGGTTTGAGTGTCCCAATGATCCCAGGAGCTAAGTTGTTGGGGGCTTTATGCCCCTGGTAGGGTCCCCCATGGCAAACTGGTCCTAGGTGAGGGATCAGACAAAGCGCAGCCTGAAGACCCCTATGATGAGGAATAATATTGGATTCAGTGTTCCCTCGCCCGGATGCGAGTTACCAGGGCCCCACGCTGGAGCCAGGCCTGGAGGTGGGGCACGTTATTGAGCACCTGTTGGCCGGGCCTTTACCCATGGGGCCGGGCTGGGCTCAGCCCAGAGAGGCAACATGGGCCCCCCTTCCCATGAGCTCACCACCTGTGGGAGGGACCGTGGGGGTTGGGTGCAGTGCAAGATGGGTGGTGGCCGAAGGGATCTTCGCGGTCCTATCCTCAGCTGCAGAGGCTGGCTCTCGGGACGTGGAACGTCACCTCTCTGGTGGGGAAGGAGCTGGAGCTGGTGTGTGAGGTTGAGATGTTCCGACTGGATATCGTCGGCCTTGCCTTGATTGACGGCTCCTCGAAAGGGGTTGGGCTCTCCTGTATTCTTTAGTTGCTCCCGTTGAGAGGCGCCGAGCTGGGGTGGGCATACTTGTTGCCCTCCATCTCAGCCCCTGTACGTTGGGGTATACTCCCGTGAATGAGAAGTTAGCCACCCTCTGCCTGTTTGGGGGACGGGTCCTGACTTTTTTTTGTGCTTATGCACCAAACAGTAGATCAGATTGTCCACCCTTCTTAGAGTCCTTGGAGGGGGTGCAGGACACCCTAGGCCGCTGCTCGACGATCGACTTGGTTGTCGTTTCATCTGATCTGCGGCTGCATGTTTTTGACACTCGTGTGAAGAGAGGAGCAGAGCTATCCACCGACCACTACCTGGTAGTGAGTTGGCTCCAGTGGTGGGGTAGGACACCGGACAGACCTTGGAAGTCCAAACGCGTTGTGAGGGTCTGCTGGGAACGTCTGGCAGAGTCTCCTGTCAGAACGTAAACTATGTTCTTGTTAGCCGTGGAACATTTAGGCTTTTATACATTGCGTCTGTATTGGTTAATCTGATTTAAACACCTTATAGATTCTGGTTCCTTGTAATTATAGTTTAGGGATATGCTTTGTGCATAGTGTTTAGAATGGTTCACATTTCATCATTACACAGGAAGCATACTAGTTTTGGTTTTTTTTCTTTTAAAGCTACAGCTTAATGCAGTATATACATGTTTATCATCAATAAGACATTTCTGTTTGATAATGCAGTATATAACAAATAAGCAGATTTCAGTTTTCCTCCCATTGCAGACCTGAATTGATGGTTTTCTGTCATAGTGTAACCACAGTTTTTTAGCTGACGCTGCTGCTGTAAACACTGATGTGAGACTGTTACAGAAGGGAATATCACAGTGAACCTCATCATGTTCTTACTGCTCCAATTTATCACCAGCACATTGTTAACTTTTTATTGCTGACTTCCAGGAGAAAAGGCTTGACAAACCTGCAGACTTCAGTTCATGCCGTAAAGAAAGCCAGCTCACGTCGGCACAGAACGAGTGCATAAAACAGTTATGGATAATGGAGAATAAAGATCAGAGCAGCCTTTTTGTTCCTACAGCTATAACTTGTCTTAAAATAAATGATTTAGCTGTAAAAAAAATACATTAAAGGCTTATTTGCTTAGACGCTGCACTTTGTCAGGAACTCATCATCTGAAATTTCTGACAAAATTAGAATAATCAACTCCACTTATCTGGTAATTCATCACAAGTTAAATTGTTAGATAAAGTAGAAAGGGTCTTTCTTAAAAACATTTGAGTTTTTTGCCTTTTCCTAGTTACCTTGATTCAAGTTCAAACCTTATTGTTTTGAACAACTCTCATTTTTGCCCTGAAAAATAACCACCTGAGCTGCAAAGTATTCTGCAGCAGAAGCAAACACCTTGTTTTTGTTATGTTTTGATAAAGCATATCTGCAAATTTCTCCATATGTGGATGTTGGAGCTCATCAGACTGTGTCGAGGATATGAAGACGCAGTAACAGTTGCCATCTGACTCACGGCCGTGTGGAAACAAATATCTCTCAGCCTCTACCAGCAGCTTGCTGTATATCAGCATGTGGCAGAAACATATTTCCTCCTGCTCTCTTTGCAGCCTGCGAGGTGGGGAAGGAGAGGCAGAGTTATAATGTATGAGTGTTTCTGTGGCGGAGATTTGAAAACGACTCTAAACTGTCAAATGACCCGCATCTGCGAGGGGAAAAAAATGAAAACAAACGATGAGGTAAATAAGCTGAAAATATGAAATCCAGCACTCATAGATCTTCAGCCGAGAGAGAGACGCTGCTCAGGTGTGACATCCAAGGGATGACATGTGTGAAAAATGACCTAATGTGGAGGTGGAGGGATGGAAGGAGAGTAAGAAGAGCATAAAACCTGGCAGAAGACCAGGAAAAGTTTTGATAAAAAGATTATCATTTGAAAAATATAATTTCAATGAGCTCTGTGTGATATTTCAAAATGTTAGATGATCAAATGTGGTGATAACATTTTTACTACATATGGTAGTAATGCTATTTCTTTATTATTATGTTTATTTAAAGACAAATATTTCCTCTGTGAAGCTACAAGATTTTCACTTTAACACTTATTATTTCCAGGCGTATTTACTATTTTGCTAAGTGTAGTTATCATTAAGAAGTTCTAATTAGCAATGATCTCACTTGCATTTAGGACACTGTAGCACACTATGGGGCATTTAGCTCCAATGTATACATTTAGCTTAGAGTAAATGTTTACATACTTTCATACAACTGTATAAAAAGACAAAACTTTCTACCTGACATTAATTCAGACTAATTTTTTTTTTCTGTTTTTGGTTAGTTAGGATTGTCATAAATATTTATATTTGCTAAATGGTAGAATTTAGAATGGAGAGATAGTTTAGATATATTTTTTATTATTTTATACTGTTTTATTGAATTCAGATATTCATTTACACCAAGATGGCTGTGTCTTTATAGACTGTAGAATATTTCAAATTATGATATTAAGCCTTTTAAGCCTATAAGTGTAGCTAAAAGGAGACACTCTGGATATTGGCGTATCTTAAGGCAATACCTCAAACACACTGCTTTGTATTATCATTTTCATGGGAAAATCAAATATATCAGCTAGAGGACTGGAGGAGAATTGTGAACAAGTCCTTCATAAGTCCAATTTAACACTGGGCGCGATTTCTGGATGCTGAAAGTAGCCATGTTCATCGATCAAAACTATTTTGCACAAGAAAAAATGAAAATCATTGTTATATTTAGAAGAAATACATATTTTTGCTCTAGAAAATTAAAAAAAATAGTAACGCAGTGGCTTGAAAAAGTAACTTTAATCTGATTACCTGTATGGAAATAGTAAAACGTTAGATTAGTCGTTACTGAAAAGTGGCCATATTAGGAGTAACGCGTTACTAAGCATCACTATGTATATCAAACACGTTTTCCCTAAAGCTAGGAATTGCCTGCAGAGCCCAGTTAAGTTATAATAATCTAATCAACAAAAAGAATCATCTAGTTAAGTTTGTTGCCTTATTCTTCCTTCATCTGTTGCTGTGTGGAGCAGCTGGCTCAGTCACGTCTTTTCCTCTCCCATCCCCGACTCCTGTCATTCACTTACTCATCCGGGGTCCTTGCACTGCGGACCCATAAGGAAACACAGGTTTTTGATATAAAGTTTTTTCTTGATCCAGAATACAAATATTCCTTCAAGGTTTTCTTTGCAATAAGTATTCGTAAAAAAAAACACGTCTCCGATCACCGTAATCAGGTTTGGTTCCACCAAACCTGATTACGTATTATATCCACCAAACCTGATTACGTATATATATATATATTATAAATATTTATAATATATATATTATATATATATATATATATATATATATATATATATATATATATATATATATACAGAGAGAGAGAGAGAGACAGAGAGAGAGAGAAAGTTGGTTAGAGCAGCAAATGTGAACAACGTGTGCGAGAAAGGCAGCCTATGAAGCCTTTGTTCATAATGTTGTTTTTGAACCTTATACAACCAAGTCTGGAAACATGCTATGCGATGCTGCATTTTTTCCACCTTTTCTCCTTCAATGTGTTTAACCCCCCAGCATCACCCAAGAAAACCTCCATGAAAAAAATGAGCTTACCCGGCTGAGTGCGGGATTTCCAGGAGCATTGTCTCAGCTTTTATTCTCATTAAGCTCCTGGGAGATGATGAGCCCTTTCCTTTTCTTCAGTGCAGCACGTTGAATTCGAATTACACCCCAGCGCTGCTTTTCTTCTGGGCCCTTTTATGGATCTGAGCTTCTCCTGCAGCAGGGTGGCAGATTATTAATCAGATTCATAAATAATAAAGGATGTCAGCGAGGCCCCTGGGCACCAAGGCCACTGCTTCTTCCACAGTGAGGAGAAGTGATTGAGGATAACGCAGAGAGAACAATATTAACACAAAGCCGGCTGGATTTATTCAAAGTGTGCTTACAGTCCACCTAAAAGGACTCTTTATAAAAACCTCAGCCTGGTTAATATTCTGCATGCAGCTCAGGGCGGCTGCAGAAATTAACATGAAGCTAATCTTTCTCATTCTCAAAGTGTTTAAGTTAATGGTGCTTCTCACCTGCTGCCTGGGAAAGAGCAGTGACTAAGTTTCTATAACATGGTGACCTTAGCAGAGCTGAGATATTCTAATTTAATCTGAGTGCAAGATTTTTTTGTCAGTGTTTCAGCTAGTGGGAGAGCAAATAAAAAAATTCAATATATTTTGTGATCATTCTCTAATAGTATAGAATAATTTATTCTAATCATAACCCAGTTTCAATGATAATGATTTACTAAATCAGTATGCTCAGACTAAAGTAAACATACAAGTGTCCTGAAAAGATCCATGGACTTACTGAGAGTTCAAAATGTCCTGTTTTGTTCAGGACTTAGACCAGATCTGAATATATTAATTAGCTAAATTGGCCCAGACCTAAGAAAACAATATAGAATCTGTTTTAGGATTTGAACATTGATCTCCATGAACTTTAGCTATTTTGCAAAGAAAAATTATCAAAAAGTAATGTAGATGTGCCAGAGCTTGTGCAAACAGAACCCAAAAGATTACAGGGAAAGGTGGGGCTATTGAAGTACCGACTTACAAGAATTTCAGTGCTTTCAGTATTTAATTGGGGCTGGTGTTTAAACTAATACTTAACTGCTTCCGTAAAATAACTAGGTCGCTAAATTAGAGCTATATACCGTTATACACATTTCACCCAGTTAAAGATTCATTCTATGCTTTTTTGTTCTATTTTTGTAAAAGATTGAAATGCTTTGAGACAGTTTCCACTATACAAATTATATTATTTTTCCAGTGTCCGTGAAGAGATAACATAATATTAAAACCTTAATTCATTGATCCTGTTTTCAAAAGAACAAGTAGCACTGATAAAGGCTTCACAGTCAGTTGACTGCCTAGTTAAACACAAAGTTTAGAGCAACATCTATTAACACTATCTGGCGATATTGAAAGACAGACAGTGAACTAAGCATGAAAACACCTTTATGTATTTGATGGGAAATAATCTGCTTTTAATGCACTTTTAAGCAATTTTTTAAACTATTTTCAAACTCTGTGGTTATGATATAAAATAAATTACAGGAATGTAGGAGACACCCAGTTTGTGTTTCTCTAGAGTCAATCAGGTATTTTATTGTTGTTGAACCACTGTATCTTCCTTTACTTTTTGTTTTAAATTTATCAGATCAAAACTAAATGACAGAGATTCATACATGGCATTCACAATGTTTTGATTGGCTGCTGTCCCCTTTGAATCAGGTTCTCCTGACAAAAACAGTTCTTCACTCCATGTCCAAATTGGTGGAAAACAACTGGTTTCGGGGTGATAGGCAGAGCCTTCGGCATTGGAATCAGAATTCACTTGTATCAGCTTAGTACTGGAACTTGTTAGGTGGAAAAGAGGCTCCATGGGGTGAAGGTAAAAATGTATGCCTTACTTGTGTAAAAAATGTTTTAACCCACAATTTTCCTTCCACTTCTGAATTATTTGCTACTTTATGTTGTGTCAGACAAAAATCTTCCAAAAAACCTAATTAAGTTTTTGTTTGGAAAGTAGAACATTTAAAAAGGATGTACACTTTTGGAACAGACTGTATGTACGTAACCTCTGTGGCAAGTCTTGAGTCTGATCTGAGGAATTGTCCTTGTGGCATGAGCCTGAAACACCTTTCTGGGTTCTTGTTCTCCCTCAGCTGTAGCTTCTTTACAGCAGAGTCTCAGCCTCCTAAAATAGTCGATGTTGACATTTTATCCCCTGAGTTTAATAAGGAGAGAATGAACTTTTATTAAGCACCTGAGCAATTTAAAAGACAAAATGCATCCTTCACCTTCTGTCCAGTAATTTAAGTAGATACAGAACTCTGAACTAGCACCACCTCTGAGGTCAAGGCGACTTATCTGCCCATGGCTTGTACTCTGGGGCCTCTGAATATTTAGAGAGGGAGAGGTGAATGAGTTAGCATTAAAGGGGCCAAACATGGTGGGCCCCTGAAGTAAGTGGCAGTTTATGGTAATTAGAAATGATTTTTCCCTTTAGTTGTGATAACCTCAATGTTAATCCTACCTTCCATGCCTTTCAATGACCTCCTGTTCAACACTTTTATTACAGTTTAATCATTGCCCTCAAAGAGGAGGTGAACACACTTAAGCAAATGCACAAATCTGCATGTGAAGGTTCAGACATTAGTTGGGGTTTTTTATATAGGAGGTGATGTATGTTCCCATATTTTCTTCAGAAGTGGACAGAATTTTTTATTTTATATAAGTTATTTTGACAGGTGACTTTTAATCAGAGGGAGTATGCTCTTTTACAAGGCAGTTGCATTTTATAAAAGCCTGTTTTAGATAACTGAGCAGGAAAATATTTATTTCATATTAAAAAAGGGTGAGACAATTTAACAGGAGAAATAATAAAAGATCTAAAAACACTAAATATAATAAAATAAACAGATATTGCATAAAACAAGATTAATTCTTTCATACACTCTACATGGGTCAAGAATTTAGGCTGTTGTAGGTGGTGTAATCGTGCGTGAACTTTTTTTTTTTCTAAGGTATCAATGAAGCAGTGTTTAAACCATATTGCCTACCTAGGTAGTGTGGCAGGACATGTTCATCCACAAAAGTGTATCACTTTTGTGAAGACAACCTCAAGCAGGATGATATTAATCACCTCAAACTGTTTATTTGAATTAGAACACCCTTAACTTGTCAGTGAAACAGCAGATATGCATCAAGAATGTACAAAAGACAAATCTACTGTAACCATGTGATGCTATCAATTCAATGTGAACCAAAATGTCCCTGATGTTTTTTGGATCTATATTATAAAGAATTAAGGTAAAAGAGGTCCAACCCAGTACTACTTAAGTGTACCCAACAAATCCCCCACAGGGATTTCTGCTCTCACTTCTGCTCTTCATCTTGATGACATGGTTCTCCTGTCTCTGCTGTCAGGATCCTCATATCACCATGGACCAGCTCTACAGGTGTTCATAGAGTGGTGTGATGATTCATGCCATATTTATGGCCCCATTAATTTTAAATTTTTAAAAAGTTTTCAAATTCTTCTTTTGTTTTTTGACTGCTCACTTAAATTGCCCTTCAGGGATAAATAAAGTTGTTCTAAAACTGAAAGTTACTGTATTTTCCATGCACAAAGTTTGGTTTTCATGGCCTCCTCCCAGCTAAGATGACTAAAGAACATGGAAAGCTTCCAGGTGGTATTCCTGGGGAGAGAATGCCCAAAATAACTCAGTTGATTTCTTATGATGTGAAGGGCCAGCAGCTCTAATTCAAGCTTCCATGGATCACAGAGGTCTTTTGAACTGCAATTTGTTTTTATTGAAATCTGCAATAAAAGGCAAATTCAGTCTGTTTCTTTCTTCGCATACTGTATAGAGGACTGTTGCCTCTGGATATCACTCTCTTGCTCTAATGCAATGATCATGTCCCGGATTCCATGCCCTGCATAACGATAGTTGAAGGTTAGAATGCAGAGGTATGATAAAGGCCTTCCATTTTTTGCAAAAGCTCCTTAACCTTGGTGGACAAAAGTAGTTCCAAAACTTAAAGAACAGTTTCCCTATAGGTATATAGGGGCAATGTGGTTTCAGCTATTCTGGATAAATTAGAAAAATATCTGTGGCTTTGTTCATTAAAGTCTTTAAATTTTGTTGGACTATTCTGCTTAATTAAATTTATGTATATAGTGCCAATTCACAACACATTTAATCTCAAGGCACATTACAAGTCCTTATACTTCAATCATACAGTGGGGCAAAGGCAAACAAGTATTTGGTACCCACCGATAATGAAAAGTTGTCCCATTTAAAAACATGAGAAATGTCTATAATTTTCATCATAGGTACACTTAAGCTGTGAAAGACAGAATGTAAAAAATATCAAGGAAATCACTTTTTATAATTTTCAACAAATTTATTTGTATAGTGAGTCAATAAATAGGTATTAAGCACCAATGAATAAGCAAGAATTCTCGCCCTCACAGACCTGTTACGTCTTCTTTATGAAGCTTTTCTATCCTCCAATCATTATCTGTTTTAATGGCACCTGTTTAAAATCATTATTTGTATAAAAGCCATTGTCCACACATTCAAACATTCAGAGTCCAACCTCCACCACGGCCAACACCTGAGAGCTGTCTAACAGCACCATGGACAATATTTTACAATAGCACAAGACTGGGATGAGCCAATGTACAGAAGGCAAACAGCTTGGTGAGAAGGCAATAACTGTTGGCGCAATTATCAGAAAATGGATCATAATATAATCATCCATGAGCGTGAAATAGCTCTAAGTTACTGCTAACTTTGAAGCTGTGAAGCTCCAGCCTCAGCATCTGTGCCAACCTTGATGTAAAGCTATCATTTCTAACAGTGCTTACATGGTGGACTAGGGACACCACTCCCCATGCTAAGAATGTGCAAACAAGCAGTAGAAAACTCTTTTGTGAAAGAATTATCATACAATTGTATTTTTCTATTGTTACTATTGAGTGCTAAAAGCGGTCCCAGGCCATGCAGCCCTGGGATAAGCATATCGCGCTCCCTTCAAGACCACATAATTTTCAGAATCATTAAGCATGCATGTTTGGTGAAGACAATTGGGAAACATTATTCAACAGCACACATTCAACAGGCAAAAAGTCCTAATGAAAGAAGTTTTATGTTTTGCTATGATCCGCTTGAACCTTTGATAATTCTTGTAGATGCTTTGACATGAAATTATTCTGATGGCCCCTTAGAGTCACAGACCAGAAAAAAGTCTATATAATTAAAGAGTGAGTAATACATTTTCTGATGATATGAGGCTAAAAGGCTATGAAGTAATTTCTCATATCATGCAATAACTGATCATAATTTAAACCTATGATCTTAAATTGGGGCAGGTATTTATACCCTGATTATGTCTTAATAACAAACTAAAGATTTACTAAAATGTTTCAGTTCTGTGTACTGCCCTCATTTGACGTTTTCTTCCTCTTCCTCCTTGCATCCAGATATCCTTTTCTATTTTGTATTAATACGAATATGCACCTCTGTCTGTTCTTTATGTCACTTTATAAATTCAAATTGTTTATCTCATTCTTTATCAGACGGCATCTCTGATGTAGCCAACAAAACATTTTTTAACATTTGTTTCCATCACGGTACACGATAATGAAGTTACATGGTTGTTGCATCATGAACTTAAAGATGTCCATTAAGCAGCCTTAAGCGCCGGTCCAGATGGATAGAAAACATTCAGTGGAGGCGTACATGAGAGAAAAACGACAAACCTTAAAAGCTAAGCTAATGTCTAACATTAAGATGTTTTAGGAGTGTGAGCTGTAAATCTTTTTGACAATGATGCATTTTCTTACTCTATGTCATTTCCTTTTCTTTTTTATGTTCAGCATCTCATTAGACTTTGCCTTTTTGTTCAGTGCCTAAACACGTCAGTTTAGATAAAGTTTCTTCACATTTTTCAGCATAAATTCCTGTCTATTTGACATTAAAACTGATCTCATTAAAGGCACTTAATCTGATACAAAGGCAGCATGTGATTACAGTGGACTTTTGAATGTATAGTGCCTAAATGATGACTTAAAGACAAATTCTGAGGCAACTTGTTTTAAAAAAATACATTGTTGTCCCTCTTATACTTAAATCCTCTTATGAAGTTAATTTTTTTTCTTTTGATTGCTATGAGAAAGTTAAGTTTTTTTTATGTTCAAAAGTTAAATTCAAACACACAAACACAGCCCTTAATAGCTAATAAGTAATACCAATGGAAACATGTTTCAAATTGTATTTAAAAGTTATTCTACTACTGCTTTGTGCATGTTGTGATGATTCTGTGGGAAAGCAGTCTCTAGTGTAATACTGAAAGTAACATTGGTGGAGAGAGAGAGGAAAAATATAAGCATTTGTATTCATTATGACTGATTTCCCATTAACATGTTTCCTGAAGGATGCAAATGAAGTTTTACTGTAATAATAGGTTTAATAATTTACCGTATCTGCAGGCAGAAAATGCTTTTCGGGAGACAGGCAAGGCAAGGCAATTTTATTTGTATAGCACACTTTCAACACAAGGCAATAAAAACAAGCAAGTAAAAAGCAATAATAGGATCAGTAAGTCATTAGCAAGTCTCTGCAGCTTTGCATTCTCCCGGTAGTTTGTTCCAGATATAGCATATACTAAAAGCTGCTTCCCCATGCTTGGTTCTGGTTCTAGGGACGATCAGTAAACTAGAGTTGGAGGACCTGAATGATCTAGATGGTTTGTACCACGATAGCAGATCTCTAATGTATTCTGGTGCTAACCCATTCAATGATTTATAGACTAATAAAAGCACTTTAAAATCTATTTTCTGAGCTACAGGGAGCCAGTGTGATGACTTTAGAACTGGGGTGAAGTGCTCTATTGTCTTGGTTCTAGTGAGAACATGAGCAGCAGTGTTCTGGATCAGCTTCAGTTGCCTGATGGCTTTTTTTTCAGACAGAAGCAAGTTTATTCGAACTTGGTCAGGGATTCTTTGGAAAAGTTACCAGTGTTGTTTTCTGCCCTAACTTGTCCTGATTTCATCTGACTGCTTTAGTTTTTTTGTGTATTGGACATCTGTCCTAGATCGTTGTATTAAAAAAGCTTTAAATCTCATTGTGATTATGTTACCAGTCAATGCATCTACTCTACAGAGACAAATCTTTACTTCCTTAGATTGTCTTTTTGCTTTTTTGTCTCATCCTTTTTTTAGCCTTTTTTTTCCTTTTCACTATTTCCAAGTACTTTTCAAGCTCATTTTCTCATTTTTTTTCTTTCAATACAGCTTTACACTGATCAGTATAACCACCTGTGCAACAGTGTGTTGGTCATCTTTTTTGCTGCCAAACAGCCCCGACCCTTTGAGACATGGATTTCATCCGACTTGTTGTGTTTTCTGGCACCAAGATGATAACCGCAGATCCTTTAAGCCTTGCTATTTATGAGGTGGGGCGTCTATGGATCGGACTTGTTTGTTTAGTATCTCTAACAGAGATCTATTAATTTGAAGGTCAATACCTCAAAACTCAAGGGTGCAGTAGAATTCAAACTTTTTGCAACATACCAAGATCACAAATTTGAAAAAGATTTTTTAAATTAAAAATGTAAAATAATTCCATTGTACTTTTGTGAATAAATATAAATTCAGGATTTTTCACGAGAAAATAACTAATTATAGCAAATATATAAAAAATAATCGTATATGTTTAATTTGATAAAAGAAATCAGTAAAGTTTTTTCACTTTTTGTGCCGATTTTTTTATCATTTTGTTGTTGTAATAAAATAGTTTTAGGCTATTCATAGCAACCAAGACCAGACATTTATTCCAAAAAACTTGCTGTATTTATATTAGGTTTATAGAATAGGTAAGCTCAAGCCTGTTATTGAATAAAAGGCTGCTACATTTGTGTGGCCCAGATTCCTCTGATATCAAAAGAAAGCAAAAAGAAAACAGAAATAAACATTTGCTTTACAAGAACAATACTTTCTCTGGAACTTAAAGTTTTCCATTCAAGAAGATACGTTTATCCGTGAAAATCTCATCATAAAAAAAATATCAAAAGTCCCCAATAGTATCATTTCCATTTGCAAGACTTGATACGATCTGCTGGGATTTCTTAAATAGAAACTTTTTAACTGATTGAAATATGTATGACAGTTTCAAAATGACTTTTTTTGTAACATGCCTTGAGATTACATTTGGATTGAATCTGCGCTACATAAATAAATTGAATCGAATTAACATCTCAACAATCTGTGGGTGTGAAAGTCAATGGAGGAATTTGCAACAGATGTATTTCCTTGTTTGAGTTGCCACATGTTTCTAGAATGAGAGGTTGTTACAACCCTGAAGATGTTAAATATGAAGGTGAAGGGCAACATAACTGAGGACAAGCATAGATGTAAACTTAGACAGGGCTTTATTTGTCAAGGTAGGAGGGGCATAGTTGGTAGAGGTAGCATGCATAAAATGGAACACAAGTTTACCTAAAACAATAACTAACATAAGTCCATAATGTAAACCAAAGAAATAACATATAACAATATATGCAATAAATTATTTCAAGCGGGTGCTATGCCCTGCCAAGTCTAACAAAAGTTGCTTCCAAACAAGCAAATAAGAAACCAGACTTAAACCAAACAATAGTACACTAACGGGAATGAAATAAAACTACTAATGAAAGGGGTGAAATAGACACTCTGGATTAAACAAGAGAGCTCTCAAGCCCAGCTAGACTAATAAATGTCAGATAATTGTGACAGCAGGTTTATCACACAACCTAACTCATCTTTACCAGAGTAAATGTATCTAGAGTGACTCCTTCAAGGCAGTCGAAAATCCACTATTTAAAGAAGAACTTGAAGCCTGAAACAAAAGGAGACCAAATGACATCAGACCCGACAGAGGCAAAGAGGAACACACTAAAGATCTGCCCCCTTGAGCAGATGTCAAACTGGAGCTTATATAGCTTTGCCTCCTCCGTGGTAATCAGCTGGGACAGAAAACATTGTGCAGAAGGGAAGTGTGGGAGCATTGTCTGGCATGTCGCTGTCCGTGGTGCTGATCCCAAGTGCAGCCTGTTGCCGACGCTGTCCAGGATTTCAGTTTCTGCTCATGCACCCTTACTGCACAGGCCATAAAAGAGGTTTTATTATTTTCTTGGTCGGAGTTAATTTTGAACTCCTGAATAAACTATGGACATGTCATGTCATACTGGAGGTAGTTTCTGAACTGGGATTCCAGCTATGAGTTCCTTCCCTGACAATAAACTGAGAATATATGATATACTTCAATTGTCTCTGGCAAATGCTCTGGGGGATCTGTTAAAAGCAATGGAGTGAAGTAAAAAACCTCTGCAACACCCAGCCTCACTTGAGTACTTATCTGGAGAGAGAGGGTGTGCTGATGTCACAAATGGTGGAAGCAAAATGACTAGTAACGGAACGAGTTGAAACTGATTATTGCTGAAACAGACCATGAGATGTTAGAGTTTAGGAGTTAGTTCTTGTTGATCAATTAAAGCTGCGGTTGGGAGTTTTTGATTGAGACTAATTTTTTTTTAATCCAACATACCAAGCAACCCCCACACAGACACCCCCAAACAACCCCCCTTTAAGAAAAATAACAATGAATTTCCATCCATCCATCTTCCTCCGCTTATCCGGGGTCGGGTCGCGGGGGCAGTAGCCTAAGCAAGGAGACCCAGACTTGCCTCTCCCCGGCCACTTGGGCCAGCTCCTCGGGAGGAATCCCGAGGCGTTCCCAGGCCAGCTGGGAGACATAATCTCTCCAACGGGTCCTGGGTCTTCCCCTGGGTCTCCTCCCGGTGGGACATGCCCGGAACACCTCACCAGGGAGGCGTCCAGGAGGCATCCTGACTAGATGCCCGAGCCACCTCAACTGGCTCCTCTCGATGTGGAGGAGCAGCGGCTCTACTCTGAGCTCCCTCCGGATGACCGAGCTTCTCACCCTATCTCTAAGGGAGAGCCCAGCCACCCTACGGAGGAAACTCATTTCAGCCGCCTGTATCCGTGATCTCGTTCTTTCGGTCACCACCCAGCGTTCGTGACCATAGATGAGGGTAGGAACGTAGATCGACCGGTAAATCGAGAGCTTCGCCTTTCGGCTCAGCTCTCTCTTCACCACGACAGACCGGTACAGCGCCCGCATGACTGCAGACGCCCTACCAATCCGTCCATCGATCTCCCGCTCCATTTTTCCCTCATTCGTGAACAAGACCCCCAGATACCTAAACTCCTCCACTTGAGGAAGGACCTCATCCCCAACCCGAAGAGAGCACCCTACCCTTTTCCGACTCAAGACCATGGTCTCGGATTTGGAGGTGCTGATCCTCATCCCAGCCGCTTCACACTCGGCTGCGAACCGCTCCAACGAGAGCTGTAGATCACGTTCAGACGAAGCCAACAAGACCACATCATCTGCGAAAAGCAGAGACCCGATCCTGAGGTCACCAAAACGGATCCCCTCAACACCTTGGCTGCACCTAGAAATCCTGTCCATAAACGTTATGAACAGGATCGGTGATAAAGGGCAACCTTGGCGGAGTCCAACTCTCACTGGAAACGAGTCCGACTTACTGCCGGCAATGCGAACCAGACTCTGACACCGGTCATATAGGGACCTAACAGCCCGTATCAGAGGGCCTGGTACCCCATACTCCCGGAGTACCCCCCACAGGACACCCCGAGGGACACGGTCGAACGCCTTCTCCAAGTCCACAAAGCACATGTAGACTGGTTGGGCGAACTCCCACGCACCCTCCAGGACCCTGCCGAGGGTGTAGAGCTGGTCCAGTGTTCCACGGCCAGGACGAAAACCGCATTGTTCCTCCTGGATCCGAGGTTCGACTATCCGTCGTACCCTCCTCTCCAGAACCCCTGAATAGACCTTACCAGGGAGGCTCAGAAGTGTGATCCCCCTGTAGTTGGAACACACTCTGTGGTCCCCCTTTTTAAAGAGGGGGACCACCACCCCGGTCTGCCAATCCAAGGGAACTGCCCCCGATGTCCACGCAATATTGCAGAGCCGCGTCAACCAACACAGCCCTACAACATCCAGAGCCTTGAGGAACTCCGGCCGAATCTCATCCACCCCCGGAGCCTTACCACCGAGGAGCTTTTTAACAACCTCGGCGACTTCAGCCCCAGAGATTGGAGAGTCCGTCCCAGAGTCCCCAGACTCTGCTTCCAAACAGGAAGGCGTGTCGGTGGGATTGAGGAGGTCTTCGAAGTATTCCATCCACCGACCCAAAACGTCCCGCGTTGAGGTCAGCAGCACACCGCCCCCACTGTAAACAGTGTTGGCGGCAGACCGCTTCCCCCCCCTGAGACGCCGGATGGTGGACCAGAATCGCTTCGAAGCCATACGGAAGTCGTTCTCCATGGTCTCTCCAAACTCCTCCCACGCCCGAGTTTTTGCCTCAGCGACCATCCGAGCCGCACTCCGCTTGGCCTGCCGGTACCTATCAGCTGCTTCCGGAGTCCCACAGGCCAAGAAGGCCCGATAGGACTCCTTCTTCAGCTTGACAGCATCCCTCACCGCCGGTGTCCACCAGCGGGTTCGAGGGTTGCCGCCACGACAGGCACCAACTACCTTGCGGCCACAACTACGGTCAGCCGCTTCGACAATGGAGGCACGGAACATGGCCCATTCGGACTCAATGTCCCCCGCCTCCCCCGGGACGTGTTTGAAGTCCTGTCGGAGGTGAGAGTTGAAACCCCTTCTGACAGGAGACTCCGCCAGACGTTCCCAGCAGACCCTCACAACACGTTTGGGCCTACCAGGTCTGTCCGGCGTCCTCCCCCACCACCGGAGCCAACTCACCACCAGGTAGTGGTCGGTGGATAGCTCCGCCCCTCTCTTCACCCGAGTGTCCAAAACATGCGGCCGCAGGTCAGATGAAACGACAACCAGGTCGATCATCGAGCCGCGGCCTAGGGTGTCCTGGTGCCAAGTGCACACATGAACACCCTTATGCTTGAACATGGTGTTCGTTATGGACAATCCATGACGAGCACAGAAGTCCAACAACAAAACACCGCTCGGGTTCAGATCGGGGGGGCCATACCGCCCAACCACGCCTCTCCAGGTCTCACTGTCATTGCCAACGTGAGCGTTGAAGTCTCCCAGGAGAATGAGGGAGTCTCCAGAAGGAGCACTCTCCAGCACCCCCTCCAAGGACTCCAAGAAGGGTGGGTAGTCTGATCTACTGTTCGGTGCATAAGCACAAACAATAGTCAGCACCCGTCCCCCCACCCGTAGGCGGAGGGAGGCTACCCTCTCACTCACCGGGGTAAACCCCAACGTACAGGCGCCGAGATGGGGGGCAACAAGTATGCCCACCCCAGCTCGGCGCCTCTCACCGGGAGCAACTCCAGAGTGGAAGAGAGTCCAACCCCTCTCGAGGAGACGGGTTCCAGAGCCAGAGCCATGCGTCGAGGCAAGGCCGACGATGTCCAGTCGGAACCTCTCAGCCTCGCACACCAGCTCCGGCTCCTTCCCCACCAGAGAGGTGACGTTCCACGTCCCAAGAGCCAGCTTCTGCAGCCGAGGATCGGACCGCCAAGGTCCCCGCCTTCGGCCACCGCCCGTCTTGCACGGCACCCGACCCCTATGGCCCCTCCCACAGGTGGTGAGCTCATGGGAAGGGGGGCCCATGTTTCCTCTTCGGGCTAAGCCCGGCCGGGCCCCATGGAAAAAGGCCCGGCCACCAGGCGCTCGCCAACGTGCCCCACCTCCAGGCCTGGCTCCAGAGTGGGGCCCCGGTGACCCGCGTCCGGGCGAGGGAACACTAGATCCATTTATTTGATTCATCATAGGGGTCGTCGGGCTGCGCTTTGTCTGATCCCTCACCTAGGACCAGTTTGCCATGGGTGACCCTACCAGGGGCATAAAGCCCCAGACAACATAGCTCCCAGGATCATTGGGACACTCAAACCCCTCCACCACGATAAGGTGGCAGCCAGGGAGGGGAACAATGAATTTTTGAACCCCAATATAATTTGAAAGATTTAGAAACGTTGATATATAAACACATTATCTGGACTGCAGCTTTAAGCTTTTCAGGACCTGGTAATGAGTATGTACCTGGATCTGCTATTCGGCAACATATCTTGCTAAGGCACCTGCTTTGTCAGTCTAGCCTGAGTGTTCTGTTATGTTTGAGTTAAGCTTATAGACTTACATACAGAACACCAGGGGGGTTACCAGTTGTAAAACTCTGAAAATTTATTGAAACAATGATTAGATGATGACGATGAAGATCACAGGAACAGGTAATGCTGCACAGGGAAATGGTGATGTGAAGAGACTGCAGGAGGAAAAAGTCCAGAGGAAATTTTCCAGAAGCGTGGAGAAAAATACAGGAATACAAACAATCACCCCAGACTCAACATTTTCACTTTAGTGCATGTTGTAACGAAAATTGAAACAAATGAACAGCCTACTTATAAATGAATATTTTATAAAAATTGTAGCCAGCAATCTTTAAACCACACTCAAGTTTATACATCTTGTCCATGGCAATCAGGTGTGTAACCATCATCTCAAAAGTGAGGGGGACACATTTTACATCGGCTCAAATGAGTGATTTGTCATCCTCTCGTATTCAGTCGCACCTTTCTTCAGTGGCTAAAAACTATTTAAATCAGGTTGCATAATGGATGTGCTGGTTTAGTTATCAGCAATATTAATAGTGGTTCAAATAAAGTTATTCATTCATACTTATAAATGAAAGTATTATTACTTTTAATAAAATGAATAGTTAAAAGGTGCCACCAGCAAACAAGAAACAAATAACTTGGCTCAAATTATGTTTTTCAAGTGTCAATCTGGAAAGATTTAACAACAGGTTAAAAAATTATGGTTTCATCAAATCACAATAAATAGCATTTAAAGATTACCAATCACTCTTTAGAATAGCTATTTTAAAGGTTATTAAACTTACTGACATCAATCAAATTACCAGAACAAACAATATAATCTACATATTATTTACAAAGTACCTGGTATTAACCAAAATGGACAAAGATTCTAAAGAATAATAAACAACTGAGGGCTCAGGATGGCAATTCTGCTGGGTTACCTATTAAAATCTAGACAAAACATATTTTGGAGTGGGAATGAGAGTAAATCTGAAATATCTGTGAAAAAAGTGTCCTGATACCTGCCTGGTTTCTCCTAGCAATTGAATCTTTTTCTCAACAATTTCCAATGTCTCCTTCTTGTGGGAACCCTGCATCAATCCAAATACACTAACGTACAATTTCAATTATGTCAGTGCCATGCGGCATCCCGGTTGTAGTCTGAGCCGGGCTTTCACTCTTTGCTCTATAACGATCGGTTGGACAGAATTTGCTACTGCAACCATCAACAGGTTTTTGCATATTCCTAAATAGCAGAAACAAAATAAACAATGGGACTGAGTTCAGCTTCCACAGGCTCCCTTTCCGCAACCTGCCCAGACTACAGCTGCAATGGCAGACGGCTACAATGTCAGTGAAATCGCCAGTTAGAGTAAGATGAAATTGGTTGGATTAAAAGCTTGTAAAAACCCTGGAAGACAACACATTGGTGAAATTTAGTTTTTTGGCAGATAATGCTTTATTCAGAGGCTGCACTTCGATTGCCCCATTAACTCCTATTATATGGATATACACTGATCACGTATGGATATAAACTTCTCCAGGAGGACTCCAAGTGGCTCCAAACAATGTCTGGTTGTGTAAATGAACATAATGTGTGCTAAAGATAAGTTCCAGACTGCTAAAAACGTTTTTTCCCCTTTAAGCAATTTGAGATTTCCCTTTTGGGTTACTTCCTTTCTTTGCTGAATGTTAAAAGGAAATGATTAAAAAATATCTCAGAATGTTTTTGTTCACTTGAATGCATCTCACACCTTTATTTTTTAACTGAGACTGGCTACTATAAATCTTCTTCCCATCTTTGCCAGATTTCTTCTGTAAACACATGATGATTATTAGGGAAACTGTTTTAACGTTCCTTGACACCATTGCTCCTTCCATCTCTCAAGAATCCCTCTCATCATCTTTTCATTAGGGCTACCTCTGCCCCTATACATTATTCCGCCTGATTCTCAGTTTGTTCTTTATTAGACTGTCGCCAGAGTGCATTCCACAAACTCATTAAAAAACTATTAAAGTCTGATGATTTCCTCTGATCACACTGAGCAAGTTTTCACTTGCTACTCTGACTTATCTTCTGACAGGTTTCATGGATGAAGAACATCTGCACATCACTACAGACTCAGTATACTTTAATCTATATAGCATATATTTTTATTTTAACATTTGTTTAGGTTTTTTTGTTGATGTTTTTATTAGTACATGTGGAACCGAAGACAAATTCCTTGGCAAAATGAAGGTGTTTCTTTTTCTATCATCTATGTAACTTTAGATAACAGTAGCGCCCCAAGTAGACCCTTTAAATATCTGCATTTAAAAATCTCAGCTGATTTGGTTAATCTAAGGATTCTCCTAATTAAGGTTTTTCAGGGACAGTCCTCTGAAACGAGACCAAGGCCAGGAAGTAACTAAAAGCCGTTTTGGCCAATTTGGAATCCCTCAAGTAGAGCAGGAGAGTCTCGGAGTAGAGATGGATGGATAGATGGATGGATGGATGGAAATAAAAATGCATGTAAGCAGAAACAGTGTTTGATTAATAAATTGCATGAAATCATAATGAAACAATGGCTTGGTTAGTAAGCGCTGGCATTGAACTTGCTGATTGAAACCTTTCATCCTCCTCTGTTCACACATACATCTAAAATGGCTTCAGTTCTATTGAAACTGTCTGTTAGAGGTATCCTGTGCTGTCGTAAACTCTCCATGATGTCTTCAGACAATCACAATGATAAATTACACGTGTTGTGTATTACAGAGAAGCAGAGTTTGAGCAGTTTTCGTCCTTATTTCCTGAGGGGATATTGCCGTATTTTCAGAGAAGAACAGTTCGTATGCCTCCTCTGACACGTTAATTGATGCTTTTCGTTTTCTTGTTCTCAGCTCTCTCTGGGGAGTTGCTTCTTTCCCATGATTTGCTGTGGGAGTTTAACGGCAGCTGTGATCAGACACACAACAATCAGGCTTGTGGGCTGTCAGCTGATTTGTCAAAACCTCGTTTCTTTTTCCTGTTAAAGACTTTAGAAGGTTGAAGGGGCTCAGCTCTCAGGTAATCTGGAGACGAGGATGAAGAAGAGGAGACATCCAGGTGAAGAGGTGTTCATCTTCTATTCCTTTACTTCAAAACATAACTTGTTTAAATGTATTTTTAATTAATCCACCTGATTCCCTGATGCCTCAAACAGTAAGAGGTGATTATTTTTAATTCTTTATGCTTTTAAAAATTATTCCCAAAGCTTCTTGCATTGAAACGATTATTCTGAGCTGCTGTTATTAACTGATCAAGTAAAACCAAATATCATTCCTTGGATTTGTCAGTAAACTGAATATATTTTACTCTGCCTTGTCTGGTAGGAATACAAAACTGAAAAACAACTATTTTGTTGGTGAATCATAATATGAGCTTTTGTAATTCTTCCATTTCTCCTTTTTTGAAAAGCTCTGACAAGCCCTCTGATATGGATCAATTGCCCATTTTCTGCAATTTTCTGTGATGTTTCCTGGAAACTAAATAAAAAATATATATTGCAGTACTTTTATTTTGTCAGATGGACAGAGTAATAAAATAACAATAAGGAAGAGGATCAGGAACTGGCAGAAAGTTTTTTATATATTTAAAATTTTTTACTGTGACTCATTGGTAGATGGTTCTGTGTACAAACCATATAACACATCTACTCTACCACAATGTCATTCTCTCAATAACTCTTTTTTCAGTGACCATTTATGTATATCCTTCTTTTGATCCTGATATTGTAATATTGATTGAAAGTGCTCATTTAGCTGTTCCCAGCTTTTTTAATGGTCTCTCTGGGATTTGGCTGTTTTTTTTTTTTATTCAGCTCCTGTCCAGTACGTGATCACTATCAGAGGAATGTTTCCTTAACTCTAAGCTATGAATCTTTCATTAAGAAAAGGGGTTGTAAACCCGACTGATGAACCAGTGAGTATTGAAAAGGAGCCAACAACCTAGCTATAGAGAAATTTTCACAAAACCACAACTTGTTCCCATTCCTTTAGTTATCAAAGATGATTTATCTTATATGAAGGAATGGATACCTGCTTTTAAGGTTCCTCAACAGTCTGGAATCGTTCTGAACTTTGACTCTGACAGAATAATTAGATTGAAGTTGTGTGTTAGGGCACTTCTGTGGGTTTTGTGCAGATCTAAATGTGAGTTTATATTGTTGCCAGCAGCTGCTGCTGATTTGCGTTGCAGTCTGCAAGTCGTCTTCTTTACTTTGCTTCATATTTTGTATAAACGAAATACAAGGAAATTCACCCTGATGGGATATTTTCCAGCAACCGGCTGTAATAGGTGCTGCGAGTAATGAACATCTGGTTGAGGTGTCAAATTAGAGGATTATCTCGTTTGTGGGCTTTCAGAAGTTAAGTGGAGATCTGAGAGCTCCTTTGGCTGTGCAGTCTGAACCATGACCTTTCACAGATGGAGGAGCCATCTACTCAGAGAATGTGTCCTGGGAGCTGACATTTCCACCACTCGGCATCAAAGAGAAACAAACCTTTAGTCTCGTTGATATGGAAAATTTTATGGTAACCTTCCTGTCCGATGCAAATCAAGACCACGACAGCAGATTATCTCTATGCAATCAAAGCGGCAGGTCGCCAGACTGTGGATCCATCTAATCTGTCAGAGTTAAATGAGATCCATCACAGATCTGGATAATAGCCCCTGCAGATTGTGTGCAAAAATCTGCATTAATAATTCAGCTCTGATCTTTATTATTCATGAGAGAGAGAGCAGAGCAGAGCTGCAGAGATCTGAGGAGGTGATGGAAGAGTTGCTTTTTTTTATACTGACCCTGGATCTGCACAATTGAGACAACGTGGGGATGACAATAACGAGAAACAAACAAGAACTCATATTTTAAAACAGAAACAACATGCTTCAGTGTCTTAGCTACTTTACTATGAATCTACAGGTAAGTTGTGCATTTAAAAAAAGTGTGTGCTTTTCAGCCGAATCATGACGTGCAGATTTAAATTCTTAAATTAAAATCAATAGTACTGTCTCTAAAGCTATGATTTATATCATTGACTGGCATACATAATTATAATCACGAGCAGAGACAGAATGTTGTTGAATCTCAAAATGAGAGCTTGGAAGTTTTTTTACCTTCGGTGGGTTTAGAATTTTTTCTGTTAAATATCTCAAACTGGTGCTGAGGCGGGTTTTCTTTCAAAGTAGAAGTCAGCAGCTAACATCTGGTAGCAGCGAGTAAAAATTATCCAAATACTTTACAGCAGAATTGATCACAACATCGAGTAGTAATAATGTAACTTGCAGCTTACTCACTTCACTAGTAACACTTACAATCGGCGTGTTTCTACTATCGGAGCTTCAATGTGATTTAACTAAATCTTTTTCTGACTGTGTCGCCATATACAATCGTCCCTTTAGGGAATCCACTAAAGACATCCATATATCAGTTTCAGCAGCCAGTTGTGTCACTGATCAGTGCAGCAGAAATAAGATATCGACATAGAAGAAATAGGACTTGATGTTTGTTTCTTTTTGCTGTTGTCATAAACTGCTTCATGAGTAACTCTTATTTGTACAAAGTCGGTTGTTTGGCGATGCCTGCTTTTTCCCTCTCATTTACAACTTATCAGCCTGACTTAACCACAGCCACGCTGAATGACTTGTTCAGGGCATTTCCAAGTATATATCCCAAATTATCTTCTATAGAGAAAGATGGCTCAATCACAGACACAAGCAGACATACAGCAGAATGATGACAGCTGCTTGTCCATGGCTCCTTCTGGAATACCATACCATTTTAACATTTATGTGATAAAGCACATTTAAAAAAAGCATGAGAGCTGACCAAAGTGCTGTACAGAAGTAGTACATAAAATTAATTAAAGGATAAGACAAAACATAAAACAACAGAAACATCGTGGATAAAACAATCAAGATAAGTCAGTAAAACAAGTAAGAGAAAAAAACTCGTTCCCCACAGGTTTTGCAGCGTAGACAGGGAATCTGAAGTAAATAGAGGTCACCTGAACGGAGAGTCCTGCCCGGCACATATGGAGTGAGTAGCTCTGATAGGTAAGTTGGGGCTTAGCCATTCAAGGCTTTAAAAAAAATAAAAAAATAAAAATTTAAACGTATCCGACACAGGAAGCAAGTGACGTCTTGCTAAAATCGGAGTAATGTGCTGCCGACGGCCCATGTTTGTCAAAAAACTTGTGGCCGCATTCTGTATCAACTGAAGGTGGGATAAGGCAGCTTTTGAAATACCAAAGAGAATAGCATTGGAGTAAGAAAACAAACTTTCTGATCACCAATGCAGAACAGATCGATCGTTCAGGAAAACTCCCGAAGCTACCTCGGCCAGCCTGCCTTTAAAAGAAACTTAGCCTTTAACTGATGTATAGAAAGGGTGACAAAAAAGTCAGTTTTGACCCAGAAATATGTAACACACTGCAGACGGGAGATAAAAAAATGTGAAAGGGTTAAATAAAACTGTGCCCTCCCCCAATAAAAGCCAACGCTCGCCCAGGAAAATTGCCTTGGCAGCTGGTCTGTACCATAGACTGTAAAAAAGAATAGACAGCGCCTCCTCACTCCTCCCTGTTTACCAGAATGAAACACTTTCATGGGGGAAATCATGGCGGATTCACAGACTCCTCGTCCCCAGCTCTGACGAAGCATGTTCCTAAAAAGGGCATAGGGGCGGGATCTTCACTGTAGACTCTGCCCTTGCGCGGCGTGTATGGGCGTGTAGTTCGGTCGTAATCACGCCCATTCTGCTCCCACGTCGTTAGCTCTGATGCTAAACTTGGCTCGGCCCCCTCATTAATTATGCAAGATTTCAAAAAATTATCTTACGAAAACCAGCCTGGTTCCCAGGTTTTTTATGAGCCCAGCGTTATCTCAGGAAGAATATGTAGCCATAGAAAGTTTAAAAAAAATGGGCACCAGGCATTAAAGTTGTTTTTAACGTGTCTAAAGTACAATGCTTTTCAATGGGGGCCTAGCGGCCAAATGGAGGTACTACAGCAATGGAGGAGCAATGGTGGCCTCCATGGTATGCAGTGACAAAGCAGAGCGGCCAGCAGCCATTGGTCTGTACACAGATGGTAATGTTGGAGAAGAGAGTGCACAATCCCTACCCTCTCCTTTAAATTATTTTTTAAATTTAAATGAAACAGTTTTTGGTATCTTAATTTAAAAAAGGTCAATAATATGACAATTGTTTATTAAGCTTCACTTTTCCCATGTAAACTAAAGATAGAGCATTATGCTGCGTTCAGACGGCAGGTTTGTCAGCATCAAGCAATGCTCATAAAGCAACTAGTTCGACACATATACACAGAAGATACATTTTTAAGCGGAAGCTCGCAACGCTCATAGGCGGGCCTTTCTCTGCTGGATATTTTAAAAACTCGAGGATCGTGGTTGGCTAGGCAGCTTCGACGTCGGGCAACGTCACTACAGTGAGTCGCTCTGATTGGTTGCCGTGCTGCGTCAACAGCGTTAGGACAGCGTTAGGAAAGTTCAACTAGCTGAACTTCTGCGTTGCTAGCATTATGAGCTTTGACGATTGAAACGCAGGAAAAGCTTGAAAAGTTGACTGAGCCAACACTCACAAAGCGACCATGACGCTCCTCCAATAGCCTCCACCATAGACTTAACATGTAATCTTGACGTTGCTGACACTGATAAAGCCTGCGGTCTGAACGCAGCATTAGTTATACACTGGCACCAGTCTGCCACCAAGGGGTATAAAATAACCGTTGAGTACCCTGACTAAGCTAGTTAACGGTAATTATGTGCTATAATGGCAGTCATGAGGAGGAGACGGTCATTGTTGGTCTGATGTCTGCTTGTTAAAGGGTGAATGAGCACAATTTAAACAAATATAGAAATTTATAAGATCGCTGAAAAGTCATATGATAAGGTTGGAAGAGCTGGCCCTTTATCCCCATGTATGTAGTGGTAAAATGTTAGTTTATGTTGTCAGTTTGCGTAAACCAATTTCCTACAGTGTTGTCGGGACTTACAGAATAGCGCTCCTATAGTGTGTCTGTTAGGAGAATTGAGCTAAATTGATTAGCTGCTTTACTTGATAAATGAGGAATACTTGTCACTAACAAGTTAACGGTATTTCTGTGCCATAACGGCAGTTATGAGAAGGAGAAGCTCACTGTCGGTCTGTTGTCTCTTTGTTAACAGCAATAAAGAACCTGAAAAGAACACCTTGCCTCATTTTATGAAGCTGACGGAGTAAAATTAGGATATGCACAATGAGCAAAGAAACTGATGACGACAACGCAGCACAGAACATTTTGTAAGTACTGCACTGTTTGATTCTGCTACACTCCTTATTACTGCTTGTATCGTTGTTCTCACTTCCACAGTCTCATCATTTCGCAAACGGGGAGTGCTGAGGCTGGCAAAAGCTCGACTACTCCTGACTTTCGTTTACATGCGGAGAAATTTGATTTTCCACTCGCATTAGTACGATTAAGGTGTATTCATGCATTTCAAAAGTCCAGTTTCAGTTGGACTAAGACAATAATTCAGCTTTCTCTTGTTGTATGTAAATGCACCGACTTTCTTAATCAAAATCCACTTTATCAAAGTACTTCAGTAAAAAAACTGTGCCAGACACTTTCATTTTTTTTCAAAACTGGACTGAAATTTATTGGGAAAACTGCTTACTTAATAAACAATTTTTCATGTTTCCACCTGGTGGAAGCTACTACAATCATTACAGGACCAGTGAGTAAAAAAAAAAAGTTTTACCCAACTCAGAAAAAGCAAAAACAATCATAAAGTTAATTGCAGCTTTCATTTTTAAAGGACTTTAATCCATGTTATTTTGATAAGGATCAGTCCTATTGCATGAAGTTGACTCAGTGTCCCATTAGAAAAAAAAAAAATTTGTCATGGTGATGTGTGCACTCTAAAACAAAAGTTAAAAGAAAGTCATGAAGTCACAGAAGAGAGCTGGCTAGAGAGTTTGAATGGTTTTAATAGTTCAATGCATTTTATCTCATTTTTCTTTTTTTGGCTAATTTTTCTAGATAGTTTATTTTAATTTTTTTGTGTGGTGAAAGCTCTAGGACTATATGTTACTTGTAAATATGGGAAGCGGTATACTGTAGGGAAAAAGTCTGTACCCTTTAACATATTTATTCTCATTTTTTTTTTTTGACAACCTTAAATGTTTAGTTTAACCATCAAATTTTTATGTCAGACAAAAATTATCTACGTACTTACAACAATAAGGTTGGACATATTCAACACATGCTTTAGCCACAACCAGGTTGGATTAAAGCCAAGCCTGAGAAGTTTGCAGAAAAACACCTTTCTGACAACATGAAGATCTAAAAAAATGACATTTCATTACGATGTAAAGAAAAGAGAAGAATGTAAGAAAGATATATCAAACTGGAAATGGTTACAGAACTGTGTGTAAGGCTTTGGGATACAATATTTTCTGTCTGGAGGTTGTCTGCACCATGGTAATGAAACGCCTAAAATTAGACTACTGTTCTCTTGCCTGTGCATGGCATGGGCATAAACAGGACATACAGCTCCCAATATAGTTGAAATGCAGTCATGGTGATATAGAAGGATTGTTTCCCCCCTAATTGACTGAACCATCGTTTAGAAAATATGTTTAGTATTTATCTGATTTCTGAATCTAAAATGATTCCAAGACCATCCAAGATACTCTTATTTTGACAATGGAGGAAATGCATCTTTGTTACTGAAGTTACTGAATTATCCATCAGGATTTAATGCTCAGAAAGTCTTGATTACAGGTCTGACTGGCTATATAGATGGGTAAAAGGGCGGGGGACTCATGACTTTAGTGCATGAACATGACTTAACAGGACTGAGAGCCTGAGCAAAGACTCATTAAGAGGCTGACAAATCCATAACTTTCTGCAGCAACTCAAAGACTAATGAGCTACTTGAATTCTTCACAAATACTCCAAAAAGTGAGATGTAAGCTGATGTGATGTTCATATAAACTGTCTGAAAGTCTGTCTTGTCCAACAGCAGGGCTGTTCAAGGTAATAATCCTCGATAGCTGCGTGGTCGGTCCACACACTCTCAGTAAAAATCCCATCAAACTGATCAAATCTTTACAGAGCCTCTCTGAAGCAAACGCTTTGAGTAACTTTCATCTTATTGTCTTTGGGTAAAGTTTGATCATCTCTGTCTTGTTGCCTTTGTGAGAAAAAACTGAAGAACTTGTGGCCCAATTAAAACTTTTCTGACTTTCTGACCACAGGTGAATGAGTGCGTAAATGCTGCTTAGAGAGCTGATGAACCTGGAAATGTGGCAGCGGGATTAAACATGAGCTGTGTTAACCAAGTTTTAATGTGTTAAATTTAATCTGGATGACAGCAGACTCTCACCTTCATCTCCCTCATGTTAAGTTTCTCCTTAAAGTCTTGAGAAGGCAAACTGAGGCAGGCTCACGTCTGTGTTTAAAGTTTAAAAACCCTGTGACTCTCAGAGAGATGTCAGGAAGTGAAAGGAGCTGCTGCTTTGAGGTTGATCGAGCCACATCTGAATTTTATGATTTTACTTTAAAAAAGGAACTGCTTGATGGAAGGTGTTGCGTGTAGTAGACAGAGATCGAAGCATGTGAGTGTGTTCATGGGGAAACGCTTCCTCCTGAAAGGAGCTTGCTGTCACATGTGAACCTTACCTAAGCTGATTGCTTCTTTAAAGGAGCACTATCACATGGATCCTCCTCTTACTGGAAAAAATTAACAGTGCAGATAAGTTTTTACTCAACCATTTATCTTCTTCTGTCCTCCAAGCCAGTGGGTTCATCAGACATTCATTTAACTGTTATTTCCCTCAAAGTGCATTCAAATATACATTTCAATCAAATAGCATAAGTGTACTAAAATGCGCCAAAACATCTTTGTCGTTTTTAACAAAAAAACATGCTTTTAACAGTTCAATTTACTGAATTCATACTTATTGCAAAAAGTCACTTGCTGAGACATGAGGCGCATATAGCCTGAACCTTTTCGGAAAATCAAAATCAGAAGCTAACCAACAAGTACACATTATGTGAAAGATTTGTGTTAGCCAAGTAGGTCTACTGCAATAATAGGAGACAAAACTGAAGCAACTTCAGGTAATTATAAGTTCATAAAACTTTTGCATAGTTTAAGTTATTGCTTATATTCTGAGAGTTGACAGTGATTACCATCACATCTGAGTACACACTTTTCTCTTCAATCCTAATCTTATGCTTTACAAAATGTCTTTGAACACTTTCTATGTAATGTTTTCCCTGTAAAATCACAAAAAAATATCCATGGACAGGGTTGAGAATCTTAAAGACATAGTTGCTGTTTTTATGGTTGATAGATTGTCATTTCTGTTTTTTTGTTTTTTTTTATGGTCCTATTGAGAGGTTATGCAAACAACTGTTATAACTCAATTAGTAAATAAGGTTTATATCTGTATATTTAATCTCAGTACAAATGCTTAATACAAATATTTTAATATCTATAATACATATGCCAGATGACTGATCAGTGCTAATTTCTAATGTCACACAACTGTGAGTTTTAGCAGAAACAAATCACACTTCAGACCCAATAGAACTTTTAATTGGGCTTTCTGTTGAATTAACTGCTGCCTCTGTGGTGAAAAGATAAATATTAAAGAACTTGCAGAATAATTAACAGACTCTGTGTTTTCAGTCCTTTTTCTCTGATACAGACCTTCCTGCATGAAAGGTCAAGCCTAACACACACAGTGCTTAATATATTTCTGACACCGTCTCCTCTCCTTGCCGTTTGTCCTCGTCCCTATCCGGTGATATGTTTTATTTTAATCATCCTCTCTAAAAAGACCATTAGCAGCTGCTCTTTGTTGGAGCTGAAACGAAGCTGAATGTGTCAGACTGAGGGGAGCATGAATTAAACATCAGTGAGGGATGGAGAGTCATGAACACCGCCCGGTCTAATAAGGCTGAGCATTAAGCGCACAGTATCTCTATGCTGACGTGCAGACGTCTATCTCATTCCCTGAGGCAGGTGTGAGAATGAAAACAAGAAAAAAAATGATAAAGCTGTCGGACTGATCCTGAGTCTGGTTATTCTTTCTTTCTGATGGAAATTAAAGCTTCAAATGGTCAATGAGACACGCTGGTGGTTCATCTGGGCTGCCTCAGGTAAAATATTAGTGTTAAATATCACTTTTCAGCCACTTTTCTCGTTTAAATGATCTTTGATATACAGCCAAGAGAAAATAGAAACTCTACTCTCTTACAATTTCTGGGTTATACATATAAAGACAAAATGAAATTATCTGGTTTTTACCATGTTCTAAAATTACTTTTTTCTAACCTCAAGTGAACAAACCCTAACAAAATATCTGTTGCTGACATTGAAGCCAAAATGGTAAAGCTGAGAATGGAAAACTATGTCCATTCTATCCCCAGTCGCCTACATAATCAATTTAATTCCACTCTTCTTTGTAAATGCATTTTCTTCGAGGCTTTCATTAATGAGTTTGGGTCAAGCTGGAGCAGTTATACAGATAGACTCGCATATAATATGTTGGAATACTGTAAATAGCAGTTCATTGGTCTACTCAGTTATTTAATTTCCTCAGGTCTTGTGCTCGCAAAATAATCCCAAAAAATTAACACTTAACCTCCACACTTTAAAGATGCAATTGTGTGTTTATGCTAATATGTTTTGATGTTTTTCTTTTTCAAACTTGGGGCCATATACTGCGGCTACACATCTAAACATTAGTCTTACCTGTCCAAAAGACTTTCAGATCCTCAGATTGTTCAGATGATACCCTGTGCACTCTATTGAACGTCTCCCTTTAGATCTATGTTGTTGGAAGATGTGTTGCCATAACAGATATCTATGCATTTAACACTTTAGCAAACACAATTTCTTCACCACATAAACCAGCCGTCCCCAAAGTTTTCGGATAAAAAGAAAAAAATGTCTCCCCTGATCCCTGCAGCTCTGGTGTACAGTACGAGTGCAACACTGGTGCAGAATCCTCACAGTTTCAACTTAAATGTCACAGCTTTGATCCAATAATAACATCACTTGATCTCATAATACACTCTGGAGACACTTCACTCTCCCGGGGACGTGGGTTGGTTCAAACTTAAAGTGACACAGATGCAATCCCTTGTTTCCGGATTAATTTAGCAGATAATTATCTTAACACTTTGGGGGTTATACTGTATTGAGCATTGACACTGTCTGCTTAAATTATCAGTTTATCCTTTAATAGCCAGTAGAAACATTTAAAGAAGCCAAATAAGTTATTGTGGCATAACAAAGTGATATACCAGGTCTTTACAGATCTGTATTGTCCATGGACTTTCCTCCTTGGCAGTCCTTCATAGAAACTTCAAAGATGTGATATGACTTAATATTCCAGAAAATACCTTCATTTAATTTAGTTTAGATACATGTAATGACCATCTTGTTTTAAAGGTGAGCTCATATGATAAGATAGAAAACAGTGTAACAGGAATTTGAGTCATATTGGCATATTTGTTTTACATAGAAGATGTTTTACATAGAAGATTTCTTACAAACTGGAAAGTTTTCAGGAGTTTCTAATTGCCCTAAGGTCAATTTAAACATTTATCAAGGTAACTGTGGCTTGTGGCATTTGAGATGGAGCTCTTTTGTTTTTTTGTAGGTTCTCTGAGCAGTGCAGGCTCTACCATTGGGGTGAATCTACTGAAATAGTATTTTTGTTTAAGACCGACAGCTGCCTTTCACGTTTTCTACGTATTGTCCCTTCTCTCAGTAAAATAATGTTCTAGAAATGGGCCTTTATAACTGTTCTAAGCTGATGGGCAGCAGTTGTTGGTTCTCTAAGGTTATGACTGTTTTCTTTCTGACTGGCATCATGAAATAACAACCTACATGCTCTAGAGCAGCCAAAACTATTTCTTTTATGGAGGTAGTTACATTTGATGATCATTAGATGGAATATTTTTGCCATAATTCTATTACATATTTGACAAATTGAAAATTAGGTTAGATTTGAATTATTTTTAAAACCTGTTACAGATCAGATAGGATGTTAAAAATTTGTGATGGATTGAAATCTGCAGCTTAATACAGATATTTTTTTAAAAGAGCAGAGATGGTTTTAGCATGGATGGAAAATTATGCAAGAAGTCTTTTTAGGGATGCTTTGTCAGAACAGCTTGGTTACTGTTAAGATGAATCCAACATCATAAGAGTTTCCTGAAGTTGGCAGCCATCTGGGGAATCCATCCGACATTCATCATCAGCAGCTCATCGCCTGAGCTGAAAACAGGCATCATCATTGAGAAGAATGTGATTTTTTTTAAAGCTGTGAATGATATAAGATGATGATGCGATCTGGTACTAAATGTCTTTATGTGGCTAAAACTTACATAAATTCTCAAATTCCACTAATTATATCTGCTTATCATAACAAACAAGATTTAAATTATCTTTTGTCTGTAATTATTATTATTATTATTTTTATTATTATTACTATTGTTATTATTATTATTATTATTATTATTATTAGTAGTAGTAGTAGTAGTAGTAGTAGTAGTAGTAAGAATACTAATAATAATTATTATTTATTTATTTTTACTGAGTACTATGATTTTAACTTTTTTCTTTTTTTTTTTGTTTTCTGGAATTTCTCCAAACTTGTCTGAGAAGTTAAAAGAACCAGATCAGAACACCAGGCAAAATAAAAGAGATTTCTGTTTTTTATTTAAAATAAATCTGCAGATGGCAGCTTTGTCTCTCCACTCTGTCAAACTCTGAAGCCCAGATATCCTCCTCTCCCTTGCTGAAGAGCACAGCAGCCTCCAGTTTCACCCCCAATGAACAGAGGGAGTGCTGCAGGAACAAATGAATGAAACAGATTACAGGAAGTAGGCAATTGGGCTATATCAGATCAGGCTGTGGGAGTGTGCAGGGCTGCATCCGAAACCACTAAATTGGTAAGAGGTCTTACGCCAAATCCTTACGCCAAAGGATGTGCGTCAGCGTCCGCCATGATAAGATGCATCCGAATTGGGCTTCCAGTTAGGAAGGAGTTAGAGAAAGTGGCCTGTATGCTAACTATCATAGCCACTTTAGCATAGGGACCTCTGATGCTAACTAACTGGCGATTAGGAGCTATGTGCCATCCCACAATCCCTTGCGCCACAAGACGCCATCAATACAAGTCGCCCGGCCCACCTCACGTAAAATAACGAAAATCGCTGAAAGGAAAAAGACGCGCGCATGTGAGTACAACAACCTCTTCCGAAGGTTTATTTTGATGTGCGTCATTCATGTTCATTTACGTCGCGTAATGACGTCGGTTAGAAAGGCTGTTCGAAATGGGCACATTCGCGAACGGCTCCCTAGAATACTAGCCACAGTGTTCTCACTGTTGACCCCATGAAAGGTTAAGGATTAGTTGCTAGTGTTAGTGCTTAGAGGCTAACATTCAGTGGTTTCGGATGCAGCCCAGGACTTGAAAAAACTCAGTTGAAGGTCCTTTTGGATATGAGCTTGAGGACTTAAAAATCTGATGTAAAGTAAAAGTGCAATAGATGCAGCATGTGAGCGGGGAACAGGGAAATCTGGTTAGATGGTCATTGGCCAAGCAAGGCTGATAAACGGGGAAAGGCTGAACAGCTACCTTACTTGGAGACGTGAGGCTTGTAAGGGAGAATCGAGAGGAAAGCCAATGGTTCAGGATCAGAGTGTTGAATGTAACATAAAGTCAGACAAAGGGTTAGGCTGGAATTAAGGTCGATGGGAGATTTACTTAGCCATACACTTTAAACTTGGGTTTGAAAAGCTGCAGGAACACAGTGACAAGACAAACAGATGATCTGGCAGTGGAACAAGATCTGAGAAGGGTATATATACAGCAGCAGACCAGGTAAGTGACATGACAGATAACTGAGCCAGGTTGAGTAGCATGACAAACCATGACATAACTTTTGCTTTGAGAAAGATATAGGCCTACCTGTTCCATATGAAACCCAGAATCTGCATCACACCAACTGTCTTACCAACTGTCCTAATGCCTAAGTCTCCAGCTCAAATGTTGAAATATCCCAGGTGTTAACGTTGTTTTTTCTGTTAATGGGTTGGATACCACATTACTTCTTTCTCCTGCAAACAGCTTTGTCTATTTTGGGCTGGAAAGTAGACGGCGCAGTTCAAATAGATGTCAACGCAACTTCTGGACTGTTTGTTGTTTTAAAAACTTAAATTATCCAACAGATGTGATTTGTAAGTTTTATATTCTTGAATATCACACAAGACAAGGTGTGATATTTTGGGCCATTCTTCCATGCAGATGTGCTCAGCTGTGACATTTTGAGGCTGTCGCTGTTGCAACTCCCTCTGCAGATTCTCTATTGGATTGAGGTCTGACACTGGCTTGGCCGCTCCAGAACCTTGAAATTTTCTTTACGCAGCCACTCCTTTATTGACCAGGGGTTTTTTTTGGGATCATTATCCCAATTCTATTCTGCATCATCCAGATGGTCTCTAGCTAACTCTAGCAGGGGCCCCATATTGAGGGAGATTGTCAGTGATCTTAAATTTAGAAAATTTTCTAATAATTGCCTCAACCGTTCATCTCTTCTCACCAGCCTGCTTCCTTATTTCAGATTGTACAGATTGTATTTCAGTGTACATTCTTGCCTCTGATGTTCTTGGACAGCTCTCTGGTAATAATCACTTTTTAAATTATTTTCTGTTGTACTCCAAGTCCCTTACCTTCATGGAAAATAGATTTGCCCTTACTTTATCTGAATTATTAGTTTCTCTTAAACTTTTAGATTGACCCCTTATTTATTATTTATTGTTTAGTTGGTTTTATTTTCTGTTATGTCTGTATATGTCTGTTTTTGATTGCCGAACATGTCTATTTCAATACTGTTGGATGACTTTGTTAATGACTCACGCCATAATTGTTTGTGAAAAATTGTCAATAAAAAAAAAAAAAAAAAAAAGCTCTCTGGTCTTGGCTATAGTGGAGGTTGGAGTCTGACTGTTGAAGGTGTGGACCGGTGTCTTTTATACAGACAATGAATGCAAGCAGGTACCATTATTACAGGTAAAGTGTAGAGGATAGAAGAGTTTCTTAAAGAAGAAGTAACAGGTCTGTGAGGGGCAGAATTCTTGCATGTTTGTGGCTGAGATATACTTATTTTCTGCAGCATTGTACAAATAAATTCTTTAAAAATCATAGTGTGATTTCCTGCATTTTTTTACATAATGACTTGCTCAGTTGAAATTTAACAATGATGAAAATTACAGACCCTTCACGTCTTTTTAAGTGGGAATACTTGCACAATCTGTGGCTGCCATTTTATTTATTTTATTTTTTTTACTCCACTGTATCTTTTAAATTTGCATCTAAAAAGCAGCTAGAATAGAATGGAATTAAAGCACAAATGTAACTTCTCTTGTTTCCACCTATTGATTGGATTGTATTAACTTGAAACTCAAGTTTCGTTTAAGGAGGAAAATAAAGGAGGTGCATTCATTCCTTCCTGATTGGGATTACAAAATATTTTAGGTCAGCTGTTATACAAATTCTTTGTTGGTATATAAAATGTGTCGTAATTATTCGTACCTTTTGAGTCGATTCTTATTCTTTCATATAACCATCACAAACCCCAATGTACTTTATTAGGATTTTCTGTAATATAGCTACCTTTTGCACACAGTTGTGGAGAGAAACAGTTCCTATGAAAACAAATTAAAAGGGATGCATTTGTATTCAGTCCCCTCTGAGTGATTATTAATGTAATTTGTTGCAGGTCTCATGGAGTATGTCTTACCAGCGTTTTACATCTAGATACAGCTTTTTTGTCCAGTACTCTTTAGTAAAAACATCATTCTCAGTGAGACTGAATGGAGAGTTTATGGAAACATCAGTTTTTATCTTGCCAGAACTTTTCAAATGGATTTTGGTCTGGATTTTGACTGGGCCACTGTAACACATGAATTTGTTTAGTGTTGCTGCTATTAAATCTCTCAGCCTCTTAATGGTCTTCCTCCTTTGATTTTCCAGTCAACTCTGATAAACTTCTCTGTCCCTACTTAAAAAAAATCCCCTCAACAGGTTACAGGCACTGTTATGTTACACAATGAAGATGATGTCTTCAGGGTGACGTACAGCGTTCGTTTTAAACTACACAGCATTTAACATATTGGGTGAAAGGTTCTTACCTGAATATAGCACCTTAAACACATCCCCCGTGTCTTATACATTACTTGTCAGAAAACTGTCAGAAGTATTTCTTATGGATTTCCTTCAACCATGTCTTTCTTACTACACCTTTTGTAAGAGGTTGTCAGATTTTTCAAAATGAGTGGTGGATTTTTTTTAAGCTCCTCCAGAGTGACCATGGGCCTGTTACCTGCTACTCTTATCAATGCTCTCCTTGTCGAGCCTTGTAGTTTAGGTGGACCATCACACCTTAATAACTTTGCAGTTGTTATAATATTTTCATTTTCCGTTGATGGATTGAACATTTGCTCCAGGAAGATGCTCAAAGCTTGAAATGTTATTTTATAACCAACCACTAATGTTCTCTAACAAACGTGTGAGGCCTTCACAGAACAGTTGCATTAATGCCAAGATGCAACTGCACTCCTATTGACTTGACCAATTAGGTGAATTCTGAAGGCGATATGATTTTATTTAGAAGAATCACAGTTTAAAAGGAGTGAATACTTATACCCTCCACATTCTCCCAAGTTATTGGTAAGAAAAAAATATTAAAATCAAACAAGTTATCCATCACTTTGTTTTAGTCTATCAGATCAAATAATGCATTCTAGTTTGCGTGTTTTAAAGTTAAAAACTGTCCAATGGCAATTGATACTGATACCTTGTACTGTTAATGTCAGATATATGTGATCACGTTAGGTTAATCTAAATTTCCATGGGGATGCCTGGATGCGCGTGACAGCATTTAAACTAAGACATTGTTTATTTGTTACACCCGAAGCAGCAGAAAAAACATCACAGAGAAAGGGTTTATTCATTTTCACCTGCTGCAACATCTGCAGGTTCAAATCTTTTTATATCTGTGGGTTTAAATGATGGACAGGAAGCTCCTCTTACATGCGAGCTTCAGTAACTGTGTCGTCATTACTAACATAACCCCTGTAAATATGCATCTTCCACCAGTGTCTCACTCAGACTGCCCAGATGAATTATGGATGCTGTCGCAGCCTCTTTGTGGCCCTCCTCCTCTTTTACACTACCTTTTTTGAAGAATACAACCGCCTTTTCTCATACAGATGAACCGCAGTGCTTCGGTGCCATCAAGTGGCAGCAGATAATTTGTCTCTGCACCTTAAAACAGGTGATTAAGCTCCAGTCCTGGTCTTCAGGCCAGATTTATCTATTTTTCTTCAATCTATTTGCGCTTATATACAAAGAGAACGGGTAAAATACCTATTTTACTTGTTGACAATAAACAGTTTATTGTCAACCATAGACTGGTTGTTCTTCAGTAGAAGTGTGAAGAACAAGCAATTCATACTAATCTATTGACATGTAGTTGTTTTGCACAGTAGTGCAGTATTTGTGGTTTGATTCAGTTTTTAAAATAAATCTTCATGAATCATGTTTTTTTGTTTTTTTTGTAGGAGATAAGTTTTTTTCTTGTACTGAATAAACTTAAAGCTACACATGAGGCTTTTCTGAAAAAACAGCTTTACTTGTAAATTGTCACCTAAAGAGAAACATTATTGTGGTCCCTTTTTCTTCTTTTTTTTGTAAAGCAATTTTCAGACACAATATAATCCACCCTCCCCAAAACATGATTTCATGCACTCCTGTCCTGGTGATATCGCATAAGAAAAACTGGTCACAGTTCTTTCGAATTAATTAATTAATATTTTTCCCCAATTATACAGGGTTTTAATCATATTTTCATACTGAAATAACAATTCCCTATTAACATCTGTTTGCCTCTGTTTGTTTAAACCAGCTGTGTGATGTCATAAATACAAGCTAACATTAAATTGAATTATAATTTGTTTTTCTTCAGCAGTTTTTTTCCAGCAGTATTTCATGAACTTCTTCATGGGAACTCTATAAACAGTGGATCAAAAATAATGCAAATTAATCTGGCAGGGGGAAGGGCTTTGCAGTTGCTATTTTCTCATTGCTATCCAAAGAACTCTTTCAAATATTTAACTCAATGTCAATAACATTTTAAGCTATAATTATAATTTATAAATGAAGACAATTCATTCAGTTCATTTGACTTGATAAATGTTCACTCTACTATGTAACTAGTCTTCTATCCATCTCTTGTCAATGCCAGGTCAACACTTTTTCAGTGTCACCCTCTGGCAATTCAACAGAATTGCCAGAGGGTGACACTGGAATACTGAGAGAACGCTTGCATAATGGAGAATTTTTCAAACCAGTAATTCCATGCAAAGGTAACTTTGCTCTGCAAGATGGATTCTCGCAAGATTTGGAGTTTTCCAAACTCAGGAGAATCAGCCTCGACACGGGGCGGGGCTACACATAGATCTGGCTGATGTCAGGTTAATGCAAAGGTCCTGGGATTCAAACCTAGAACCTTCATTATTTTTCCACACTGCAGCCAAAAACTTTCCAATTTGCTCGAAACATTTAGGGAGTTTAGGAGTTTGCATGTCCTCTCTGGTTACTCCAGGTCGCTCCTTTGATTTTGCCCTCATTAATGAATGTGTGCATGGATTACTCTTTTCCTGTATGTCTTGGTGTACCTATGTGATAGGCTCGTGGCCAGTCCAGGGTGTACCGTGTCTCCTACTCAATGGCCACTGGAGATAGCAGCTCATTATTTTATAAATAGGATTTAAAAAATGGCCAAAAAGGGGAAACAGTTTTTCGTTTTACTCATTAGCAGATTAGTCTTTATGTGATTTTTTCTTTGTTTTTGTTTTTTATCAATTTATCAAAAAAATAGGTTTAGATTATCCACAGATGGTACTCACTATTTTCTACTAACTCTCCACTAATGCCTTATGGAGAAGTAAAAAATGCTTTAATTATTTTGAGACCATAAAATGTTAAAGCTTTAAAATTCAACTGGTAATGAACGGTAATTTTATAAGCGTTGTTGATAATTTCTCTGTATTTCCTTTACAGGTTAATGTTAGTAGTCAGGCAGAGTGTCAAAAGTTAGGAAGAGATAGGAAGAGGTAGAGTAGCTAGGTAGAGATAGATTAATGTAAGCCAGGTAAAGATCCGGAGCCGGTCGCGGCTTACCGCCGCGGAAGAAATGTGCCCCACAGGGGCCAGCCAGCGCCGGAGAAGGGTCCCTCAATGGGATCCTCCCGCACAGTGCGGCCGCCCATTACCTGCCGGGTTGAATCCCCCGGGCAGACTGTGCGGACCCCACCCGTTTATCTCTTAAACGTTTCTCGCCCTCTTCAACTCTGTCCTCTCAGTTCTGTCTATTTTTCCTTAAGATAGTTGTCGACTATCGGTCTCGTGCCGGTATTTAGCCTTAGATGGAGTTTACCACCCACTTTGAGCTGCATTCTCAAACAACCCGACTCCGAGAAGACCCCGGCATGACGGGGGCCGTTACCGGCCCTACACCGTCCACGGGTCAGGAGGACTCAGACAGAGTGTTGGTAGCCAGGTCTCCTAGTAGCTAGGAGACAGGTTAATGTTAGTAGCTATGCTGCTTTAGGCTAGGCTGTTGGAGGACATTATTAGGGTCTGTTCCTACTTTCTCTCCTACTTCTCCCCAACTGCATGATGTGCTGTCAATTCAAGCACTAACCTGTTTTCTATTATAGTAGGTGCTCCGGATTAGCCCTGCTTGACGACCCTGACTAAGATGGCATTGCAGTGACGGAAAATTCTCCACGTCCTGCAACAAACTTCTGCATCAGTTCTATTGCTCTTTCTGTGTCTCTGTTATGTATTCTCCAAGCCACAGACGGTCGCGGCAGATAACCGCTTGTGCTGAGCCTGGTTCTGCCGGAGGTTTCTTCCTGTTAAAAGGGAGTTTTTCCTTCCCACTGTCGCTGCATGCTTGCTCAGTATGAGGGATTGCTGAGAATTCCACGACGCAATCTTCTGTGGTTCTGTAATTTCTACACTTAACATTGTATTGTAATAACTCTTTTTGTAAAGTGCCTTGAGATGACATCTGTTGTGAAATGGCGCTATATAAATAAACTGAATTGAATTGAATTGAATTTCCCTTCTGATTTTTTTCTGAATATGCTAAATGATAATTTGGGAAGCTTTAACAATTCTATGTTTCTTGTTCAATACCTGCAGGGGGAAGTGTACACCTACTCTGATGGAGAAAACGAGCTTCTCAAAGCCTCGAACCACCTCTGAGGCTTTCTGAGATATTTTCATGAATTATATTTTTAGTTTCTTTGTCAAAGTATTTTCGAAGCTTACATCTTCCCCTCCATCACCCGTCTCTGTGGCTGCTGACAGGACATTAGAATATGATTTCAGGCTACTTCATTTGTTTTTATATTTATTTTTCCCCCCTCCTGCGCAGCTGTAAACATAAATCACATCGAGCAAAGCCCAGAACTCATATAAACGTCAGAACAGACAGCGGAGCTCATAAACCTCTAATTTGATCTTTATTCATCTGGGACAAGGCGTGAATAAAAGCTCACCTAGTATATCATCATTTTCTGCTTTCTGTCAACACTGCAGCTCGTTAGGGCTGCGCCACTCCTGATTGGCTGCTTCACCTCCCAACCTCGTTTAGTGCAAAAACTCAAACATTACAGACGCTCCTTGTGGATAATCATAATTGATGACTCTCTTGGTGCGTTTAAAAATCATTTACGATTCAATCAATCAAACTTTTCTTTAAACGGATAAAAAAGCTACTAAATTATCACCGCACTGCTCATACTCTTGCCAAACTACAATACATTAGTTCACCTTGTTCAGGTTCAAACAATAGGACAGAAAAAGATCGAAAATAATAAAAGTTTATGCATTAACTGATGAAAGCATAAATTAATTTAGACATTATTCTGTCATCTGTGATATTCTATGAGTAGTTAAAGTAAGTTTGATGAATATTAATTTTAGTTAAGTCCCCATAGTGTCTACTTTTCTATTATCCTTGTTGTCACTTTGATAAATTTTTACTAAATAGAAAATTCCGTTAAGCTGCTTAATATACACGTCTGTTGAACTGAAGTCAAAGTAATCAGTGAAAAGATGATTTTCTCTACAGAAGACCAAATCCTTAATGTGGGTAAAGAACTCCGTCCACTTTTTTTCTAGTTGGGAAACCTGGCCACGTACATAAAGAAACAACGACCCGTTTAGTGCCAAACATCATTGCTCAAAGTTGCCAGCAGAATTTTATCATGTGCAAAAAAACAACAACTCTTCCTGATTACACTTTAATATCCTGTCCTTGACCCTTACAAACAGATTAAGAGTCTTGAAGCAGCCTTGGTGGCGTTTATTTTTTTCTTGGAATAAGCATTTTTTTTAAGTAGGAGCTCCAGCTTTGGAGATATAGATTGAATGGCCCTGGTGTCCTGTATGGTGTTTGTACCTCTGACAGAGTACATTAAGAAGATCGGATTAAGTATCTTGCAGTCTTATTTGTGAGTCATGGCAGGATGAATCCGAGGTCGTGAATAAAAGCATTTGATTTGAGATTCCACCATAGGGTCACCAGGGTGAGTAGTTCACCCTATCTAAAAGGTTGAGGAGCTCTGAGCAGAGTGACTGCTCCTCTAAGTCGTACAGGGACACTGAAGATGGTTTAACGTCACCCGTTGGATGCACTTTTTTGGGGGGGGAGTTAAGAGCACATCCCACTTGAACAAGAAATTAGGAGCGATCCAGAACTCACTGGAGAGACTTTATCTTTTGCCTAGGAACATCTTGGAATTCTTGAGGAAGAGAAAGAAAGTGTCACTAAGTGGAGGGAATTTCTAATTTTTACCCTAAGCTTGTTACTTTCCTATTCAAGTCTTGGATAAATGGAGACCAATAGATATAGATCCATATCGGCCTTTCTCTATATTTGACCTTCCTTCTCTAACTTACAGTGCCTTTCAGAAATATGCATACCCTTTAAATTTTTCATCATTTTTTTTACCTTACACCGTCAAGCTCAAGCCATCTTTTGAAAATGAAAATATGACACACAACTACAAATCTACAGAAACATGCCATCCACTTGAAATCATGGTTGCTTTGGAGGAAGCTGCAGATATCTAAAGCTCAATTTAAAAGTTTTGTTTTGAAAAGAGCTATTGTTTGTGCACTTCACATAACTAGTATTTTCAAAGTGGGAAAAACACTATTAAAAGAAACCCTTCAGAAGTTCTGTTGACTGCTCACTTTAAGGAATGTAATGAAAACAGTAAACATGTGGAAGAAGATGCTCCAGTCAAATTAAACCATGATTGAAAACACTTGACCTATGTGCAAAAATGTTGGGCTTTTTTTTATTTATTTATTTTTTTAAGAAAGCACTCAATATGATCTTGAATTATGCCATGCCCCCGTGAAACATATTTGGAGAATCATGCTGTAGGAATTCGGGATGTGCATTTTATCATATTGCTTATAATTGTTGGGGGGGGGGGAATTATTTCTATCAATTATGTCCAAAAAACAAACACACTCACTATTTTGTCAGTATTGTTACTTTTACTATTTTCTTCACCATTAGTTTGTGTAAATTTAAATATGAATACATTTGAAAATATTAATGTAATATTAACATTAATGCAGTGTAAATAAAAATCACATGTCTTTATTCAACTGGTGTCCTGAAGAAGCTCTGTTAATACATACTTTTATTTTATAATGGTAGTGAGGCTTCCACCACAGCGAGAGACAGTTTCAGCCATACAGTTACCTAAAGAAAGAAACATTGTTATTGTTACGTTAATCAGTACCACAATAAATACCAAAAACCATGATGATAAAATTCTTAATCTGTATTGGCCAGCCTTAGTAGGGATACTGTTCTTCAGCTGGGACATGAAGGCTTGTCATAGCTGATGGGAAGATATGTGGAGCTAAATACAAGAAAATTGTTCAAAGAGCCTGTTGGAGGCTGCAAAAGACTTAATGCTAGGGTGGAGGTTCTCGTTTCAATGGAACAGTGATCATGATCATACAGCCACAACCCAAGCCACAAGGTAACGGTTTAGATTAAAGTATATTCAGGCGTTAGAATGGTCCAGCCAAGTTCAGTTGATGATCTTTCATAACTTTAAAAACTGATGTTCACTGACCCTTTCAATGTTTCCTAACCTAACTTATGCTATCTTGCAAAGAAAATAGGAAAAATGTCAGTTTTTAGACATGCAACACTACAATGACTCCTGTAATTACCCTGTTATTACTGTAAAAGATTGTTCGACTAAGTATTGATAGGAGGTCTGGATATAAATGCATGCATTTATGGATTTATTTTAATTCGTGACAAAAAGGAGAACAGGATCTAGAAATTTTACCAACAAAAGACCTTTTAACATACTTTTCATCAGCTACCTGGTTATAAGAAAATTATTTGTTTGAAAACAGGAGCTAATTGTTTGCTAAATTGATGTTTTAAAGGTTGGATCTGGAACATGAACACGATAGGGACATCTTGTGGGTCTAGGTTGATGTTGCAACAATAGAAAAATCATTCCAAAATTGGGTTGTCTGGTTTGCTGCCGATATGCCCAGTGACCAGCGTAAACTGTGTCGAGCGAGGAATGTGTTGTAGAGGAGTTTAACTGACAGCTAACGTTAGCAGTTATCAAATGAGTTAGCTTACTGATCCAGTAGAACATTTGCTGTTTCTGCGTCTGTAACAGACAGTACCAGGAGAGGATGATTTAGGTGCATGTGATTATGCATGACAGATGTTGACACATGTTTTATATCTCTGCCTCTGATGTCTGCAAAAAACAATGTCACTTAAACGTACCTGAATAACTCCCACAACCACAAAAGCCTTGTTTTAGCTTTTTTAACTGGACGGTAACTCTGTCAACAGAACTACGTAAACAGAGCGCGGAGCAGACATGAGAGCACCCGACTGCAGACGTTAATACTAATGCTGCAAAAGGGAATAATCTCCCGATCAAGCTCGGCTTCATAAAAGTTATAAACTGCCTCCGGAGACCAGTTAAGTTACAAAAATCTATTAAACAGAAATAGTCATGCAGTTAAGTCTTTTTTTTTCCGTTCAGCTGAGCCCTTCTGTTGCTGTGTGGAGCAGCAGTTGTGACAGACACCTCCCTCCCCCTCCACCCCCCTTCCCCAACTTCTACTCACTTCTCATCCGGGATCCATGCACTACGGTCTCATGAGGAAACACAGCTTTTTGATAAAAAGTTTTTCTTGTACTTGTATCAAGTATTTGTTTGAAAAGGGAATTTGTAAAAAGAAAAAGAAAAATAAGTTATTTGTGCGGCTCCACCCCTATAGAGACCATATCTGTCAACCCGCAATAGCAGGTGGTAGATGTAAACATAATGTCATTGTCGTGCCTGTCAACATTTACATTTTATTATATATTCATTCAAATAAATGTGTTTAAGGAAATATTGTACTTTCATTATGCACCTCTCTAAACAAGACGTGGATATGTTGTTTTTTATTTAAATATAGCTTTTAATGAAGTTGTTCCATATTCAACCTTTAACTCAAAACTATTAAGCTTCAGCCTTAACATCATGTCCACCTTACAACTGTAGCTAGGAAAAAATAAGCTATATTTGAATAAAAATTAAGCTACATAAACTAATCAAAATAGAAAGACAGATTAATAATGTTCTTTCTTCAGAATAATATGATATCCCTTCTTTATTAGTTCTTGTTGTTTCATAGTTTTAATCTTTCCTTTTGGTAAATAATGAATTGCAACAAATTATTTTCCTTTTAGAATTATTAAAGTAGTTATCAATTCAATTTGAAATTCATTAGATTTTGATTTATGGCACCATGTTAGAATGGTGTTATTGCAAAGATCAATCAGATTTTAACTTTCAGAACATTTCAGAACGGCTCAGTTGATGTTCATCTTCCTCTCCTCCGTTTCCCAGAATCCCTGGTGAGACTCCTCTTGCATCCATGAAAGAGAAAACATCCAAGCGTTATCTGATCAGAAGCATCGCATAATTACATGATATGATTTCTGGTTGTGTTATCTAACAATCTCTATGGATCAGCAACAAACATCTAATTAGAAATACAAAATAATCATATTTGTAATTTCCTTTCTCTGGATCTGTAGCTGTTAGCTTACTTGAGTAGATTTGCGAGCTGTCATTCATGGAGTTTTACTGACACCGTCTGGTTTACTGGAAGAACTACACAAAGAAAACTCATCAATATATCTTATAAGAAAACCTAACAAACTAAGTCAGTGTAGATTGTTTTTTTCCAGGACAGCATGTTTTAAACTGTGAATAAGCAAAAAATGTCCAAGATTTTTTTTAAAATAATTTATTAATCACTTTATTGGAATTTAATTGGAAAATATTGCCTTCATGTTATATACAGCGTTCAAAATCCACCCAACCAACCAAAAATTTAAACATTAGGATTTTTAGTAAAAATCAGTAAAAAAAAATAATCTGCTGTTTTTAACATTTGTGGGGACAAAATTGAATCTACTTCACTGTCTTTACTTTATGTCTGCTCACAACGTGACTGAATGACTGTCAATGTCTTTGAGCAAATAAGAAAAAAAATCTGGTGCTGTTCCATTTGGAATAGGTGTGGTAGACATCAATCTGTTTCACCACAGCAAATGTCACTAAAAATTCCCTGATTTATCATCACACACAAATTGAGAGAATAATCATTTAACATGTTATTAAAAAGTACACATTTTGAACACAGGGGAAAAAAGACTGAGAAGTTTAAATTCAAATGAATCGATATTTTATGTTTAGATACTTTGAGAGAAGCATTTAATTGTTTACTTATAAGAAAAATAAACAATTCTTCATTGTCATCCAATTATTCACATTTTCTCCTAAGTTATAGTTATTGATAAAAATAAACAGCATACCAGTTAAAGTATAAAACTGTGTTCTAAAAGCTCAATAAAAAAGTATTTAGGTGTTTATTGTACTTCCCCTTCAAACTGTTTCATGTTCTTATTCTATTATCATAAATTTGTGGCTGTGTTTGGCTCTGAATAAAAGACTACTTTTTAAAGATATAAACGATTTAACTCATCTTAGTTAAACTAATATAATTGAACTAATTATAAAAACACAAACAGTTATTTTTTATGCATAAATCAAAACATTAATCCCATATCAATTGTTTCATAACCATTATTTATAGAGGTGAGTCCCATTGAGACACAAGGGCTTTCTTTCAAAGCAGACCTGTTTTTTTAATATTTTTAAAAATCTAATCGATCATTATATAAATAAAATCTTTAGTCTACCATTTTTAAAGTGAATTCAAACATTTCTGATCTCCTGAGTCTAGAGACTGTATCTAAAATTCAGTTTTGCACATAAAATTTTAAGAGATAAACATAAAACCATAGGATTAGGTCAATTAGACATGACTGTAAAAAAGAAATCAGGTCAGTGATACGTTTATTATAGAATATAAAATGTATCACAAATGTGTTATGTCAAGAAATACCACACATTTTTACTAAAACAGAAAATATTTATCATTATGTAATTTTAAGAGTGCCATGAAAAATAAGAGGTTAAAATTTTGTGTCAAAATGTATTATATTTCATTTCTTTATTTTAAAAATAGATGTGTTTAAATGAACAAACATTAATCTTTTCTAAATTTAGTAAATAAAAGAATATTTGAACTGAATTTCCTACTTTTCTTTATACTTTTTATAAATATATATCCGTTAGACCAAAATTTAACTTAATGTTTATATTTTGATATTTATTTTCTAATTCTTTCTTTTGGTAACATTTGTGTTATCCTTTAGAAGTCAATCCTTCTGCCTATAATTCAATTCCTTACTTTATTTTATTAGTTCAGTCTTCTTCATTCTATATTCCGATGAAAAAACAAAAATGTAAATTCTTTAAGGAATAATAATATAAATCCAAATTAAAAAGGTATTTCAATAAAATTTCAAATAGGAATCTAGGAGGTTATTTTACTGACTTTCTATTTTAATTAATGGCACATATTTGATATAATGGAATTAAACTAATTTATTTCTGGTATATTTTCATATTTGAAGAAACAGATTTTTTTTTTAAAACCAGAATGTGACCTGAAAACATAAAGACAAGCAGTTTTGTGTTTCACGAAATTATTTAAAAATGTGCAACTGTTCGGAGTCTCTCCCTGGAAGTTTCCTGACGGCTAGAGAGACGATGCTGCATTTCTGAATAAAAGGTTGGTGCTCAACAAAGTGGCACAATTTAATTTGAAGAGCAAGGCTGCGATGTGCCCGTTAATGAAAGCTCTCAGCTTTAAGTTCTGTCTACTTTATATTCACAAAGAGAAACGAGCGAGGCAACCATCGTGGCGACATGCAAATACACTGATCTGTCTAATACGAGCTGCACCCAATCAGACGGACGGAGACTTTGACAAGCAGAACAAATGCCCTGCGAGCATAAACACGTGCAGGTCAGGAGGAAGAAGAATTCAGCTTTCTTTATCCTCTTTGCAACAGAAACATTCTGCATGTTCGCTTACTGTTAAATTACTCATCTGAGATTAGAGAGGGCTTAAGGAAGAAAAGTTTTCCCTCCAAAGTTGATAAAGCTTTGCAATCTTATGTCAACTGAACATATGCAAAGATACATGTTAAGGAAGTTTGTTAAAACCTTGCAAACTTTCAAGCTCTGATAAAGTTTCTCTCAAAAAAAAAGGAATTTCAATCTGTGTCAAACTTGTGTGAAATGGGACGAAACCTGCTGCTGTAAAACATACTACGATCAATTGCCAAATTACAGTAATTCATCAAACAAAAACATGGAAATAAGAATGAACGAGGGACAAACTCAACAAATGCTCACTGACAGCAGGATGTGTTGTTTTTTTACTGAGAGAAACAAAACAGTATTACAGATGGAAAGAACATCTAAGATGGAAAAAATTGAGTATCGGGTGCAGCAAAATTATTTTTTTAGCAAAATTAGTGGTGTTCAGAATCAGTTCTGTTGGCCAAATTTGTATGTAAAAACTGTTAAAGAGATAAAGATAAAAGAAAATGTGTACATATAAGTGTATGGACAACCAACATTTATTTAAAAGGGAGGTTAAAGTAGGGCAAACCAAACTCCCAGGCAATGTGAGATGAAAAAATTGTTGAATGATCTGAAGCAGTTCTTTAACTGGTTTGAATAAAGGCCCGTTTTCCTCCAGCTCCCTTCGCCTTGCAAAAAACAGCTTTTATCATTAACCCCTGCCTGCTGCCCATCTCCAACTTAATACCTCTCTCTCTCTGTAAGAAGATTCCTTATGAGCTCAGTGCGCAGAAGTTCCAGGTGTGCAGACCAACTTTGTGGCCTTATGAGATACGTTTAACTTGAGCCTTTAGCTGGAGAAGGTACCAGACCTTTAGAAGACTGCCTTTGTTGTACCAGTGCCCAAGAGCACAACTTAAGGACATCAGTAACCACGAGCCAGTAGAACTGACCTTGTATCTGATGAACATCCTAGAGGGGCTATTATCAACCATTGTTGCCACCCTGTTGCAGTTCACCTACAAACCTGGCATCAGGACGACCGTGGGTAGTAGTTAGGAGTTTGTCTCGTAATCGTCGGGCTGCTGGTTCCAGCCCCAGCTCTGACTGTCTCGGCCACTGTGTCCTTTGGCAAGACACTTCACCCATTGCCTACTGGTGGTGGTCAGAGGGCCTGGTGGCGGCAGCCTCGTACTTGTCAGTGCACCCCAGGGCAGCTGTGGCAACAACATAGCTTGCCATTCCCAGTGTATTAATGTGTGTGTGTATGGGTAAATGACTGAATGTATTTGTATGTATGAATGTTTTTTGGTGTCCGTAGGGACTAGATAAAGCACTATACATGTACAGGCCATTTACACTAAGCTCTGGAAGCACTGCGCGGAACATGTTCATGTACTGTATTTCTTACATACTTGTAAGTGTATGCACAACCAATGTTTATTGAAAAGGGAGGTTAAAATTGGGCAAACCAAACTCCCAGGCTATGTGAGATGAAAAACTGTTGAATTATGTTATACGTCCAGTTGGATGTGTAAAAAAAAAATTTCCCCCGCCAGTTGGATTCTCACAGGCAGGATTAAACCTAAATGCCTAACAGTGCATCACAGTAGTGTGACAACAAACGTGACGCACTAGAGGCTCTCAAACTTGTTGCAAGCAGTGACCTTTTTCTTTCCCCCCAATCAATGAATTAAGTTGTGTAATGCCAGTGGCTCCATCCGAACCATAGTGTACCATTGTCCAATGGACCTAAAACTGAAGAGAGTTCAAGAATTATCTGTTTCCGACCACTAAAGACCACTACAATGGAAAGAGAAAAAAAGCGTTCCAAAAAGCACTACCACAGCACTCACTGGATGTGAGGCAAGAAAGACACACATAAATTGCACTTCCGCAGATAAATTAGAGAGACAAAATAGGTCATGTTTATAGATTGTGGGAGAAACACACATATGCACAAGGAGAACAAGCAGAAATACCCCAGGCCAGGATTTGAACCCAGGTTTTTCTTGCTGCACAACAGTGCTGCTAAGTGTGACACTGTGCATCTATAATTTGTTAATCTATTGTTGCCTGAAATATCCTCACTGAGGAACAACAAAAGACTACTTGTCTATTATGTATTTATTAATTTTTCTTTAAGCCTTTACTATTAGTTTTTCTTTTTTAAGATATATTTGAGTTTTTAGTTTCAGATTATTTCTTCACATCGTCTGCAAATTAAGTTTTGACATGTACACAGTCGAGCCCCAAATTATTTTTTTACATCAGGCATATTTAGATTTAAAATGCTGTTTTTGAGATGAGATAAAATGGTTCAAAAAGGACACTAGGCCTTCTGTAGCGTTTTGTGGGCACTTTAAAGTACAATTACTGAAAAAGTACACAGGTAAAGCAGTTCATACTTTGGTACTAGGTAGTATTAGAGGTAGCCTACTTAGTAGGAGTGTATAGTTGGCCTATTGTCCTTTTTTGAAAATACAAATTTATCCTATCTCAAAAACTGAACTTTTGACTTTTTATACGTACTGGAACTATTAGTCACAAACTACAAAGCAAAAGTACTTTATTTTTATAGAATTTACTAGCTGTACTTACTAATTATCTACAGGTTACAGTGTCCTTTTAAAAAAAAGTGACATTTGTATCGACGTTTTAATGATTAATTTCAATAATTGTCTCAATTTTTAATGAAACATGACATAAACAGTTAATTGTCTTTAACGTGTTGCTATTTTGTCCAATAAGTGCGAGGTAGCAGCTCTGTCTCATCCTGATGTCAGCCCATTCTCTGTCGCTCGTCTCCGCTCCTCTCAAGCAGCGAGACGGGTGTTACCGTAAAGTACCAAATAAAAGCGCACTCCAAATGTAGGTGTGGCTCACTTGACTACGGCTTGCTTAACCGCAGTTAGTCTGCAGGGAGGGTGATAACTGTTTTGGGTCAACTTTTTGTTTCCCAGGATGTCAAAGCAGACCGAACAATATAGAGGCCATACATATCCATAAGGGAAAGATCTGCTGCATTAAAAAGTCACAGATGGCATGAAAAAAATTAAGATGTTTCTATGAAGCAATACTAGCTGTATACACTTGCATTTATCCAGAAACCCGATCAGTTCCTTGAAGACGGGGGTTTAAACTCTTACCTTCCTCCAATCAAACTGGCCTAAATAAATAACCAATCTGGGGAAAGCGTGCCGGCTGTCAGATTATCTGAGTTCATTTTATATAGTTGACTTATTTGACTTTTTTGGTTTCCAGAAAAAGGTTGGTTGCATATAATAGCCTACCTTGCACACCCTCTTAGCCCTTAAACGTTTTCATATTTTGTTTGATTACAATTGCATGCCACGATATGTTTCTTTGTGCGGATTTTGTGTGATAGGCCAACAAAAAAATATTGTGTAGGCTAATCGTGAAGTGGAGGGGGGGATAAAAGTGACTTACAAGCTTTTTCAGAAATCTGACAATAAGGACATTTGTCAGAGAAGCACCTTCAAGGAGGTTGTGGTAACTCTTGAGGAGTTGCACAAGCAACCAACAACTCACGGAAGAATGTGTCAACGTAATGAGTAGTTCTTCACTCTACAAAGAAGATTTTCATGTAGCAGGAATAAAAAAAAAACGAGGAAAGCCACTGGAGGTCTCACTACAGTTTTTCACAAGCTATTTAGGGGGCACGGGAAACATGTAGAAAATCAGCTGATCAGATGGAACTAAAATGCAGTGTAGAACTATAGCCAGAAATCGTGTTCGCCAGGATTAAACATAGTAGCGGCAGGATCGTGTTGTAGGGAGGATTTGTTTTTAGCAAGAACTGAGAAGATTGATAGAGCTAAATCCAGGGCAGTTATGAAAAATAAAGAAAATCCTGTTAGATGATGCAGAAGACCTAAGTTTAGAACAGAGGGTCTTCCTCCTTCCACCAGGACAACCGTAAACAAAAAGCCAGAGCTATAATGGAATGGTTTAGATCCATGATTCTCAAACTGTGGTACGTGTACCACCACTGGTACTTAAGCTCTCCCAAGTGGTACTTGGAGGAAAATTCTAAATATTTTTTCTAAAGAAAAAATAATTAAAAAAATGTATAATTCACACACAGTGTGGCTGGCCATAATTACCAATAAATAATATATATTTTTAGAAGTAAATAAGCCTCCTTTGTTAATTGTCTATAGTTAACAGCGTAAGCCTTCTCTACTGTATGTTTAGGTTGGTCATGATCGTGGTACTTTGAGAGCTCGACATTTTCTCAGCTGATACCGACTGTAAAAAGTTAGAGAAATACTGGTTTAGATCAAAGCGTGTTCTTGTGTAAGAGTGGCTCAGTCAAAGTGCAGACAAACGTCCAATTCAGAATCTTTGTCGTGAGACAGACATTGCTCTTCACACACTGTGACCAAACTGACTGAGCTCGAGCTACTGGTAGTTTCCACAGAATGATCAAAATTCGGACTCTAGATGTGCAAAGCTAGTGGAGTCAGACCGTAGAGTCAGTTCTGATGGACTGTCAGATACTCGGCACACTGTCTGGTAACAGCCTCATTCTGCACTTCCCATCACGAGCCTGGCTGTAGACCTGATCACAAGAAAGTCAGTCATTCCTCTTTGTGCTGAGCTGTATTTTTGAGTGAAAGTTCTTCCTCCAAGCATGAAACAAAACAATCTACCGGTGCTGTCTGTCTTAGGTGATTATTGGACATTAGCTATATGATCAACCGAGGCTTAAGTATCTACCAGCACCTCAGGACCAGAACCCCTAATGATGAGGTTTTTGTTTTATACTCTGAAACAAAAGATTTATTTGATTATTAGAGTTTTATAATTTGATTTTTAGTTCACAGAACTTGTCTCATTGACTCTTTTTTTTCTTTTCCCGCAGGTGATTCTGTCCCACAACAAAGGGAAATTTAACTTCACATCATTTAGCTCAGGAGAACACAAGAAATGCCTCCAGCCAAATTCACCACAGCCTCTGGCTGCAGGCCTCATAGTGGTGAGGGGGTTAAATTATTTAACACAGTGTAAGAATTTAAAAAGGAACATTTAACCTTTCATTAACCAGGAAAAGGAAAATACCAACTTTTACACATTTATAATCACTTCAGCTGCATAATTTGTTTCACAAATAGGCATATGTAGGGATTGTAATTAAAAAAATAAAAAGAGGTGCAGAGGTGGGTAGAGTAGCCCAAAAATTGTACTCAAGCAAAAGTAGCACTACTTTAATATGTTTTTACTCAATAGTACAGAGTAGTAATCCAAACAGTTACTCAAGTAAGAGTAAAAAAGTACATGGTAAAAAGGCTTCTAAAATATTGATTACTTGTTCTGAAATCATAGCATATGATTTAAAATCCGACTGACGGATCTGCAGCTGAGAGTCACACAGCTGAAGGATCAAGTTCAACAGATCCAGAAGGACCTGATCTATCAGAAGGTCAGTGATGCTGTTGGTCACAGAGTCATTTTCCATAAACTGGATTTTTTTCTTTTTAAAAACAAAAAAAAATACCTCATCTGGTCATTCACAGAACATAGGAAAAGACCACCTCAACACCCTCCACAACCTCAATGAAGGTGTCCGCTTCATCTTCGTGGTGGCCTCCATCATATCCATTATGGAGTGCTGCTCAGATCAAAGCTACTGTTAATAGTAAAAAATAAATACAATTTCCAAACATATTTACATTCAATTTCCTCCTGGAGGAATTAACTGTGTTTTCTGTCTGAAGAGAGATGCTGATAGATCCTGCTGTGTTCCAGGTGACATCAGTAGACCCTGGACCTGCGGAGGAAACGCGACACAGATGTAACCGAAAACTAACAAAGATTTAACCCAAAGCCAAATGAGACGTCGTGTAGCGGTGCTGCGGGACGTGGTTTACCTGGAGAAAGAGGAAATGGAGATGACGGCGAGCAGGATCTCGAGGCCGTAGAAGCAGAGCAGCACAGCGCTCAGAAGGAACTCGAGCCGCAGGACGAAGGTCTGCAGCAGCAGGTAGTAAACGGCCAGCGCTGCGCAGGGAAACAGGATGAAGAGGGAGACGCAGGAAGACAGAGAACGCTCGCAGAGGTTCCCTTTCCAACCTGGAAGAAAAACACTGCAGGCAGTCAGAAGGAAGGGCACATGTTTGTTACTGTCTGCTGCTGCGGCTGTGGACAGGCACTCATCATAAACCTGCAGCAACAAACATGTATCTGTTTCACCAACTTGTCTTCGAAAAAGTGAAAATAACAATTCAAAAAAAATTTGCTTTTTGTAGTTACTCGGGTCATCCATGTATGATATTAACAATTGTTTTATCTGAAACTATTGGGTGTAACGAAAAAAGGAAGACACATTAAAAATGAACTCATCAGGCTTTTCCTGGTTGATACCAATTTCCAAATTTAAGACCCAACCTTCTTCAGACATTTTTTTTCTCTCTTTTGAACGAGAATAGCATTAAAACAAGTGCTGTTGGCTCTTTGGTCGAGTGGTGGTTTGGAATTGAACTGAACATTTAGGTAGTTAAATATTATCACTATGCATCAAAGCCTATGTCCCTAACCTTCATTTGATTTTTGTAATAAACTCAAAAAAGTGCATGGAAGCACATTGTGGTACAATTCTGGGTGTCTGAGAGGCCTCGGATAAGAGAATGAAACAAAGTGTCAGCCATATTCGTACATAGTTTATTTTACGTGCACGGATAGCCTCCTGCTGAGAACCCTGAAGCTTCAGCATAGATGCATGGGTATATATAGTATTCAGCCACACCCTATTGAATCAGGAGATAGTTTCACTGGACAATCAGAATATAGATAACAATAAGGGACACTTTGTATAATGCTGAGAAAGACAGTCACAGGAGCTTTCATAAGTGTAACACCAGATAATAACAAGAGTTGTCATAAGTCAAGATGAGATGTTTACATACAATTGGTTCTTGTTTGTACCTTAGAATCAGAACAGCTGTTTGAGAGCTGAGTAAGAGAATTAAACCTTTCTAAATGTCCCAGCATTAATACAATTTTCTGTCACAACATGCTGTTGGCTGATGAATTTCTAGAATGAAAAGAATGGAATTTTTTTATCCAATGCTTTTAATGAATATCAAAAAAGATACGTTTTTAGTACTTAATCGGCCATTTCGTGGCCATTTGATGTGTTAGTATATAAAAGATTTTGTAAAAAAAAAAAAGGACAGAAGCAAAAACAAAGAAAAAACAGAAGCTTTCTTCAACTTCGAAACAAATTATGTAGGAAAAGGAAATAAAATAGACAACTTGAATGTAAATGTGAACTATTTCTAAAGTTTAGCTGTTGCAGGGATCAGGGGAAAACATACCGATTCATTCCCCAGTTTAGTTCTAATTAATTTTTTGTGCAATCATTTGAGATGGTTAAATGCATGTTTCACGGAATCAACAAATGTGCAAGAATAAATCCACAAACAGTAAGGTGATTTCTATAATTACCAAAAGACTGCATGGATTTTTTTGAGAAAAAAATACTGGATGATCCAGGTAGCTAAATTAAGACTATTTACTTTGTCTTACTTGAAATTAAAATTATATCAAACATGAAATTTCATTTCTGATATAACAAAATGCTTCAATTGGGTATCAGACTTTAGCTAGACACAGAATGCATGTATTCCCTTTGCTGACCAAATAAACTGATTCTCTTATTAAGAAATTGACAAACTTCCAAATGTAAGGTTGTTATGTTTCAAGCATTTATTTCTCACCGTAGAAAATGCGTAAGGTTTCGAGAGCGAGAAAGAGCAGCAGCAGCACCACGTCCAGGACCAGATTATCTCGCGGGTACGGCAGTAAAATTCCTGCAAAAAGCCGAGTTAGAAGACAACCAAAGCACTCATGTTTAATTTACAACCATCAAACTAACCTTTTAAGGAAAGTATCTTGTCTTATTTTCTTATTTGACAGAAACTAGTTACAGTCAGTTTTGTAAAGACAGACACATTCACTGTAAATTATTGAAATCATACAGTGAACAGATAAAAATTCCTTATTGATGTCAGAGAACAATGGAAAGACTGATGTGTGATGGCAGTAAGGTAACACAAAAAACAGGTTACAATTCACCCCGACTCAAATTTGGACAGAAAAAAAACTTTGAGAAATTGTGTAGTTATTAGGTTGTCTTGATTTCAGCTGCAACATCCAGATAGGTAGTGTCAGAATTTGGTGTAAGTACACAAGGGTTGAACCATCCTAATCAACAGTTAAATGTTACATTGGCTCAGTGTTTGTACCAACTGAAAATCAATAAATGATGGTCTATTGGAGTATGGCAACAGTGTACTGATTTTATAATCAGGATGCAATATTTCAAAAAGGTCAAATCACCAATTTCACCTTTTGAAGATATGGTGCAAAGACTTAATGTGGTTTTAAACGCAAAGTGAACAAGCAATCTTCTCCCATCCTTTTTTTCTCCTTGTTTTATTTGTAGCCGTACACTAGTGGATTTATAGTATACATTCCTGTTGTTCTGATAGCTTACACGATGTAAAACATTCACTCACCCTTGTAGATGAACATGAGGATCTCTGCCAAGTAGAAGGCAGCAAAGTACCAGCTGTTCAGGTAGAGCAGAACCTGCAGAGGTGTTGAGGAGAGCTGGGGGAAGGACGGTTAAGGTCGACAGCAGATGATAGAAGGAAAACAGCAGATGTGCTACAGTTTTAAGCCGAAGGATACGATTGATTGACTCCCTGCAGGAAAAGAAGACAGTTGGAAAGTATGGCTGTTAGATGCACATTCAGCATTATTATTTAGCGTTTTGTTAAGTGTGGATGAATCAGTACATTTTTACAGTGAGCTGAATTGTTTGCTGAAACAAAATCTGACTAATCAGTCTAAATCTAAAAGAACGGGAACTACAAAAAGCCTAACATTTTTGATAAAGTTGAGCGAAAAAGAATCAATTCGTTTAGAGGAAATATTTGCTTCTGTTTTGTTGCTAAAAAAGGGAACAGACGGTCGCTTTTTCTTTCAGCTCCAAGCATCGACCGCTTGTTAAAAATATATTCTAAATGTCTGTGTTTCTGAAAAACACTCGGTTTATGTGAAACACCTCTAAAAACATGAAATAAACCATAAAGCTTGAAAACTCACCGGGCGCCATGATGGAATCCGCCTGATTACCATGGATACGGCTTGGGGGCAGTGCAATGTATTCTTCTATCTGCAGCACCACATTCAGAGGTCGAACTGCTGCCATCTTCTGGAGTGAAAGAGTTTCACTACCTGCATTAAATTCAGAGTTTCTAGGCTGTAATCAAAATCTAATTCGTTTTATCTGGATATGTGAAGTGCCAGATACTTATAATATAATAATAATCCTGATTTAGAATTTATTTAGAACATGCAAGATTACTGAATGTTACAGTTATTAAGCTAAATATGATAAAGCTATTCTGAAATTGTATTAAATAATGTAATGTGTGTAATGTCAGCTTAACATGCCAGACAGTCTCATATTTTCTTCACATTTAATTGTGTATTTTTCTCCCTACTACAATCAATATATATTATACTCCTCATGTTTCTTTTATCGATTTGATCGATTTCTCTTCTTTTTTTACTGTGTGGCGGTTACAATCACAATAAACAATATTACTTTTACTGGTTAATCTTGTGGAAAACACACATTTTACCAAAGTAAAGCAGCTTTCCGATCGTTTTAAGAACTACAGAATCTTCTTTAAAAAACTACAACACCTAGCATGCTCTTTCGAAGCGGCCGATTGGCTAGAACTGTACGAGGGTTTACGTGGCACAGCGCTGTCGCTGCTCAGGCTCAGTTTGGTCTGTGGTCTCAGGTGTCACTTCGGGTCAGGATGCAGCTTTCAGTTGTGTTTTCAGCTTTCCTCCTTAATATTTTCTACAACCGTGTCTCTTCGTTGTACTTTCACATCGGGGAGACCGAGAAGAAATGCTTTATAGAGGAAATCCCGGACGAGACCATGATTATCGGTGAGAGGCTATTGCTAACAGCTAGTTAGCTTCAAGGCTAGTTAGCTTCACGGCTAAATGACCTAAAACCCGTCTGTCATGTCTAAAAAGTCAACAGACAGCTAATATTTGCTGGGTACACACAGTTTTTATATGTGGTCGAAGTTTTTTTTGTTTGTTTGTCTGAATAATCGCTTATCTGTCAGAATATTTTTGGTTAACAAAATCTCATTGGGTTTTTCAGGAAGTTTCATGTCAGGTTCTGACAGGTGGCAGTCTACATGTTTTATTTTTAGGTTGATGTATATACTTGAGTTAAAAGCTTAAACTCAAGAATAACCTATTCACGAGTCTGCGTTTTTATTCCCCAATTTGAAAGCATTCTTCTGCACCAAATCCAAGATAAGCACTGGACTATCATCCTTTGAATGCATAATTTCCGCCACGTTTTTACCTAAACCTTCGTTTATTTTTGTCATCATTGTCATCTATCTAAAAAACTATGCGACTGTACATAATTTGACTTCGGGTGATCATGTGGAATGGAAGAGGGCTGAGAATGTGACCTCGGTGTAAATATGTTTTAATTCTAAATAATGAATCTGGTTATTGCGATCTACAAGACTGAACTGTGCCTACCATGAGAAATCACATTGGCACGAATCAAAAATAATATGGTAAATGGCTTGTATTTCTATAGTGCTTTTTCAAGTCAGAGGACTAACAGCTAACAGACTGCCATAAACCCTTTTATCTTTATGCCCATTTATTCCTCTTTGTAACTTCTGTGGCTCATCTGAGGCCAGGTTGCTGTGATCACAGCCACACCAGGACCCCCAAACCTCACATTCCTGATCTACACCCGCCACCTCATTTGGCGTGAAGTGGGGACGTGATCCCTAAGGTGCTTTAGAATATAATCTAATTGGCGTGTCTGCCCTGAAAACATATTTCTAAGAAGGCATTCAAAAGGTGTTCTTACTAGATGCCCAAATCATTTAATCTGTTTTATTTTAAATTCAAAGAAGCAGTTATTTTAATGTCAAAGCTCCTAATTTATTCGAAGGAGTGAGTCCGACATCGAGGGATGTGATGCCCCTGCCCCAGACTGAAGACCTTTGGCCCTATTATTTAGGAAATATGAAATCTATGACAAATGTTAGCCCTGGCAAAAACCAACACAGCTCGGAAAATGTCTGCAGACAGCAGTAACCAAACTTGTACTCTTCATCAGGTGGTTATAAACATGTAGAGCCGGGATCACGCTCTGTAGAGCTTGCACTGAAATGTAGCAGGAGGACCTGCAGACCCAAGAGGATCATTTAAAAAAGGCTCTTAGGTCTAAAGAAGCCCCAGCAAAGTCCCTGTTGTTAGTTTGTCAGTGGAGTTTTTCACTTTACATATCCAGATAAGTCCAATTAAAATGCACTTCTAACATTTCCCAGGTTGTAGTAAAATGCTTTAATATTAAAGGTAACATGCTTCCTTTATGTTTTTTTTCCTGTATTAACATGTTTAATCCAAAGGGATTTCTCTGGAGAGTTCAGCTGGTTTTTGTTGACTTTCTGGTCATAACACAAAACGGCATGAAATTACATGACTATCCTTTTAGCTGTTGCCATCAACTTACTGTCCCCTTTGAATGGAGATTTTGTTCTAAAGAAAATGAACACAAATATCTTCTATATTAGATGTGGGATGTGAATGTTTTCAGCTTGAAATTATCATGGAAGTTAAATGCTCATGCGTCTCTGTTCAGGTAACTACCGGACTCAACTGTATGATAAGCAGAAAGAAGAATATCTGCCAGCAACTCAGGGTCTGGGTATGTTTGTCGAAGTCAAAGACCCTGATGACAAGGTAAACCCGCCTCAGTGTACAAACACTCTTAGTTTTTGCGTGTGAATCTTTCAGCTTCGGATGATGAAGCTCTGACAATGTTTTCAGCTTGAGCAGGTCTGACCTCTTTGGTTTCCTGCAGGTGATTCTGTCTCGGCAGTACGGCTCAGAGGGACGCTTCACCTTTACTTCGCACACACCTGGAGAGCATCAGATCTGCCTCCACTCGAACTCCTCCAAGTTCTCCCTGTTCGCAGGAGGCATGCTGGTGAGGAGGCAGCCCACTCTGAACAAATGTTGCTTTAAAAATCCTGAAATTTTTGTTCCGTTCCTGCTTCTCTAGTCTGCTCTATCGTACTGCAAAACTTTCGGGAAATGAATATGCACTTTGCTTGACATTTAGACATAACATGCTGGAATTGCTCAAGTGGAGATTTGGGACCAAGATGTCCGGTTCAGCAATTCTTTTTGTTTCTTTATCTGTTGCAGCGCGTTCATCTGGACATCCAGGTGGGCGAACACGCCAACAACTACGCTGAGATCGCCGCCAAGGACAAACTGACGGAGCTGCAGCTGAGAGTGCGACAGCTGGTGGAGCAGGTGGACCAGATCCAGAAGGAGCAGAACTACCAGAGGGTCAGTCGAAGCTTACAATCTGCACATACAAAGAAGAATCTGACTACACATAGTCTATTCAGTGATTCCCATAGATTGGCTTTTTTTAAAGCACTGGAGCATGTCTAAACCTTTATTTTTAAGCACAAAGCTCATTAACTATAATAATTATATAAAGAGTAGGGCTGCAACGATACCACTTTTTTCACACCGACACGATAGTGATACTTGAATCTACCACACAAATAAATGCAAGACATTGAAAGACAGGTTTTATTTTCTTCTCTGCTTGTTACAACAAGGGATTGTGAATAAGGTATAAAAAGTAAATTAATAAAAAATGACCATAACACTAAAATTTGAAGTGACATTTTTTTCTGTGAAATTACTGTGGCGCTTCCATATATTAAATATGGGTTCATGGTATTGGTTAACTTAACGATATTAATAAATTATTAGGGTATCAGTTCATCCCTAATACAAAGTGATATATTTTAGCTCTTTATTGCTTTTCATCTTTATGATTGTGGTTTACAGCTCATGAAAAAAAAAAAAAAAATCAACTTCCTGAGAATGTTGCAATATTACCAACCTAAACCACCATATAGAGTGTATGGAGTATTATCAATAGGAAGAGCCCACAATACACCAGACAATCTGATGAGAATTTCTTAATGGAATTTCTGCCTTTTCACCTTAACCACATTCCTTAAAGCATTTGACATCAAGTAAAAGAAGAGAACATTTATATGAATCTGTCTCAAATGGTAATATATCGCCCCCTACTGTCTTTGTGTGCGTACGTTTAGTACCGCGAGGAGCGTTTCCGTCAGACCAGCGAGAGCACCAACCAGCGCGTCCTCTGGTGGTCCATTGTGCAGACCCTCATCCTGGTGGCCATCGGTATCTGGCAGATGAGACACCTCAAGAGCTTCTTTGAGGCGAAAAAGCTGGTGTAAAACCTCCAAATGAGTGTGTGTTTTGTGTCTACTGATGGATGCAGTAAAAAAAAAAGCAGCAGGTGTCGGAGAAAAATCCAGCTGCACCAAGGTTAAACTTGAATTTTTTTTTTTTTTTTTTGGTGTGTTTTCTCACGGGGTTTGCTGAGCCGCTCCCATATACAGCATACATCCAGGAACACTTCTCCCCCATCAGCTGGAAGTCTAATCTTTCGGTCATGTGCAGGACTGATATTTCCTCCCATGCAGTAATTTAACTCATCGTCTCTCTGTGTTACTGGCCATTTAAGATATTGATGAACTAGTCAGGTTTACACGTCAAGTTCAGTTTTTGTTTGCTTTTCTGTGTGTGTTTTCCATTCTGAATTTCCTTAGTCAATTTGTCACTTATTCTCTCATGATGTTCAAAATATCTTGGATTAAAATCAAAAGATTATTTATCATGTTTGGAGCTTTCTCACATAAGAATGTTCAATTAAAACAGGCCTGAGTCCCTAACAGACATGTTTGTGCAACTATTTTGAGGCATTTTTACACCTCAAAAAGCTATGAAGGCCAACCACTTTTTGGAGAACTTTTACATATTTTATTTAAATGGCCACTTTGTTAAAACACCGAATTTTGTCACATATTTGTCTTTCATCAAGATTTTTTTGATTTTCACCTTTTATTCATGTGCCATCACCTTTGTGTTAAAGCCCAGCGTTGTTTATGAATTTATGAGGGCTGATTTATTAGTTGCAGTCATGTTTATCCCTCTATTACAATTATTACAAACAACTGTGCAACCTTTTTCATGTTTTTGATGATAACTGATATTCTCTTGTGAATGCATTGTATTTCATGAAGCTTAATCACTTTGTGGTTAAATACAGAAATTGAACTTTCAGTTGATTTACTCCATGGTCTTTATATTGTAGAAAGATGTTAAACAAAATCTGAGTTATTTGCTGCTGAGCAAAATCAGAAACGGGGAGTTTTTTTTCTCAAATCTGCAATGCATATTACTTGGCTTTTGCTGATACAATCACCCCAAAATGTTTTTGGTTTTTTTGTTGTTGCTTATGTTCTACACTTTTACTTTCTCAGAAAAAAAATAAATAATTTTAATTTCGTTTTGGATTCCAGTTTTCTGGAGGTAGAAATTCAAGCAGTTGGTGGTTTGATTTTTTTCTTTTTCTTTTTTTGTTAGATGTGGAGCTATTTTTTAGCAGTGCATATAAGGTTGCACTCAGAATAAATGGTTTTGGTCTCCTTTGGTTTAAAGGATGTTCTGGCTAACTGATGGTTACTCTTTTTTTTTTTTTGTAAACTTCACATCAACAGCTCAAGTCACTGTTTAGAGTTTTTATATTCTGTATCTATAATGTATTTAGAGGGAGATTTTTGAAGCGGATTAAAAATAAATGTAACCGCAAAAGTTAATAAAACAAATACAACAGACTGTTGGTCCTGTCACTCAGATCATTGAGTTCATTAAGAGAATGGGGGGGATTTGAAGACACAATAAAAAAAAAAGACTTGCCTGGAAGTGCTGAAATAGGTGGCTGCCTCCTAAAACAAACATTCCATAATATCAGTTTTTGCAGAGTTGCTGTTGAATTAACAGAATATTGGGATGTTTTTTAAACATATGAAATCCAAATATTTGTTCAAACTGCTGAGTGTTGAGTGAAAACACTTCGCAGCTCCTGTTAGAAGGCAAATGATTTCCGAAATGCTGCAGCAAAACTAGGAGACTGCTGAAAGATTAAATGAGTAAAGGTATTGGAGTTGCCCAGTCAGAGTAGATAAGCAGGGCTGCCACCAGAAATTCTATGCTCTACGGAAACCAAAATTTCTAGGCCCCCTAGATTTTTTACAGATACATTTTAACCCAATAAATATACCCTGTACACTTTAAAAAGATACTTATCACATAGCATAGTAAAAATGTCTAAAGATGAGTACAAGGCCTACAAAACAAGAAAAAAAGATACAGAAGTATGTACTTGTTTACAGAAAAGGGAGAACATTATCACAAGCACAAGAGAACATAATGTACACATACTGACATATACTTTACGTTAAGAAGCTTTAGCTGGGTCAAACTACTCAACCAGGAAACATCAGCTAGAACTAAGCCATTACTAAATCAGTCCAGAACTAAAACTAGCTAGGCCAAAAGCGCTCAAAATCAAGACAAACCAGGAGTAATGCCAGGCCTCAACCAGTCCAAGACTAAACCACTGAACAAGACATTAACTGTTTGCTATTCAGGTCTAACTAAGTTATGTTCAACATCACTTTATAATGGCCCAGCGGGTCATTGGCAAGAGAACTAGGTGCAGACAATAAAGCTGACTCTGCATCTGTATAAGTCAACGTACACACACACACACACACACACACAAAACATATCTTATTGCCACATTTAGTTTTCTTGATATAAAATAATAAAAATATAATTAAAATATACACTGTAGCTAAAGGTAACTACACAAGTTTTTTTCAATGTTATATTATTTTTTTTCTGGGGAATTCATATTAAGAATAGTTTGACACTACTGATTGTAGCAGCAGTAGGCTGCTGTCACTTCACAGAACACACGGCAAACTGATTACATCATGTGGAGAACTCATGTAGATAAGACGCTCAATCGGCAGAATTGTCGCGCTCAGGCTCACCTTGTTAAGCTGAGACGGGAAGGAGGACGTGGGAGACATGATGACCCGGAGACATCAGAGATGTTATAGTTGGATTTAAATCATAATTCAGCAAGTATTTTCCTAAGATAACTAGATAAGTGTGTCATGTAGCAACAGAAATAAGTTAAGTCTGAAAGTTTTGAAATACAGGAATAGAGCAAGCTACCTTTCTTTTTGAAAAAACTGTGACATTCTGTCGACTTTGGAGTTCTGTCTTCTCTTTCCTTCTTTTCTTTCCGTTTTTGATGCCCTGTCTCTTGATGTGAGATGCATGCGTGTGTAACTGTGTGTTCTGCATCATAGCAAGTGCAATGTGTAAGAGACGCTAGTTTGTTTTTTATCTGTCCAGTGTGGCTTTTAGACACGAGTCTGGCTAATAAACTGAGTTGAATTGAAAAATAGAGATTGGACAGGTCAGTTGGAATGAACCAAACTGAACTGAAACAGTTAATACATTATTTGTTTGTTAAATATTAAATCTATGGTCAAAACAGACAAAGTACAAATTGAGTAAATGACTGGCCCTAGCAAATTTAATGTATATATTAAAAAAGAAAATAAATGAGAAAAGAAATATGGGGTTGGCTCCCCTGGACCCTTCATCAGCCTGGGCCCTTAGAATCGTCCTAACTTTCCACCTTTTGGGTACAACAAACACAAACCCAACTTGGTCTAGGCTATTTGATTAATTTATTCTTATTAAAACGAAATTTATTAATTTCAATTTCACTTTTACTGTTGTGTTTTCAGAGTTGTACAAAATAAAAGTAGACTTTCGTGAGCGCATAGGAACATTTGACGCTTTCTACCGTTGTTTCTTTCGGTTTTATGTTCAGGACGGACCGCATATCAAACTGCGTCTGTGATTTCAGATGGATTTGTAATTAGCCTAAATAAGTAATATTATTGTTTTTTAACGGTAAAATGCGGCTCTGTATGTCAATAAAACGACGTGGGATTATTGATAGGGACATTTTAGTAGATTAAATTTCCCCGAGGTTCCACCGGCACCAAATTAATGTGAACCGCTTCGTGCTACGTGTCCAGCGGGTGCTGCAGCCCGTTAGCTCCTCCTGCTAACGGCTCCATCACGGAGCGGATCCCATCATGAACTCACCGATCAGAAATCCCTCACAAAGCTCCAGGATGGATGAGCTTCACCTGGAGGAATGAAGACTTCCACTGGAAGGAGTTTAACGGGGAAAACAGACTGTAAACAAAGGCTGAAAACCAGCTAAAACATGATGTATTCGTCCAGAAGAAAGCCTGTCCTCTACTTTAAAGAGGAAAGAAGGTAACAAGGAGAAAAGTAATATCACCCATGATATTTCTTTATGTTAAACAAAAGTGGTTTTGAAATGGAGCAGCCAGAGGCCGACGGTCGCGGGTATAACCATTTAAAAACGTCCCCATCCTTCTATTTATGAGCTTTAAACTTAATAATCTCGTATAAATCTGCTCGACTTTATACATAAAATCAGACTGAAAGGGATGGGAGAAGGTTTACTCAAAAGCTTTAGTTTTTGTAATATATCCAATACTTTACTATTAAATTAAGCCATCTTTTTCTCTTCCTGATGAGTGCAGGGTTGGGTGGTGGTACAGGAATACTTCTCACTCGGGTAGAACAACTGTTCCTTTCAAAAACATTGTTTAATCGTTTTATTTTCTATGATAACTTATTACAATATCCAGGATTCCTGTCGGTAGTAGTGTATTTTACACTCACGTTGCCCTTACTGGATCTTAAATGACATTTCCTTGTATATTTTATTTCCCACTGGTTAATCAATGGCTTTTTCCATCAAACCTTTTTTTTTTAAAATCAGCTAATAACATTAATTTCTTCCATTGCGTTTAGGAATGTGGTTGTTATTTCACTTTATATAAAACGATAAAATTTGTGATTAAGGGTATAGAGGACAGATCATCCCAAAACTGACCGTAAATAAACAAGTGAGAAAATCAAATGGAAAAAGAAATAAATTAAAATGTAAACTAAATAAAGGAAAAATAAAACTTTAAATAAATAACTACAACATATAATTTTAAAATGGATGTATTTATTAAATTTATATCCTCATATATTTAACTTTTTAATTCCTTAATTATTAATATGTTTTCTCTTGCCCATTTATTTTATTAATCTGCAATTTTATTTTTTTGTCAATTTTGGCGGGGACAGCATTACACAGTAGTGAAGCAGTTAGCAATGTCACAAAAAAATTATCCTGGATATTAAGCTTTCCCTAAAAGTCTACAAAAAAACCTCAAAGTGAGTTATTGTTTATTTGGTTGGTTTAAATGTACATCACAATGATCTGAAGATGTTATTACATCTGTTCAATTTATATTCCTGAATCCCACAGAACCACTGATATTATTGTGTGCAGTATTAATTAATATACAACAGGCTGTTTCGATGCAATATGTTTTGACCAATGTATTCAAAAGTGCCATGAATCCCTGCCACTTCACATACTTCGGTTGGATTCGGTCTCTGCGGTGTGTGCCCAAATTTTGCTGGGTGATATATTGCCCCAGAAATAATTGCAATAAACAATAATATTGTTATTTGTGATAGTTTTGCTTGTAAGCCCCTTGAATTATATAAACTTTAATATAATTTCTAGGGATGCAACGATACTGGTATCGGGGCTGACACCTTTCTTATGTCCTGTATCGGTTAAAGTTAACCGATACTTAAAATTGTAAAACATTTCAATAATTTCACACAAAATGTTCATTTTTCACTTGAACTTAAAAAATTTTTGGTCATTTTTATCAATATTTTTTTTTTTTTTTTTAAATCTCATTCGCAGAGAATAGAATAAAAATTCCAATTCATCACATTTTTTGTGTGCTAGAAGTATCAATATAGGTACTCAGTATGGGCAAATACTCAGATCCAAGTATCAGTACTGTGTTAGGTTGAAAAAGTGGTCTTGTTGCATCCCCAATAATTTCTAAAGAAGCTTTACCACTGGAATTGGAAGAAATATTACTACTATCTATTATAAATTTAGAAAACAGGAAAAAAACTGGAAAAAACTACTGGTTAGGGTTTTGTCAACAAAAAGTGCAAATAACAATAAAAAGAGTCCGTTCAAATAAAAAAAATATATATAATTTTACTCCTCTACTACAAATAGTTGGGGAATATATCGCTTTTTCATCCAGTCTGTTTGGTGGAGATAGGGAGACATGGGAGAGAAAAAAAACAAGCATGCAAATGGAAATAATTACTGCTGGAAAAATGAATTTTAAGGTAATATAAATTTATCTCTAATATTAGCTGATTTATTGTGACTGGCATACCCAAACATGACACAGATAAAACTGGTTCCAAGATACGAAAGGTTCCAACAAGAAGGAAAATATCACAACTGATATCATCGTTGCAATATTCAACCATGACAATTACAGTTGTGTGATTACCTTGTATTGTCCAGCCCTACTCAACCGGAAGCAGTCAAGCCCTAACTGAAAGGGTTCTTGCAAAACACATAGTCCAAATATAATTTACATGTCTAAAATCTTAATGATAAACAATTCTCTTTGGTGATCAAGAAGATGTTCATGCATATAAATCCTACCTGAGCTCTCACCTGTTTCTCCTTCTGGTGGTGAAGCTTTCTGCTGTGTTCTTTTTAAACTAACAATACATTAGTAGAGCCTCACTCATGCACACTATCTGTTGGTGTTTTAAGACGTGAACTTTCTAAAGTGGCCCAGCAGGATGAGAGGTGAGTAAAAATCTACTCTGTTTTTTTAAGAAGTGGTTCCCAAACTGTGGTCCTCTGACCCTCCAAGGAGCAAACAGAGCAAATCTATTGTCTGGAAAAAATAACTAAGCTTTAGCTGTCTTGCTGTAATGTCATTTTAAAAGTCTGAAATAGCGCATCAATTGAATAATTAACTGCAGACACACATTTCATTTTGGGCAGAATCCAAAATGACAGCCGAAAGATGAATTCTGGATTTAGCAGGAAAAGTCAGGTCTGTTTGGACCATAACGTTTGTGAAAGAGGTAAATCTGATGATAACATTGAGATAAGACCACTCTATGTTTGTATCAAATTTCAGAGCCCGTCTAATCCAAACGACCTAGCTCTCCTCTTTCATTAGACTGGAAACTGAAGTGAATGTTCATTACCCTGTGACTCATGTTACTGTGATCCAACAAGTTTGTTTGTTTTTTTTGCCAAAACTGCGAGATAGGATGGATATGGATAAAATAGATTAGAAAAAAACCCATTACATTTATTTGCTGAGTAATGATACTTCCTCTTCCATCTCTCTAATTTGCTCCTACCTTCTCTGATTAGAGCTCTGTAAGTGTCTAGAAATGCTGCTGCAGATGAGTTTAAATTTAGAGACCAGGAAGGAACTACTCCATTTTAAAAATTCATATTAGATCTTGCTTTGCTCCAGAACATTATATTTATAGCAGCTTCTGCTTGGAAACTACCAAAACAGATGTTTTATGGCTTTTTAATCATCTCTGCCGGACAAACGTCTGCAGCTCTTCTAAATTTATTACAACTCGCACAACACAGTTTGGGAGTCGTTGGCTGGTGTTTCCGTAACTTGTTTGAACACGTTTGTGCTTTTGGTCACGCCTTTTCCTTTAATTTTGTCGTAACTTGAACTGCACAACGAATGATGTTTTTTATTATGAAATTCGGCTGTGACGTCCACGAAGTCACAGAGACTGCATGTGTGTTGGCTAATGAGAGTCCCTTATGCAGGGATGAGTTTTTGTTTGGCTTTACTATCAGTTTGCTCCTGGCTGTTCTGACACAGTTGTTGTTTCATCTTTGTTTTCAGCTGTGTTTAGTGGGCCCTAGGCTTTAGATAAATAACTCAGCAAAGGTTTCTCCAACTTGCAGGATTTTTCTTTATTCTAACAAAAACATATTTGTTTTTCTCTCTATTATCTTTCTATGTATACAACAGTTTTTTTTTCAGTCTATTAAATTATTTTTTTAGCTCAAAAGGTCAGTTTGAAGTCCAGGTTTCCATGGTACACTAAATGCAGACTTTGTTTCCGACTTAGAGTTTTGAGATACTTTTACTTTTTCAGTGTTATTTAGCTGAATGTGTATATACTCAAGCCCAGAAGAAGCTATAATCGCCTCTTGTTCTGTATTTCCAGGTGGCCGTCTGGGAAATGCACCATCTACAAGCTGTTTGGCCTCTGCATGGTGCTGGGGTTCATGTCTCTGCTGTGGCTGCAGCTCAGCTGCTCAGGTGACATGTCCTCAGCGGCTCATCAAGACCGGCGCGACCCCCAGCCACCGCCGCCCTGTCCCGTGGACAACCAGGCAACCACAGCGGACGACCCCACCTGGGGTCCTCACAAACTGGCCCTCGTGGTCCCCTTCAGAGAACGCTTTGAAGAGCTGCTGGTGTTCGTTCCGTTCATGCACAAATTTCTAAACAAGAAGAAGATCCGCCATAAGATCCTGATCATCAACCAGGTTGATCACTACAGGTGAGGACTGATCTTCCAGTCACAGAATGAAAGACAAACACCTTCAACCTCTGAATGCTTTTAGCTTTTTACATTTTCAGTTGTGGTGTAGGAAAATATCAATATAACATATTTTTATTTTATTTTTATTTTTTGAAGGGAACCATTAATGATGACAGTGGTTTTGTAGTAAAATTAAAAATATAATTGATAATTTGTGTTTTCACCTTCTTCATTCCAGTGGATCAACTAGATCTAGTTATAATACTGGATGTGTTAAATGGCCTATATCATGCAAAATCAAGTTTTTGGAATTTTTCAACCATCTCTTAAAAAACCCACCAGAGTGGTTTTTAGCTTAATTCACACATGTTTGAGTAATCCTCCTGAATTCTGCTCTCTGAGCAGCTGCCCTTCCCTCTTCTAGAAAACGACTGAGTGCTCAACTAGTGACATCACTGGTTGAAAGTGAGTGCTAGAGGTGTATGCACCGTACCTACAGGCAGAGTGTCTTACCCCTGGTAGATTTTCAAACACACCCTCGTCCCTCTCACAGCCACGGCTTTTTAATATACTGGGCTGGAAAGATTTGCTTAGTGGATACAGCTGTGTTGGTTTGGGCTCTGTCTAAAGCCTGGAGATTTAGCAAAGGATATAAGCTTTATTGACTCAGTTTTTAACCAAAAAAAAATCAAATAAACTAAACATCTGAGCCCTTAATATAACAGAGCTTCATTGTGGTACTCTGAGCTTTTCAAATTATTGGTGAGAATTCTGTTTGTGATGAAGCTTAGCACTGTTTGTTTCAGTGTGATCTGCTCCTGGCTGTGCATCGCGGCTGAGCGGAGCAGAGCGTTGTGGTGCAGGAGGCAGGTTTATAGAGAAGCGAGCTGTTTCACTTCGTTGTCTAACATTAACTACAGGATACAAGTTAAGTTTCAGGACGAATTAATACTGTATAACACCAACGGTTACATTTTATCATATATATGTCTATCCCAGAAGTTGAAAGCTGTGAGATAGCATGATATAGTCCCTTTAAGTATAAAACAGGTTGGAATGATTATAAAATACTTTGACAGTTTTTCTACATTTAAATTCAGTTTTATAAATCTATAGTCTTACTGTTAAATATATCGTATCATCTCCCCTGTATTATGATCAGGGATGTCCCGATCAGGTTTATTTGCCCTCGAGTCTGAGTCATTTGAGTTTGAGTATCTACCAATCCAATATAAAGAAGGGTGAAGAAATGGATCCAGGATGTTCCTTATTTTTTTGTATTCAACTCTCCCAATTTTAACATTTAACAATTCTATTAACAGAGGAGTTCTCTGTATTATGCTCAGGGATGTCTTGATCTTTTTTTTTTTTTTTTTTTTTTTTGCTTGAATCGAAGTCATTTGGGTCACTTTTTTTTGTGTCTTATAGGTTTTTGTTGTTTTTACTCTCTATGCTTTTATTATATGTTTAGTTTCTTTACTGCCGTAATCATGTAAAGCACCTTGAATTACCTTGTGTTGAAAGTGTGATATACAAATAAAATTGCCTTCCCTTCTTTGTGGTAGCTTGAATAATCAAGTAATAACAATAATTATTCACATTTGGACTTTAGTGCCACAGTAAATATAAAAAATTCTAAAATCAAAACATCTTAATTAAACGTATTGATGAGAATATATATTTTCCATATTTCACCCTTTTTTTTGGAACGGTGCTGGAGAAATCTGATTGCAGATAAGTATTCAAACTGACCACTTTTTGCAAATGCACAGATACTATCAACTTTACGCACAGATTCCAGGTAAATAAATCAACTAAACAGAAGATTCCCAGACACTTTGATCAAGGCATATCGCTGACCGGCAGCTGACTGGACAATGGCAAGTTTCTGAGGCTTTGGAGTGCAACTGCAGCCTTTGCAGGTGGTTAGACGCGCTACGAGTGTGCCATACAACGGGGCCAGCGACTGCTTTTCTGCTGCTGAAGAGTAGTTTACAGATCAAGAAACTGTTCGTTCAGTCTTTTCGACTTCTGCTTGGTTTGATTGGAGACAGTTTTCCTCATTTTAAAACTTTGGCTGAAGCTGCGCTTACTTCCTGTCTCCAGTGTGGCGGCGAAGCATGGATTTAGCCTCCAGATGAACATCTAAACCCCCATGAGAAGTCATCTGTCTGAGGCAAAAATCCAGAACCTCATGACGATAACCTCTGCAGCAATCTCACTGTTTGATTACGCACACGTGGACGTGGATTACGGTTGCATGTTGAGCAGCACCCGCAGCACGCATACTTGCCAACCCTCCCGATTTTCCCCGGAGACTCCCAAATTTCAGTGCCCCTCCAGAAAATCTCCCGCCACCATTCTCCAGAATTTCTACCGATATTTGACGGTGTCGCATATATCATGTACACTCCCTGTTTCTAATGTGAGTGTTACTTTTTAAATACGTTTAAAAACAGTTTCTTCATTCCGGACTTGAAAATCCATCACGTTTGGCAAAATCTGGCGTTTTGATTAAAAAGTAGGTCACCTACGTAATTCTTATGTCTATGAGGGAAACCCTCAGTGACGCACGGCACAGGAGCAAGCTGTAAGTTATCAGAAGTCTTTGCATTTGGTCTGGAAAAAACCAACGGTAGTGTCAAAATCAACAGACTCATTGCTTTCTTAGTTTGTGCTGCGACCAAACTAGGAAAAAATAATTTCTCACTCTCTCCTGACACAGATACTCCTACGAGTTTTTGGACAGATTAATAGTGACTATTCCTAACCTCCTAAACTCCTCAGCGCTGCTGAGCAGGGGCGTATCCAGGAGGTTAATAAAGAAGGGCTAAAAGGGCCCAGAATGGGACTGTAGCACCAAAATAAAAGCAGAGATGTTCTTGTAGTGGGGACGCCATCTGAGTGGTCGTCATGTTAAAATTACAATTTAAGGTCATTTTATTTTGCTAAGGTTTATGTGACAATGTGATATGAAAGCATATTAAAAAACATTGCAACCTTTTTACACAAACGGTTTTTCACCAAAAAGTGGAGGGACTGTTTAATTTCGTAACTTACATTATTGCTGTGGACTGTTATTTTGTCAAATAAATAAGTACTAAGATTGAAGTATTCTTAATAATTTTCTATTTTTAACACCCCCCCCTTTTGAAAGTCTCCCTAATTCTGAGGTCTCAAGGTTGGCAGCAGGTGTATTCTAAGTACAATTGTTTAATTTCACTTTTATGTGGTTTTCTGTTCTGTTTTTTTTTGGATTTGATTTGTTTAAAGTGAAGAAAAGATAAATACTGTTTAATAGGTTGAGTCTGAAACCACGTAATCTGGCCCAATTTCCGATCACGTGATCGGATCTGGACATCCCTAATTGTGAAAATATCGTATCACCAGATTCTGCCAATGCACATTGCTAATTATTTGTAAACTTTTAATTTGTTGTTTTAAGGTCTAAACTGTCTGAATCTGAATGAGTCAGGTGGAGACTCCTGTAAGATTCATTTAGTCTTTGATTCAAAACGATTCCTATTTTCCCTTAAACTCTTCTATAAGTGTTTTCATGTCGCTTCGCAGATTTTTAAACTCTGTTTATTCTGTAATTAAAGAGCAAATTAACAACCGACACCTCAACATATGCCAGGTTGTTATTTAAAATATCCTGATATTTTAGACTGGTCATAATTCCATGCACTCCAACAAGTTGTCCAGGGCCTTTGGGGGAGCAGCAGGCCCACAGCATCAAAGATCCTCCACCATACTTAACACTGGGTGTGAGGTGTGCTTTGCACATCCTTTGTTTTAAACCAAACCTACCTGAAACTCAACTGAATTCTTGGTAAGATTTAGTAGATTATGTACAGTTACTCTTGGGTATGTATATTGAGTATAGTCAGATTGGAGAGGAACAATGTTTAACAAGTTTGAAGTATTGACTCAGTTCAGTGCTGAACATGATTTTCAGTTAACCTTATTTAGTTGAGTTATAATGTCATTTTAGCCTCAGAATTTAATCCTGGAGTGTTTTAAGTATTTTATTTTTTGGTTTTACCTCCTTGCTCCAGATTCAACCGAGCGTCTCTGATCAACGTGGGCTACATGGAGAGTGGGAATGACACAGACTACCTGGCCATGCACGACGTGGACCTGCTGCCCCTTAACGACGCTTTGGACTACGGCTTCCCTGAAGATGGACCCTTCCACGTCGCCTCGCCAGAGCTGCACCCGCTCTACCACTACAAGACCTACGTGGGCGGAATCCTGCTGCTCACCAAGAAGCACTATCATATGGTACGGAGCAGATACGCTGGTGTTGCATAAGCAGAGGTTCAGATAATGAAGAGGAGCTACAGAAATTAGAAGGGAAGGTTTAACAGGATTTGTGTTGCTGCGTGCTTCTTTTTGCAACTTTTGCAATGTCATGTAGTTTTTATTCAGAGAGAAAGACGATTAATCAAAACTATACTGGCCCCTTTTTTTCACTATTAGCTAAATATCCTGGTAAAAACTCTAATAAATCAATAAAGTAAACTGATTGTGCATAACCATTCATAAGAAGACCTACAGGCTTTAATTAAAATATCAATCACCTTGATTTCAGTGAGTTTTTTTATTATCCACATTCTTTACTCTTCGATATTTTTCCAAGGCATTTATTTCCTTATAATTTGAAAGGGTACGGATAACAGCTTAATGAAATCCATAATCCAGTTTCCAAACAAAATTTACACAAAAGTAATGACTCATCACTTGCTGGAATCTTCATACCGAACCTGAAGAAGCATGGATTCCCTGCTTCTCCCCTTAACCTTGATTTTCTAATGAAAAAAAATTTACTACTGGAAAGATTTTTGACCTTCACAAAACATGTTTAATTTAAATTCCTTTTCATTGGTTTTAGTAACATTTTCTGAAAATCCACATTTTAGGTTTTTATCAACTTTGAGCAAAAATCATGAACATAAAAAAAAAAGTAAAAACATGAAATGTTTCACTCTGTGTGTAGTGCTACATAATATGGTTACATTTCCTAACTTACATTATTGAAATGATAAAACTTTTTCATTATTCCCAAAACCTGGCGGTCTCTATTGTTGTTTTTCTGTTTTTTTCAGGAGTTCGATTTCCTGTTCTTTATGACTTTGAGTTAGTCAGTAGATTTCCATCTAATTGCTCTTGACCATATTTTTCTTGACCTAACAAATTTTGGGATAATCAGTATGGTGATTTTTTTTTATTTTTTTTATCTAGTGTGACATAAGTTGTCCACCAGATGGTGCCATTTCACATTCTCAACTCTGAAGAAGGTTAAAAAGAGGACTAAAGATTATGAATCCCTTTGGGATGTTCCCTTAGGGAAATTGACAATTAATTGTTGTTGGACAGACCAAAAAAACGCAGCATGTCTGTCTCTAAGCAGAAAAACATTAAAAATATTTAGCAATAGATGATTTTAGCTTCAATTTAATGCCCTGTTGCTGCTGAAATCAAACTGAACAATATCAAAATAACCCAGCAAAGCTTGTTTATTTTAGCTGCTTATCATCTTCTGTGTGTGCAGTGTAATGGGATGTCGAACCGGTTCTGGGGTTGGGGCAGAGAGGATGACGAGTTCTACAGAAGACTCAGAAAAGCAGAGTTACAGGTACAAATCTTGGACTTTGATCAGCAGAGAAACAGAACGTTTTAGTAGAATTATGTCTAAAGATATTTTCTGGTTGGTTTCTTTATTTTCTTTTTTTTTGTAGCTGTTCCGGCCGAGCGACATCACGACAGGATACAAAACCTTCCTTCACATCCACGACCCGGCCTGGAGGAAGAGGGACCAGAAGAGGGTCGCTGCACAGAAACAGGTAAGAGAGGGTTAGTCGAGCTGAGCAGCAGCTTTCTGTTTAATAAATTATCTTGAAACCAAAATATTACTTTAATAAAAATCTAATTAATATTGGAGACAAATTTACTTACTTTTCAAAGAGTCCTCTGTCAGTTTGCTAATTTATAGCTAGTACAGTTCTTTAAAATATCAGCTAATCTGAAATCAGAGAAAACCAGCTGTCATTAGAGAAAATCTGATCGGAGCATGTCTAGTTTTATGACAACTTTGCAAAAGAAACTAATCATTTACATGTTCGGTTCCATGATTGAAAACCTGGATCTGTTTTATTTATTGTTGATGATGAGCCATTGCTCCTCTTCTTCCTCCTCTGTTCTGCAGGAGCAGTTTAAGGTTGATCCCGACGGTGGGCTGACGAACCTCCAGTACCAGGTGGACTCCAGGCAGGAGCTGACCATCAGCGGCGCTCCCTGCACCATCATCAACACCAAACTGGAGTGCGATCAGAGCCAGACACCATGGTGTCTCCTGAGCTAGCGGACTTTGCTGCTCCAGGATCATGCGCATCTCTACAAACAAACCAGCAGTGTTAACATGTCCAGGTACATGATCCAAGCGCCACATTCAGATGGATTTTCTCCATCAAATAGACTTGAGACTTTCTTTAGGCGCATTAGAATCAGGCGAGCCTATCCTATGCTGCTGGCAGGTGGAAGTTCCTTTTCTTGAGGCTCTCTCCGGTACGTAGAGACTTTAAGTTTGTTTTTAGTAAGGATCCATGGCCCTTGCATGCTTCTGCATCATACTGTAGTTTAAAATGATAATTATTTTTTTTATTAGCTTTTTACCTTATTTGAGTTAAAGATCAAATGTCTGGTGGATTAGAACAAGTTCTTCACTGGAATGTTTCATTTTCCTGCTGATGCTGTTAAAAAGAAGAGAATAGGTTCGGAAATCTGGACTGAAACTATTTCTGATGGAAAATATGAAGTTATGTATTTTATTATTTGTTTTAAAAATCCAGAGTAAGTTTAAAAAAAAAAAGTTTTTTTTTTTTTTTTATCTGACCCTCGTGTCCCATTTTTAGGACTGGATTTTCCAGTAATTTAAAATATTAAATAAATGTTGAAAGATATTTCTGAGTTTGTGTTCTTTACTGAATTAAAACCAAAAAAAGCTGTCCAAAGGATTTACTGGGAACTGGAGGAACTGGTGTAATCTCAAATCAAACTGGGAAACCAACTTTTCATTTTGTACGTATTCCTGTTATGTCAGGCATTAATTAAGATGACGGGTTACTTGCAAAACAATCCATTCTCAGTGATGCGTTCTTGCTTCTTTGCTTGAATATATACTTGGTATTGTAAAACAGAAAAACATTATGTAAATGTTATGGAACACTCCCTCTCAGATGTTTACTCTGGGCCGTTGTCCTGCTGAGAAGGTTATGCTAGAACTGCTGTAACAGTTTGCTTTAACACGTGTTGATGAGCTCGGCCTCACTCGGCTGCTGGATGTCGGCAGCTTGGTGCTCCCCGGAGGTCCCTACAGGAGCCCCTGAGGACATAAAGCCGCTCAGATGGTGCAGCTGTGGTTTTCAGAGAAACGAGCCAAAGCTGCAGACAGAGACAAAGAGAGTTGGACGGGGTGGATCTACACCTCCCCTCCTCCCCCCCGCTGTGAAGCTTTTCCCCTCTGGGTGCAATTTTCACCTTTTGTTGGAAGTGAAGGAGGAGAAACACCTCCACGCTGCCACAAATAGATCCCAGCAGCACTCTGCCGCAGCTTCGTGTTGATTTTTGTAATTTTTTTTTAATTCCCCGCTCAGTTATTAGAAAAGCTGCGTCTCCGCACTCATTTCATATCATGGAAACCGTTCAGAGACGAGTTTCTGAGTTCACACGTATTTATGGATGTCGAGGGCACACAACGAGCAGATGTGATGGCAGCACTTAATTTTCAGCAGACGTTAATGAACGTAGGGGACTTTGCTTCGATTATGGAGCAATTAACAAAAAAATCAAAGATAAACTTGAGGGATGAGCGCCTGTAATCATGCTCACTGCATGACTAATAAAACCCAGAGGGAGCGGGCTGAGTGAAAACACCAGAGCGCAGATTATCGTGGAGCAGAGCTCCGCACAATTTACTGTTTTTCGCGAAACCAAACAACCAATGAACACCATGTTTCTTTCCATCCAGAACTTTCCTAACCTCAGTGAGTTTGACCCGTTACTCTGTAGGGATTCTGATGAAAAGAGAATTATTTTCAGTCTGTAGTAAGTGTTTATTCCTGTGTGGAAATGTTTTTCCTCGCAAGTGGTAGCAGGTGATATATGGCAAGCCCACATGTCCAAGAAAGTGGCAAAAGTTCAGTTTTTCTCCTCTGTGAGCAAACTTAAGTTCAGGCATCCAGATTGTTCTCAAACATCTAAGTGAAGCATGATGTGCCGCTGGTTTTTAACATTTTCATCTAAATGGACTGCTAGAAGTGATTTTACTCTTCTTGCTGACATATAATTTAGGGTGTTTTTAGTTTAATCATTTAATTTATTCACCAGGACTTAAAGGACATTTGACATTATACCTGGAATACTTCTGGTGAGTTTGATACTGCTGAGATGACCTGCAGTCTTTGCTGTCAAATATATATATTTTTTCACTTAGGTGAAGTAACATGTTGAAATGTTTGTTTCAATACATTAGTGTTTCATGTATGTAGTTCAGATGATGCCGACTATTTATTGAAGGGAAATCCACCAAATTATATTTTTGAATTCTTCAAATAATATGAAACCAACGCAGCCCTGGTTATAAAGAACAAAACAAAAATATTTGTCCAACTATGAAAGTTTTTTTTGCTTTTCTTTGTTCAGTACTTTCTTAATGCTGAGACACTTAATTGATCTTTTAATTAATGAAGATATTACTCTTTTTTTGTGCCCGATTTAGTTTATAGAAAAGCTTTTGTCTTTATTTCTTTCTGGTTCAAGGAAGGAGCTTCACTACTGTCAATGTATTCGAATGCACCAATTATTAGACACTTAGACAATCACTTAACTGCTTACAAATCCCAGACCTACGCCTCAGTTTACCGCTGCTTGTGCCTTCATTAAAAGAGTAGAAACCAAGATAATAGAAGTTCTTCATTGGAGACAGAAGCTTAGTGATGACCTTGATTGCATTTTCATCCTCATGCAGAAATCAGAACCTCCATGTGCTTGAAGAACTGTGGGTACTTCCATGTTTGCTGATATCTGTCCTGATTAGGGCTTGGGATAATCTTGCATGGCAAACTGATCTCAGAGAAACAAGTGTAGCTAAGAATGGCTTTTTGGCCTCACTGACCCGAGACCACTGAAAGAAATTATCTTCACTCTAAAGAGGAAAACCATAATAATGTAAATGACCTATTTCAATCTGGAATAACAATGAAGGACAGTTTAATCAGCTAATACAATACAGAAATGTATACTTTGCTCTACAGCAGCTACCCATCCCCACTAATTTTGAAACTTTCGAGAACCGGGTTAACTAGTACCATTCCAAGATCCATGTTTCATTTTCTGACGCAAATTGAATAAAGCATTTTCAAAGTAATTTGTGTGTTGTTAAGTCACTCTGACTCTGACCTCAATATTATTAGAGATGTTTCAACATATTAATGGGTCATGAATCTACTCTGCTTTCTTGGGAGATTACAGGTGTGGCCCAAGGAGGCCCTGGGCAAAATTTTATTAAAGGGGGGAGATTACATCCAGTTGAGCCCATCAATGAATCACCCAAACTGTATTGATAGAGAACGTTTTACAGTGTGACATGAGACAAAAGGATTTACGGAGGTCAAATTTATGTTATTTTTGATTTGGGTCTGAAGACGGAGATGACATCAAACCATAGTTTAGTGTGTCCTTGTTGCAAGTCACAAAACCAATGGGATGAGCTAGGTGCATTCTTTTAATGCTTTGGGACACTGAAGGAAAATAATTACAGAGCATTTGCAAAGCCTTGGGGGCTGAGGTTTCATTAAGATGGAATTCTTAAAGTCTGTACTTGCAGCTTTCCCTATAGTTTACTTTAACTTTAACTTGATGCATAAAATAATGTTACATTACCCAACTTTGACAGCTTTAAGGTAATTGGGGGTTACAGACGAATAGACAGAATCTGAACATTGTGAGATAATGGCCATTTTGGCAGTGGCCTAAAATAGAGATGTACAGACGTGGACAAAATTGTTGGTACCCTTCATTAAATAAAAGAAAAACTCATAATGGTCACAGAAATAACTTTAATCTGACAAAAGTAATAAATAAAAATTATATAAATGTTGACCAATGAAAGTCAGACATTGCTTTTCATCCATGCTTCAACAGAATTATTTAAAAAATAAATGCATGAAACAGGCCTGGACAAAAATGATGGTACCCCTAGAAAAGAATGAAAATAATTTGACCAAAGGGACATGTTAATCCAAGGTATGTCCACTAATCAGCATCCTAGGTGTCTACAATCCTGTAATCACTCAGTGGGCCTATATATAGGACTCCAGGTAGTCACTGTGTTGTTTGGTGACGTGGTGTGTACCACACTCGATATAAACCAGAGGAAGCAAAGGAAAGAGTTGTCTCAGGAGATGAGAAAGAAAATCATAGACAAGCATGTTAACTGTAAAGGCTATAAGACCATCTCCAAGCAGCTAGATGTTTCTGTGACTACAGCTGCACATGTCATTCAGTAATGTACGATCCATGGGACTGTAGCCAACCTCCCTGGACGTGGCTGCAGGAGGAAAATTGATGACAGATCAAAGAGACGGATAATCCAAATGGTAACAAAAGAGCCTAGAAAGACTTCAAAATAGATCCAAGCTGAACTTTATGCTCAAGGAACATCAGTGTCAGATCGGAACATCCTTCGCTGTTTGAGCCAGAGGACAAATCATTAAAAAAAACAGACTGGAGTATGCCAAACTACATGCTGACGAGCCACAAAGCTTCTGGGAGAATGTCCTGTGGACAGATGAGACAAAAATGTAACTTTTTGCCAAGGCACATCAGCTCTATGTTCACAGACGGAAAAATGAAGCATATCTATAAAAGAACACGGTCCCTACTGTGAAACATGGGGGAGGCTCGGTTATGTTCTGGGGCTGATTTGCTGCATCTGACACAGGGTGTCTTGAATCTGTGCAGGGTACAATGAAATCTCAAGACTATCAGGGGATTCTAGAGAGAAATGTGCTGGCCAGTGTCAGAAAGCATGGTCTCAGTCGCAGGTCACGGATCTTACAACAGGAAAATGACCCAAAACACACAGCTAAAAACACCCAAGAAGGGCTAAGAGGAAAACACTGGCCTTCTATGAGCCCTGATCTCAATCCTATTGAGCATCTTTGGAAGGAGCTGAAACGTGCTGTCTGAAAAAGGCGCCCTTCAAACCGGAAACAACTAGAACAGTTTGCTCATGAGGAGTGGGCCAAAATACCTGCTGAGAGGTGCAGAAGTCTCATTGACAGTTACAGGAATCATTTGATTGCAGTGATTGCCTCAAAAGGTTGTGCTGTGGCGGTCCACTAGGGGCACTCATCGCCAGATTGGCCAGGGTATGTGTCACGGTGGGATTGGTTGCACAATCAGGAAGTCTTGTATATATGGCGGTGGATCAGAAAGGCGATGCAGATCTCCAGGCTTGTCGTTCTGCTGTGACGGGTTTGCAGCTCGTGGACGTGCCCTGCCATGAGGATGGGACCAGTCTGCTGTGCGACGTAGCCACCGGACAGCCGCGGCCTCTGGTTCCTGTGGGCTGGCGTCGCAGGATCTTCGATGCTGTTCACGCCTTGTCTCATCCCGGCGTTAAGGCGTCTGTGAAACTGGTGAGCGCTAAGTTCGTCTGGCCCAGGTTGCGCAGAGACGTCAAGGGATGGGCCGCTGCCTGCGTGCCTTGTCAGCGGGCTAAGGTCCACCAACACGTCAGGGCTCCGCTGGAGCCTTTTCTGGTGCCGGAAAGGCGTTTTGACCACGTACACGTGGATTTAGTCGGTCCCTTGCCCCCTTCTCGTGGATGCACGCATCTCCTGACTATGGTGGATAGAACCACTCGGTGGCCGGAGGTGGTGCCCCTGGAATCTACGTCGACGGACGTGGTGGCCCGGGCCTTCATCTCTTGTTGGGTCTCGCGGTTCGGCACACCTGCGGATTTGACTTCGGACAGGGGGGCCCAATTCACATCGGGGCTGTGGGACGCCATGGCTGTGGGCCTGGGGGTGCGGCTCCATCGCACTACAGCCTACAGTTTCCATCGCTCCCTCAAGGCCGCTCTTCGGGCCAGCCTCACGGATGGGGGCTGGGTTGACCGTTTGCCGTGGGTCATGTTGGGCCTGCGCTCTGCTCCCAAAGAGGATCTTCAGGCTTCTGTCGCTGAACTGGTGTATGGGCAGCCTCTGAGGGTCCCGGGGGATTTCCTGCCTGCTGCCTCGGCTCCGGAGGTCCGGATGGCCCCTCGTCTGCCCATGGAGGGGGCCGCAGGGGCGCTGGCTCCCGTTCCTGTGCACCACTGTTTGCCTCGTTTCCGAGTGCCGAGGGATCTCCTGTCATCGAGATTTGTGTTTCTCCGGCGTGGTGGCCACCGCTCCCCGCTCCAACCTCCATATGATGGGCCCTTTCGGGTTGTGGAGGCGGGGCCTAAGAACTTTGTCATTGACTTTGGTGGTCGCCTGGAGCGGGTCTCTGTTGATCGTCTGAAGCCTGCTCACCAGGACCCTGATGGGTTGATGGTTCCGGCCCTGCCTCCTCGCCGGGGTCGTCCTCCTGCTGCTGCCACTGCTCCTGCTGCTGCTTCTGCTGCTCCTCCGGACTCTGTTCCCCGCCTAGTTTTGTTGCCTGGTGTGCCCCCTCGTCCTGTTCGGGCCCGCCGCCGTCGTGGTCGCCCCCCGCGTCTGCTGGTGTCTGACCCTCCTGGGACCTTGCGAGTCAGCCGTTATGGTCGTCCTATTAGACCTCCTCGGGGGACTTGAGGTGCTTTTGCCCGTTCTGGGTTCATGTTTTGTTTTTTGATATGTTGTGTCCTTTCTTTGACGTGTTGGTGCTGGGTTTTGTTGTGCCTGGTGCCCATTCTGTCGTTTCGGGGGGGGCCTGTGTGGCGGTCCACTAGGGGCACTCATCGCCAGATTGGCCAGGGTATGTGTCACGGTGGGATTGGTTGCACAATCAGGAAGTCTTGTATATATGGTGGTGTTTATACTTACCTTCCAGGTATTCTGGTTGTGAAGTCCAACAATAAACTGCTGGCATCTACTCCGTTCTCTCCGCGCCTCTGTCTTGCCTTCCACAGTGCAACCAAATATTAAGTTGTGGGTACCATCATTTTTGTCCAGGCCTGTTTCATGCATTTATTTTTTAAATAATTCCGTTGAAGCATGGATGAAAAGCAATGTCTGACTTTCATTGATCAACATTTATATAATTTTTATTTATTATTACTTTTGTCAGATTAAAGTTATTTATGTGACCATTATGAGTTTTTCTTTGATTTAATGAAGGGTACCAACAATTTTGTCCACGTCTGTACCTAGTGTGAAGGTAGAAAAATGTACATTTAGACTGGGGTTAGGAGGAGCTCTCTTGCATAAGATGGGTATAAATATGTTTATCTTAGACACACTATGGGTCAAGACAGAGTGACCGGGTAAGCTTGTGATACTGAGGAAGAGCGAGGTCATTCGGCTGATACCACACAGCTGAAGAATAAACTCATGCAGAAACGCTCTTAGACACACAGACTGATTCCTCTCAGGGTCGTGTTAAGAACATCTGGATAATCTTAATTGATTTGTGTCAATGTGGATGTGTCAATCAGGCATCTGTTGGGGACAGGAACCAATTATGTCAACTGACGGACTAACCAACTGTTGTGGTCTTGTTGACATGTCATTGTATGAATCATGTTCTCACTTTGAATTTAGTACCTTTTCTCTGCTAAACTGAGCTCTTGTGTGATCGTTTCCCCAAGGGCCTTTCTGTTTTAATGAGCTGCCTACAGAGAAAGTGGCACGTCTTCCGTACTTAAACAAATGCACAAAGTTTTTTATAACCTAGCACAAAAAAATTCATCAGTTTTGAAGTTACTGAGTTAGGAAGATACAAAATTTGTAGATGAACTGAGACTATTCTAGAATGTGGTGCTGTTTTTTTTTTGTTTTTAGTTGAACATTTGTACTCCAAAGCATGTGATAAGGTAAAGATAAATAATGTAAATGTATTTATTCTTGGAAATGTCTGACTTTCCATGTTGGGAGTTTGACTTTTTAAAATCTTTTATTTGGGAATTGTAAAATCTGACATTTTAGTACAAAAAAACAACAACAATTTTACTAACTTGTTTGACACGACGAACAGTGTCAAAACCAACTTTTTTATTCAGAAGTAACCAAAGAACGGGCTAATACCGCTTTATCAATGTACAAAAATGATGTCGCTCAAGTAAAAATAGCCTACAATACTACATATGGATCAAAATATGGCTTTCAAACAATGAAGTTTTTCTTTATTATGTATACAATTAGAATATAAACTTCTCCTACATAAAGTTAAGTTGTTTTAAGTCCCTTAGGCCAGCTAGGGCCCAAAAAGGATGTTTGTTTATACCTCAGGCCAACTGTAGGCAGACGAATCGCAGAAAGGTGAAGTTGCATCATTGTGTGACAATTTACCTGAGACGAACACTGCATGACAATAATCAGGACAACCTTCTTTGTCTGTGTGCTTGTTTCATTCTCAATAAATAGAGCACAAAAAATCTCCAAAATCTGTTTAATATTTTTAGATGTTTTGAGCCTTTTATTTCCTCCAGTCTTTGAGTCATCTTTTGTGTATGTATGCGTTTGTGTGGGCATCAGTCCCCCTACAGATGGCTGGGATCTCACTTGTCTGTCACACTCTGATTGGCTTCTTCGCTGCTGCTGGAAGCTTCAGCTCCAAATCTGACAGACATTTCATGTAAAAACACAAACACGCGAATTCAGCAAACACCATCACTGAATTTGTGCACACTAAAATCAAAATAAATTGGAATCCTTAAAAGTGTTTGAATTTCACTGTAGTGTTCATAAGATCTTACATCCATTTTAAAATTCATCATTATTTTAAGGGTTGGAAACGCGTCAATAGTCCCCTTGAAAAAATGTTGAATTTTACTTTGTGAAATATATTATTTGTTTTGCATTCCTTTACCAAGGTTGGGTACAACTGATATCATTGATATACAGTCAAATTTATCTTCGGGAATTTCATCCTACCCACGCAATACTGTAACCACTGACAAGCTTCAGTTCTTTCGGGTTAATATCTGACCCTTTTGATGAAGTTTGCTTTAACTAGTTGGTTATTTAGCACAGACTCATCTTAAAAAAATTTCCACAATCACTGTTTAAGTCTCTGCTTTGGGAATTGAATTCCAGGAGCTAGGGATGCGCCGATACCGATACTGGTACAGGCCCAATACTGTTGTAATGTACTCATCGGTTAGTTGGGTTAGTTAACTGATACCATGAAGCAATACTTAAAATGTGGAAATTCTGGAATATTTGTACAGAAAATATTAACATTTTACTTAAAATGTTAGTTTTATGGTCATTTTTATTAATATTATTTTTTTAAATCTAATTCACCATCATTTGTTGTAACAAACATGCAGATAAAAATAAAAACCTGTCTTTTCAATTCATTGCGTTCTTTGGCATGTCCTAGAAGTATCAGCATTGGTACTCTGTATCGGCAAGTACTCAGATTCAAGTATTGGCATCGTAAAGGTTTGGGGGGAAAAAATGTATCATTGCATCCCTACCAGAACTTAATATTAGCATCTATAATCCATTAAAACATTTTTTTTATGTGTTTGGGTCCATTTTTAATGTTGGAACACTGGATTGTGTTCAGTTTTCAACCATTTAACTATTGATTTAAGGTTAAGCTAAATAACTTTGATGTAGTTCCACAACCTCTTTGTCCACAACAGAAAGGTACCCTTGGCAGCAAACAGCCCACACCATGATGTTACCACCTCCAAGTTTCACAATTGGTATTTTTGTGTTGTCTGGCTATAAATAATAACAAAACTAGGAGGCATGTTCTTCTTAGTTTTGCAGTCTGAGTTTATGTGACCTTGGTTGAGGGAAAGGTGAGAACATTGCCTTAGAAATCCAGGAACTGTCCCTCCTTCTCCTCCTCAGGTAACACAGATTATAACCTGTTTGGTTGTTAGTTGTTTGGGAAGTATTATATCAATATTTCTAAATCATATGTTATATTCTCTTAGTTTTGTTGTATAATTGTAATTGCGCTGACAGAGAAACATACTGTGGTTCCTATGTTGACCAGTAGAGAGCGCCATGCTGTTTCTTATGAACTCCATACTGTTGGTGGAGATAAACACCTTCAGAAACAAGGATCTTCATTCACAACCACGTTTAATATGTTGAGTACAAACACAATTACTGGTTGTTGCTGCTAATAAAAAGATAAATCTCCATACTTGTTTTACTTAACTATTCTGCTTACAGAGAATCATCAATGCGTACAAACGTTGCCTATAGCTAAATTAACTGGAGTTTACAAGGATGATTTTTTCCCCCCTTACTTTGTGTCTGAAGTGTTCCATATTCAAAGGTAATGAAAGCAGCTAACTCTTGAGATGGAGCGGTGCTGTCCAGACCTAGCAGTCAACTTGGCAAGGAAAGCATTTTTAATTGGATCTTTAGGCTCTGTGTTAACAGCAGGCGGTAACAAAGACACAATTTGTTCCCATCTCTATGGTGGAATCAGGAAAAAAAAAGGATTTCATCAGGGTAAGGAGATTTTACCTCAACATTCTTAATTTGGTTTATTTTTATACATTTGGAATACTTACAGCGATAAATCATTTTTGAAGTGATGAAAACCACATCTTAAATTTACTCAGAGAGTTCTTGTTGCTGCTCCTATAGCTCTAACTCCAGTTTTGTGCGCATTTTACCAGTTCACCAATCAGGCTTTTATTCACAGATACAGGTTCCCTCTATTCTTTGAGGTTGAGTGTTGATTCTCAGGACTAAAACATGTCCAATTTTCAAAAAATGTAATTTAAAATAAATAGAAAAAATAAGAATATAGGGAAAATATTTTTTTTATCAAACAGAAAATAAAGAGATGACAAGATCATTATACTTGCCTCTATACTCAAAGTGCAACAAAGAATAATGAACAAGCTGAATTAATTGAGAACTTTGTTTTGATGCACTTTATGAACAAGAGCCCCAAATCTAGTTGTTCTGTGTTTCACCTGCCAGTCACCCTGTGGAATTAATCGGCCTGAGAGTTCATTTCAATCTACTTGCTTTACTCATCAGTTTAATCTTTATTTTTTTTTCAACACAGTCAGCAGTGTAACTCAGGAAGGGTACCATTCAAACGTTGCTCATTTGGTACTAAGGTTCTCAGAGTGCGGCAAGAAAGTAGTCCCCATATCATTACCACTGCACTGTAAACCCAAATGTTGAGATTACTTAGTTACACTAAGAAGAACTCAATATAAAAAAAAATATTCTAACTCAAATATGTTGAGTTTATCCAGCATGTTATTTTGTTTTGAGTACAAGTAACTCAAACTTTTTGAGAGTCCTAATTATCATATTTCCCAGGGTGCTTAGGGGTATGTTTTTCACACCATGAGTGACTTGGAAGTCTGTTGTATTGAAATACCCATTGTGATCAATCACAATTTTTAAAATTATTTAGAAAGTGGTGTTAATGTTAATACCACGTCCACAGTGATTACAGTTCTGCTCATTGTATCACTTGTTGAGAATTGTATTTAGAGAATGAATATATATTGTATTCATGTGAATTATCTCTAAATTCATCTCAGTTTATTAAAGTGCATGACACTAAGATAACTTAAGTGTAGTGAACTGAAGATTTTTGAGTTGACTTAATTGCTAAGTTTAATTTAATTATAAATTGAAAATATATATAACATAAACTTCAAATATTTAAGCTTTGAAATACTCAAATATCTGAGTTTATGAACTCAAAAAATATGTGGCAACTGATTGCCTCACTTTTTTTGAGTTCTGCCTCCTTATTCGGGTTTACAGTGTGGGAGTGACCTAAACGGTTGAGTGCTTTCATGTTATCATTAAATTCTGACCCTGTGATCTGTTTACTTAAACATATTAGATCAAGCAGTATTTTGTCATTCCATTATCGTCTTTTTTTGGTTAAACTTTGTATTGTAGCTTCAGTATTCTGTTCTTAGCTTACAGGAGTAAATGGTAAATGGAAATGGTCTTTTGCTACTGTATCCCATCTGCTTCAAACATCTATATGTTGTAAGAAAGGCTATTCAGCATATATTGGTTGTAACAAATGAGTATTTGAGCAACTGCTCTGTCATTTCAGACCAGTCTAATCTCCACCGACCTTTGACATCGTCAAAGTACTTCCATCTACAAAACACCATTCCCTTATACTCAATTAATTGTGTTTAATTCTCTGTACAGCAACGTTTTTTGAGTGCACCAAAGACATGGCTATGCATGACATCCATGTAGATCAGCAGTTTCTGACATTCCCAGACCAATCCATATAGCATTCCAATCGCTTTGGACTCACTTCCGGTTTGCATGATAAGACAAACCATGTGGGGTGTACAGATGTCCTAGAAGCCTGTTAATAGAACCAGTGGGTAAGGACATCCACACATTTTTTAAAGAGTATTTTCAACATGCCAATCTTATTCATGGTATGTTACTGTTTTGGCTGACTGCTGGATGCTTTGGCAGTCACCTGACAATATGATTACACCACTAATCATGACATCTCTTACGACTTCTGTTCCAGGCACACCAGCTCCTTGCATAATATGTCCTTTGCAACCTCATCACTGGTCTGCATCTAGACTTAATGTCTTCCAAATTTTTTTATAATAATTTTTAAATAAGAAGGGCACCAGTCTCTGACATGTAAGAAAGTGAAGTCAGCTAGCCACAGCAAACCTTCTGAAACGTTTTTGGTATTTTTTCAAATGACAAATGAAAAGTGCTCTGTATATTTATATATGTTTCTAAGCGAACTGCTGTTGGGTGGGTGTACAGTACATCCTTGACTCAGTGTTTTCCCTCCACTCCCACCTGTAAATGCCCAAGCCCCCCAGGGTTTCAGCACAGAATTACGACATTTTTGGCATAGCACTGCTGCAGGTAAAAACAAGTTGATGTGAAATACAGTTTAGCTGATGGTGTACCTCCTGCAGCAATTTGTCCTCCACAGCAGCACATAAATTACCGTTTAGGAGATGACTGTTAGCCTCCAGTGCCTGAAACGCTAACTGACAGCTTGGGTGAGGATAGCTGTGGTTCCTAGTCTGAAGGCTGAAGACCCCCTGGGGGTCCCTGAAGGGTGTGCGGGAGTCCCCTGCAAACTTCTCAGCTTTGATTTACAAGAATTTGCTCAATTACAGGCCGATGAGTCTATGTTTCACTCGGAAATCTTTCAGGTGTCTGTGTGATCACGTCTGTTAGCTGCCAATAAGCAGTCCTGGTCGGAAGTTTATACACTCGTCATGGACATAAAAGTTACGGCAATATCAGGCTTTCAAGGACTTCTTTGAACTGTTTCTGCATCAAACGGTTTAACATTAAGCATCTAAAATATCTGAACATAAAGAAGTGGATTAAATGTCAAACTTTAGAAGAGCTGAGACAAAACTGTTTTGGATGTTCAGAGAACAGAGAAACCCCTAAAGGAATATATGTCACTGTCAGATTACCAAAAACTATAAAGCTGCTTTGTAACAATCCAGAATCATCTCCTTTGGAGCTCATGTTTCTTATCAGATGAGTACATAGACAAATAAAAGCAAAGTTTATTACTGCTAACAACCAAAACAATGTTTCAGCTGTTAAACAAGGTGGTGGGAGCATTGTGCTCTGGGCTCTTCTGCTGGGAGAAGTAGGTAAAAAATAAAAAAGGAAGTTGAATTAGACCCTCACTAGTTTATCTACACAGATTATTGCAAGTTGCCACAAGTTGCCACAGTTGATCATTGATTGGTCTTTCTAAAAAGCTGAGAATAAATGTTCCACGCACAATTTCAAGTAGGGTTTATAAAGAATAACATAATTTAACCCCTGATAATGTTTAGGAGTTGAGTATTAAATAGTGTCCTTATTAATCCATCCATTCATCCACTGTCCATACACCCTTTTGAGGGGAGATGGTTAGATTACTCAGAATGCAACATGGATGCACAGGACAAACAACTAGACACACCAACAATCATACTTAAGGATAAATTAAAGAGTCTTTTTCGCATAACAGTCATGTTTTGGATATGTAGGAGGAAGCCAGAATACCTGGAGAAAAACCGTACATGTACAAGCAGAAGATGCAGAATTGCTTTAGAAAGACCCCAGTCCAGGCTCGAATCCAGGGCCTTCGTGCTGCAAATCAGCTGTGCTACCAACTGCTCGGACATGTTTATAAATTCACCGGAATTAGTAATTTGTGAAGATAGCTACATACAATTTGGGATCCATCTTAAATTGGATGTGAACCCTGGTATTGCATTACACCATATATTCAACATACTGTATTTAATTTTTTTGTTCTTTTGGAAATATTACTTTGAAAACAAAAGTCCTCTACATGTATCATAAAGCAACAGTATGAAACTTTAAATGTTGTCCCTTTCCAGTCTAACCTAATGAAGTCATAAAAGCTCAGTGAACAAAATAACTTTGCTGACAGGGAAAAATATTTGCAGCAGCATGTCTGGACTGTTGAAAACAAGGAAAATTCTGTTTGTTTTGGGAGCCTGGTGTGTTACCATGAGGCTTCTCATCGGGAAACAACTCACCAACAACACCCAGGAGACGGAAAAGAGTCAAGGTGTTGACAGAACAGTGAACGTTTTATGTTATCATAGTAAGAAGACACTGACATTATCCAGTTCAGATTAATCTGTCCTAACAAGCCTCTAATAGTAGTTAATTACTACATCAGGAGGTCAGTTAGGACGCCGATTTGGTGTCTGGGTGGTTTTAGGTTTCAAACAGGTGTTCCTGGGAACACTCAGCCTTTCGCAGGTCGATAGAGGCTCTGATGGGAAAAGGTGTTCTGTACCAAGTTGTGGCTTTGATTTTCCTTTTTCGGCCCATTACTTTCGGTGGAACCACATCGGAACATCTGCCACCATCTCACCCAATCCCTAACATCCTCCACTGTCTCACCAACCCTCAACATATCCTTCATCAGTGCAATCATGATCATTTTTTTTTACGTTGCTGACAGCTCCATATCAAGATATTTTCTTTTACACTTCAGCTATTCATCTGCTGCATGTTCAAACCATATCAAAAACATCACTGACTTAATATACAAACATCTTAATCTGAGCTGTCCTATTGATGTGCCAAGCATCTTTTTTTGAATCAAAACAGCCAATAAACTGTGGGTCAGAATTTTGGCAGCCATGTTGGATCAGGTGCGGTGTCTACATGTGTTCAATAAGTTCCTAAAATAATTCTTTTTCCACCTGTGCACAGCTTGCTCAAAATTGCCAGTATTTCTACAAAGGCTGATGGATGAACAGAAGCCAAGAAATTGTGTGAAACGTAAAGCTCTAAAATAAAAATAATTGGTCACTATCAGGGTAAATTTTGTCCAGCGTTTTCTGCTGATGTTTTCATGCTCTGGCATGTAGCATGCCGATGTGATAATTAAGAATATCCAACAAAGTTACCATCTAAATTACAACAGTCTCGGTCAAACAAACTTAAATAATTTTTTATTATCTTTTAAAAGATCAAATTTACTACTTTTCCCCAAAAAAATGTTGTCTTGCTGCTTTTAGTATGTGAAGCATGTGGATTATTTATGTGCTGTCATCAGCTCTCCCCTCATGTTTTTACAGACAAGAATCACAAAGTGCTCATTAGTGTCAGAGAAAGAAACACTCAAGCCATTCATCAAAAGATCGACAAGAAGGGTAGTTACCTTCTACTCAGATCAAACACACCAACAGCAGCAGAAAGTGGCCGAACTTGATGTCTTTATTAGCGTCTCTTCAAAGGGAATGTTGTCCAACAACGCTCATCTTCACATAAGAGGAAACCCTATGTTATCTTCATTCCTGCATTGATTTATTTTGCTGATGCTACACTTCTCATTGCAGTGAGGGAATGCTTGTCTCTTTGAATGCCCAGAAAGTAAAGTTGTGTCCAGAGAAACATGTTTCTTCACATCTGTCTTGATTATAAAGTAACACCTCATTTATTACTGTGAAACAGGCAGCAGGAGGTCCAGCAAGAAGTTGCCGAAGACTATGATGGACAATGTGTCTCAGCATGACCTTAGCCGCCACCTGATCGCGGATGTAAATGACCTCCGCATCTTCAAGCTGAAAAAGAATGATCCAATATATAGCACTGCGGACATGTCCACACAGACGTTTGAGAGACAATACATGTTTGGTTGAAGTCCAAAGTAAGAACACAAAAAAAGGTTTGAAAGGATGCTTTTACTTTACATGTATTTTTGGATGGAAGTCCGTCTCTTTGGTTCAGTGTAAAATATTGCAAATCATCTCTGTATACTCAAAAGTTTGAATGTAATGCAATACAGTCAAATGTTGATTTTATGTTGGTTTCAGAATTAAGCTTAGGTTTAGTAATTTTGTCCATATACACTTAATTTATAAAGTCAGGTGAAGATGGATAAGGAAGTCAATCAATTTACTTCATTACTGCTATTTTTGAGACATCAGACAAGAAGTAAAATAGAATTTAAATTGTTGAATTTGCTATCTGAAGGGCCATGGGCTATTTTCCTATTTTTTTTAGGTATGAACGGTTTATAGAGCCTATCATGCAGTAGAAAAATGCCTTGATCTTTTTGTTCCTTTGTTCCAAGGACTAAAAAAGAAAGAGAATATATATAAATATAAAACATCTTGCTCATCAATGCAACATTAAAGTTAAGCTTTTTATGATAATTAAGACCAATAATTATTTGAGCATATTTACTTTTATTAGGGATTTTCCCCAATACAACTTTCAAAATTATACAAGCACGCTCAACTATAAACATACTACAAGATTGTTTGGTTGATGCAACAGCTGACATAAAAAAGAAGATGTGGGGTGAAAAGCATGGTTCCAGCGGGACGGTAGTTCTAGCTCCAGGCCTACTTAAGCAAATAGTTTTAATCGGACTGCTTTAGGGAATCTACATTGGCGCCCTCTATCCAAATGTTGCCTGTGCCATGATTTTCAATGTGTACCAGCGCATCCATTGTGCAGAGTAATGCTGGAGTGTTACTGCACTATAGGCTATATATTTGTACTTCACAGACGTAATACACCAATGAAGACATACATATGAATATATACTTCTTAAATGCAACATATTTTCATTCAGATTCATTTCAATTCTCAGTTCAGAGACTGGGGGTGATGTCAGTGTCCTCTAGATATAAGAATTTCATAAGCAATGTGCTTAGTGTGCTTGAATTTGTGCATATTTTCCCACCAGGGTTTTTCTATAAATCCCAAACTTGCTGCAGAAAGTGGCTTACACAATTTCCACATTGTTAGCAAACTCTATAGAGCTTTAAACTGAATGTTGCTATTTTACAATGTCATAATAACGGATGATGTATGTCATTTTAATGTATTTTAGTGGTCCTCTGCGAGTAAGTTGCAAATGAAGGCAAGTTAAACAGAAAATCTTTGAGAAATTACCACAGATCTCCAAGAGATATAAGCTTCCTTACACCTTTTTGTCTCTTTATGTAATGGCAGTGACACATACCATCACTTCTTGTTCTTTACGCTGATGACAGTTCTTAATGACTGTGGCTGTATGCGTTCTGATACAGCAGGGATCTTTTTGTCCATGCTTGAGTTGCTTGAAATTGTTTCACGATGGAGGTATCGATTTTTGGCTGAAAAATCTTACATGAAGAACACGTCTGGCAGCTTCTTCCTCCAGTAGATGGGTGTACCTGAATCCCACTTGTTTCTGGCATTTCTGAGCTGATGGCACTGCTGAGTCTTCTGCTTTCAAAGGGTAATAAGCCTGATGTGTCTTTGATCTGCTGTCCAAAATTTTTTTTTGACAATCACTGCATCTAAGGTCTTCAAAGTTGCCTTTTTCTTTGTAATTCTTCACTCCAGTCTGCTTTGAAATCTTTGTCTGGGTGAGACTTTGCTGATGCAGTATAACTACCCTGTGACTTGTTGCTGTGCTCAATCTTGCCATGACCTGAAACTACAGTACCTTCCACAACCTTACCGTGGTATGAGAGTTTGGCTGTTCCTCACTCAGTTTTAGTCCTCCTACACTGTGTTTCAACCTATTTGTGACGTGATGATCATTATGGTTTATGATACACCTGACTATAAAACTACAAAAAATCTCTGACTTTGTGCAAGTGTACCTATAAAAATGTATGCTGGTTTGAAACCAATACATAGTAAAACCAAATAAACATTTGATTTAGATGTTTGCTCACTTTGTATTTTATAAATTGATATAAAAAAACAATCATTATTCAAATTTCTATAATTTCTTTCTTTTTTGTTTACAGCATTTTTTTCAAACCTGCCTAAATCTTTTTTGCAGTATTGTGAATTGAGTGATTCTCCAATTTAAGGATTCACTTTCCATCGTCGTGACAAAAACCAACAGATTAGAATCACAGACTTCAAAGTTGATGTCACTGAGGATTACATTTTTTTTCTTCTTTAAGTTAAGCAATCAGAAATGTAAATGTTTCTTTCATTTCGAAATTTGCTGGATGCTTTACATAGCCTCTGTCTGATTTTATGTCTGACCTGATCAAAACTGCTGAGCTTGAGATATTCTTGAAGTGTAATACATAAAAAATAGACCCGCCTCATAAATCTAGGAGCATTCCATGACACAATGCTTCTGGGATGTGTTCACTTAGCGCTTGGTGGATTCATACCCATTGACTATAACGGCGGCTATCAGATGCATATTACGCTTTGCAGACGTTTTGCGTCGTTTACACGTCCAGTGGAAAGCCGGCTTGACACTGACACACGACCATTTATGCACATACTCATAATCTGGTAATTTTGAAAAACTAATTAAACTAAAAGTCATGTTTTTGGGCTGTGGAAGAAAGACGGAGTACCTAGAAAGAGCCCAACCCTTCATGCAAACTCTGTGTTGAAAGATTTTGACCCTCTTGCTTCAAGACTTTAGTGCTAACATATCTACCAATGAGCAGCCTTTAACCCTTAACAATTTTTGCACGTCTGCAGTTTGTTATATTTTGTTCTAATCAAGTATCAATTTATACATGCATTTCAATGTTTTATATCCACTTCATTAACCAGTGGTTTAAAGTAATTTTGATTAATCTATTACAGGCAAATTGTGTATTTTGACTCTTGTAAATGTTGCCTACTAACAGGTTACTCAGAGGGATTTTGGTTTAATATGTAAGTATTACCCAAAAAGGGATCTTAATAATCAGTCACTTTATGTGAATAAATATGGGTACACTTTTATTTTAATTTTTTTTACAAATTATACCATTGTATGAAGTTATAGGTCAGATATTAACATTTTTATCACAATCTATTTATCTAATTAATCAAAAGCACTGCTCTTAAATTAAGTTAGAGTTTTGGATCAAATTTGAGCTGGGGCAAATTAACCTGGAGCTCAAATAAGGGGGCTACTTTACAGCCTAACCAGACATAATATCAACCAAATACACATTTGGTATCTCATCAGTGGGCGACTAGTTTCTTGTGATTTATATTTGTTTTGCTTTCATATTTTTGGCAAGCAGCATGCTGCCATTATTGAAAAACTTCCAATTTTTATTGTGGTTGTGTAGCTTTTCATCTGACAAACAGCAGTCAGGCTGAAAGCACTGTCATCAGCTATTTATGTTGGAACACTAAAAAGATTTGTTATGGTTATATGCTGCTGTGAAAAAACTGACAAGACATGTGTGCAGCCGGGCTTTGTGCACGCGTTAAATTGTAGTTTCAAAGGCATGTGAAACCTGTGAAAAAACATTGATAAAGATGTATAAAAGGTAAAGTAAGCAAAAAACAACTACAAAATAACAAATTTAGGTCAAAAACACAGTATTTCTTTTTTTTCCCGATGTAAAACATTTGAAACAAATACTTACAGTAGGTAATGTGCATGTACATGGTAGAACATGGTGAAGTACTTCCAGTGAATACATTTTGAAGAGTATACTGAATCTTCTTGATCTCCAAATGCCAAAGAGCTCAGCGACTACAAAATTGCTTTAGAATAACAAAGCTTGTGTATCGACTAGAGGTATCACTTTATTATAAACTGTAGGTTGGTGTTTGCCTCTGGTGCCTTTTTAGTTGATAAAATGTTTGTTCTTCATTCAGTTAAATTAATTGCAGGGGGCAGACGGTATGGACATTTTACTCAAATAATAGGAGTGTTAGTTCACAATAATATTGACCAAATAAAATTAAAAAGTATACTGTTGTAAAAGTACTCAAAATATTTTCTTACAAAAACATTACTTAAGTAAATGTAATTAGTTATGATTAATTATAAATCAAATCAATGTCTTATCTTAAAAATGATCCTAGCTGCCCACACTGTCTTCCCTGCTCTCTTTTTCTTTACCCTGATTTCATCATGAGTCCCTTTGCTTTCTTCTCAAGTTTAAAGAAATATTTGTACCAATTATGTAATTCCTTTATTTGATTAATTATATAAATTGCAAAAGGGGAAAAATAATATTAATTAAAAAAGGTTAATTCAAAAACAAACATATCTTAAATCAGGCCTACATACCATGTGTAACAGATAGATTCACAAAGCTGCATTATCTTCCTTTTCATTACAGCTGGTGCTGTCATTCTCTCACATTACTTTTTGTCTAAAAAATTTGTAACATCCATCCTTACATCAGTCTTATCATGTGTAAGTGTCAGCCCCAGTATGTAGGCTGCTGAAGCACTTCTTCCTTGTGGGAGTCTCAGGGAGGCTGTATGCAGGCTACTTTTTGCTGGTGCTGCCTCTCTGTTGGACTCCGGTACTGCACGTTCCTTTTTTTTCACCCTTCAAAAGTAAAATACAGATTCAGGGATTTCCAGAAGACATCTGATGCTTGAGCCCAAGTAGCCACCCCCTATCTCCCCCAAAATGCCTTCATTTGCTTTAATCAAAAACGTGAAGATTGATCCATATGTGAGTAATCAGCATTATTTTAGCACCTCTGCGGGAATGATTTTATAATTGTTCCCTGGGCTGTCATGTGAGTTCTCCTCTTTGATGTGCCGATCTTACCTGCTGGACAAGCTCACAGGATGTTTATTCCACTTCTCAGGTGTTGACAGGTTTCATGAGGAGGGTGCCTCTCAGGTTTGCATGTCTTGGTGATAGATACTCTCTTTGTCTCCAGGTGTGTCACTAAGGAGCGTTCATGCATTTCTTCTCATTTCAGCAGCACAAACTGTGTGTATGTGCGTGCGTCTGTGTGACCGAGTGTGTCTCAGTGAAATGTGTTCAACCAGGTGAATCCTCATCTGTGGCCTGGGGCTCTTCCTGTAGCAGCGTATGGTTCCACCCCCTAGTGTGACAGTACTTTAGAGATTTTAACTGGGACCTGGTTCCCAAGTGGAGACAATTAGCTGCTAAACGTCTCCCTGCTCACTGCTGTCTGCTTACTTGTGCACTGCGCCACCATGTTGACTCTTTGTAGTCAAATGTGTTCGTTAACCGCCGTTACATTGAATCAACAGGTCCATCTTGAGAGTGCCAAAAACAAAAAAAGGTTTATTCATGTAATGTCAAAAGGACAATGGCATCTTGAACAGACAATGACACCAATAATTCTCGATTTATTATTATCCATCTATTTTCTTCTGTAAAAAGAAAGCCAATTCACACCATAAAAAGCCTTTATTAAAAATGGGGAAAAATACTAATAAATAATGCCTTTTAATATTTACCCAAACCATAACTGTGACCTTGTTTTAATATGTGTATCAAATATAAAAATAATCAAGTGTAATATATCTACAGTGTTGTGGATGGATTAAAGCTTAAATCTTTTAGAGCTTTGAATTTAAAGTGTAACTGAACCCCATGAAAAAACATTGCATTGGTAAAAACCCATTTATACAGTTTATAAGCAAAAAAAAGTTTTGGGGATTAGAAACACTTTAAAGTTACTTTTTTTAACGTGAGCCTAATAAAGGGACATGTAGCTCATTTTGAAGTAATTTAGAGCCACTCTTTGAATGATGGTGAATTGAACAGAAAGAATGTACCATCATTTAATTTAGTGGATATTTTCACTTTTAGATCCTGGGGTACAGGAATAAGAAAAACTTTGCATTTATGAATAATAAAAAGGAAATATACTTCTTAGATTTACATAGAAAAAAATGATTTCCGTCATTCTGTAATCCTGACAATGATTGATCTTAAACTCAGAAGCGCTATACTTAGCCAATGTCCATAGTAATAAAACTGTTACATGTAAATTTGTACCATCCTAAAAAACACTAGATGATTCTAGGGACCTCACCAATTAAGTGGACAGCAATGTGCCCTAAATATGTTCCTCCAGCAGGCATCGGAAAATGCTGCTACCGCACATTTTGTATATCACATTATAAACTTTTCCCCATTTACTGTCCGGCAACCATTGTTAATTGCATTTTTTTTAGAGTAATAACAGTAAATATCAGTTTGGTTATTTATTTTATACAAAGATAAAACACTGTGAGAAATCATTAAACCATCACATCGAAAGAGAGAGACTAAAACCTGTCACTCTGATTAGAATTAATAATCATATACAGTCATGGGGAAAATGAATGCCTATGCCTTACATGATGATAATGGCTTACAGCATTCAAAATCTTGGAAAATTAGAATATTGTGAAAAGGTTCAATATTTTAGGCTCAAATGCCCTTTTTCAACGAGGGTCAGCTTGGCCGGTACCATGTTGGGTCAGCTTAGACCAGAGCCGTTTGGTTGTGTTTCCATTGCCATCTCAAGAACGTGAGAGTGGGCGAAGACAGGGTAACAAAAGTTCCAGTTAAAATCAGTCATCAGTCAACGTTTTCTGATATTACAAATGCAGATGCTGGAGCCAGTATCTAGGCCACGCTTTCTCCTGTTGCGTGCTGGGTTTTCTCCATAAACACCTTCCTAATTTTGCAAAGCACTTCCATTGCTTGCAGTCTGCTCCGCTCCAGCTGTTGTGATCTTTCACGGTGTGACATTTCCACTTTCCTTACTTTAGTTCCCCCAGTAATATTTTTTGAACTTTCTGGAAGCCATTCTCTGTGACATTACTTTAAACAAACACTGCCAGGTCAATCAGTGGCTACCACTACTGGGTAGGAATGAGAGTGACATCACTTTACCGGACCAATAAGTCCTTAAGGGGGCATGTTTGGTAAATTAAGACCAAGCCGAATTTGTTCTGAAAAAGTTATCCAGATGCCTGCCATCATTTATTTCAGGTGCAATTAACCAGGGAAAGAAGTAAAACATGCAGTTTAACAAAGCCATGCCCTTGAGGTCCGACTTTGGGTACCCCTGCTTTAAATGGTCTCTCAAATGGTCTCTCAGTCTGGTTCGAGGGAACCACAATTATGGGGTTGATTGCTGACCTGATAGTTGTACAGAAAACCATCATTAACACTCTCCATAAGTAGGGATGGGTACCGAAACCCGGTATTAAATTAGCCCCGGGGCTGATTCTGATGGTCCACCCGGACCGATAAACTTCAGACTTATCGGTCCTCTTAACGGTAAAATTAAGGTCTTATCTGTTCAGTTGGCCGCTATTAATGTTCGTGTGTCGGAGACGGCTCGTCTCCAGGAATGATGACACAAGGCTCTTGCTGTTTACCCCTCGGCTTTATTAATCTTTCACCCCCTGCCACACAGCCTCTCCCAAAAGTTCCTACTCCTGTATCTTCCTAACACACATCCTATCACTACAGTATTCATCTTTTGCGGGAGATATAAACACAAGCCAAACACTGTATTGGCAGTCCGTTCCCCCTTAACAAACACGCCGCGAGGACTAAAGGTGGGAGGAGCGAGTGTTGCGCTCATAGTTACACAGACACGATGGCAGAGCAAACAAAACGATCCAAACTTTCGCTTCGTTTTACAAAAATAGAAGCTGACAATGCAAGCTGTCACAAATGCAACAAAAGCTTTGCTTGCAGAGGCCAGAACATGAGTAATTTGACCAAACACCTTGCTAAAATACACCAAAACAGAGAGATCCACATTTTTGACCGAGTGCTGCAGCACTGACGTAGCCATACTCAATTCTAATCGGAATGTGAGTCTGATACTGCTCCATTGGGCTGTGGTTATGGGGCATGTTTTAACCGAACAAGGAAAAAAATTCCTCTGCACTCAATTCGATAGACTTATAATCAATCAGAGCCACGCAAGTGTGTGACGTTACTCTGCATACACCTCCTTCTGACATATAAAGCTCTTAATAATCTAGCTCCATCATACATAAGAGACCTGATTATTCCATATGTTCCTAACAGGGCCCTTCACTCTCAGACTGCAGGTTTACTGGTAGTTCCTAGGATTTCTAAAAGTAGAATGGGTGGCAGATCTTTCAGCTGTCAGGCTCCCCTCCTATGGAACAGGCTCCCAGGGTTGGTTCGTGAAGCAGACAATTTGTATATCTTTAAAACTAGGCTTAAAACTTTCCTCTTTGACAAAGCTTACAGTTAGAGATATGTTAATAGGCAGTTAGAGACAGGTTAGACAGGTAGCTAGGAAGAGATAGGTTAATGTTAGTAGCTAGGTAGAGTGTCAAAAGCTAGGAAGGGATATGAAGAGGTAGAGTAGCTACGTAGAGATATATTAATGTAAGCCAAGTAGAGATTGTTAGTAGCTAGGTCTCCTAGTAGCTAGGAGACAGGTTAATGTTAGAAGTCAGGTAGAGTGTCAAAAGCTAGGAAGAGATAGGAAGAGGTAGAGTAGCTAGGTAGAGATAGGTTAATGTAAGCCAGGTAGAAAGTGTTAGTAGTTAGGTCTCCTAGTAGCTAGGAGACAGGTTAATGTTAGTAGCTATGCTGCTTTAGGCTAGGCTGTTGGAGGACATTATTAGGGTCTGTTCCTACTTTCTCTCCTACTTCTCCCCAACTGCATGATGTGCTGTCAATTCAAGCACTAACCTGTTTTCTATTATAGTAGGTGCTCCGGATTAGCCCTGCTTGACGACCCTGACTAAGATGGCATTGCAGTGACGGAAAGTTCTCCACGTCCTGCAACAAACTTCTGCATCAGTTCTGTTGCTCTTTCTGTGTCTCTGTTCTGTGTCTCTGTTCTGTATTCTCCAAACCACAGACGGTCTCGGCAGGTGACCGCTTGTGCTGAGCCTGGTTCTGCCGGAGGTTTCTTCCTGTTAAAAGGGAGTTTTTCCTTTCCACTGTCGCTTCGTGCTTGCTCAGTGTGAGGGATTGCTGAGAATTACACGACGCAATCTTCTGTGGTTCTCTAATTTCTAAATTAAACATTGTATTGTAATAACTCTTCTTGTAAAGTGCCTTGAGATGACATCTGTTGTGAAACGGCGCTATATAAATAAACTGAATTGAATTTAATTTAATTGAATTGCAGAGCAATGGACGTTATCTTTTTCTCTTTTACAATTCCTCTTTTAAAATGAATGCGCTGTTGATAACAGAGTCAAAGGCAGAATCTACACATCTCAGTTCTCCAGCGGCAGCCATTGTTGTTGTAAAAAATTCCACCCAGACGCTCTTTGGTGACGTTGTTGATTACGTTACTGTTGTTCACCTGTCAATCATCATAAGTCCGGTTTGATTGGTCCGAATAGATCTTGTTTGGGCATAATTGCTCTTCAACAGGGAAATGCCAGACCAAACTTCCAGACCATGTTGTGGGCGCGACTAAATTCGGCTGGCACCCACCCAAGAATTGCTCAACTGAGTTGAGTTCCAAGAATTATTCCATATTCACTAAATATAACTAATATTGAAATAATTTTCCCATAACAAGAGCAAATTTGGGATCTCATTTGAAAACCAAGGTCCCAGAATCTAAAGGAAGAATGGAGAGGAACACAATCCAAGATGCTTGAAGTCTTGCCTGAAGTTTCCACAGTCTGTGTTGATTTGGGGAGCCATGTCATCTTGTGGCGTTGGTCCACTGTGCTGCATTAAGCCCAGAATAAACAAAGCGATCTACCAGAATTTTTTTTGAGCACTTCATGCTTTATTCGAAAGATGATCTTCATGGAAATGCTGACTTCAAACTGCCAAAAGTACCCAAACCTGGTTCAGTGTCTTGAATGGCCAGCAAACTGGTCTGACCTGAACCCCTTAGAGAATCCATGGTGCATTGCCAAAAGAAAGATGAGACATGTGATGGAACAATGCATAACTCCTCAGTAGTGCCACAGACTGATTCGAGATTTCTCTATTTAAAATAATTGTTTTATTAATATAATTTAATATTCAAATTTTCTAATATTTCAAAATTAGGGTTTTAAGATTTAAACCATAATCATTAAAATGATTGCAAACAAAGGCTTAACATCCTCATCCTCATCATCATCATCATCGTCATCCACACCTGTCTCCAATCTCCATCCACTCACCTCATGTCCTTAAAACCAGGTCCCATTCCCTCAGTCAGTGGCAAATTATTACAGGTGTTTATTAAAACTTCAGATGTCCACTTCAGATATCCACCGTGTGTGTGTGCCTGCCGGCTCCCTCCTGTTGTCCTGTATCTCTTCATTCCTGGCATAAAGACCACCACCATCATCAATCAGCACCATAATAGACCTCCTTGCACTCCACTTCTGTGTTTGGGTCCTTATCTTCCACCACACACTCCTGACAGAATGATCCGTCCATAAATATGGAACGCCGCCCTTCATCAGGACGTCTGGGCAAACCTGTCCAGGATCTCCGTCTCCCCTCACACCCTCTATGCATCTCCGGGGCTGAGGAGATTCTCAAGGTGCTTCCTCAATTCCAGAATGTGTTTTCTTCTTGGGATCCCACCAGGCTACGGAACGAGGTGGAGAGCATTCACTAGGGAGCGGTGGATAAAATCATCAGTCCTCCTTCTTTGTTTCCACCATCCAGGCAGAGGTCTCGCTGCGCCAGGACTGTATTCAAGAGCTAGGAACAGAGCGTCGCTCCCATACCAACTGCCAGCCTGGGTGCTGCAGCTGTGCGCAATCCTCTGCCAACTACCGCTGCACCCTCATCGTGTCACCGCAGACAGCGGCACCGGCGTGGAGGATTGATGTCCACATTGGCGGAAGGAGCACTCAGCTCATTGCTGGTTCTTCCTGCTTCGAGCTCCGCACCTGCTGCGCCCATCTTGTCTGCTCCAGTCTACTCGGCTCTGAGGTTGGCGTCTCCTTCAGTCTTTCGGCCCCGAAGTCGGAGTCTGCCCGCTTAACCCAACTTCAGGTCCAGTTCAGCATGGAGCTGCCAGAGGTGCCTCCTCCACCAACAGAGCTGCAGGATCTGCAAACATCAGTACCAGAAAGTGTCAGCCAGCCTGCTTCAGTCGGTGCTTCAATCAACCAGCCTGCTTCATGCCAATTGATCGACGCTAAAGCCTGCCACCTTCTTGGCTGCAGCCTTTGGTGCCTGGACTGCAGCAATTCTTCAAACTCTGGTAATTTACTGGAGGTCACCAATGCGGCCAGGGATGATCAGGGAGGACCCGTCTCTACCCTCGGAGCGCCCAGTTCCAGGCCCACCACTTCCCTATGGGCCACTGGAGTATCCTGTGACTACCAGGAAGGACCCGACACCCGGAATTAGACATTAGACCCGACACCCGGAAGTGGGGGGGGGGTATGGCCCGCCAGACTTCCGGGTGTTTGTTTTAGGGCAGCGTTTGTTTAAGTTTGTTTTAGGGCAGCGAGATGAAGAGGATGTTCAGGATTGTCCATAATTTTCTTGATTTTCTGAAGAATCCTTCCTGGCATAATCATTTCCAGATGTTCTACAGTCATCACCAGAACAGCACCAGCCCTCTTTATCAGGTAATTTAGCCTTCTTTACTACCCGCCTCTTATGCTGCTACCCCAACAGATGATGGGCGAAGAGATTACATGCTCCACACCAGACTTGTAGAAGATCTGTAGCATATTGCTGAAAACCTTGATGGACCTAAGAAGGACCAACAATCCTTATGGAAAAAAGTACATTCTGCTCTGTCCCTCCTTGTAGATGGCTTCACTGTTCAATATCCAGTCCTGTCTGTTGTCAAGGTGAACTCCAAAGTACATGATGGAAACAGTGTTTGACTTGACTCTGTTTATACTGAAATCTACCATTAACTACGTTGTTTTGTTCACATTCAGGTAAGATTATTTTTTTCCACACCAAGCCACAAAGCAGTCCATCGCCTCTCTGTTTTCAGCTTCTTACTTACAACATTGACCTGGAATTCCATAATATTCCATTTATTGCAGTCTTATTCTCATTTGCTAGAAAGCGTTTTCTACATGTCTTGTCAATGTAAACAAACAAAACAGCTGATGGAGGGAGTCAAGATGTGTGTAAGTGTAAAATGATGTACAAGATTGCTTTTAAAAATCAGATCTCTTATGAAGTGAATCAGTTTAACATTTTATGAATTACTTCATGACTTTGGAAAAGTATTTAGCTTCTTGTACTTCCACTATACTTTACATGTTAAACCCAAACTGCTTTGCTTTCTTCTTCCCACCCTTTTCTCACTCTCTACCTAGTAAATAAAAGAAGTCCCCACCTGTCATCTTAGCTTCCTGCCTGCAGCTGTCTAACAGCCCTACCCACCTCTAAACCTGAATGGGGAATTTACTGCTACTTAGGTGGTAATATATTGACCTGGATACACAGGTGTCTTTCCAAAGTGGTCTACATCAGATAAGGATGGACCCCTTCTTCCCCTTTCTCACCTCCCACACTTCAGCTTCCTTCTGTCAACCAGCTCACTTTACTTAGACTCCAAGAAGACAAGGAGCTTCAGACAAAGATTTACAACCAGCACTAAGAAGTAACTCAAGGAAATTACATGTTAGCTGGAATTTCTCTCAGACAGTGATTTAATTGTATAGGCGAAAAAGATACATAGGCAGTAAATGCATGACAAGTGGAAAGATGGATGGGATTTCTTTTTCAAGGGCTGTACCTCACAATTAACCTAATTTTGTCCGATCCGTTTTAATCAATATTATGAACATGAAAATGAGCACTGTTACTTGACGGCCAAGTGATTTTAGTCTCACTTCCTAATCCACAAAGAAAAGTTTGACGGTCTTGTTATTTATTTATTTTTTTAAAGAGCTATTAGAAAACAGTGTTTCCTGATCACCAAACTTAACATCTGGGCCCCCTAATGCTACACTTGACTTTTTATTTTTATTGAAGGCATTAAATGTATAAAGGTTAAAGTAGAACTGTGCAAGACGGGAATTGGAAAATAATTATATACTGAAGCAGGTTTGGTTGTATATTTAAAAATGACACACCTGAAGTTAGTAAAGCATGGTGGCATGTTTCCTTCTTTCTTCTTTTTTAAAAGGTGGACATGTGGAAATTATCTGGCATGTGGGAGCAGATACAAACTAGGCAGTAGGTCTTCATACCTGTCAGGGATAATAACAGGTATTTTAACAGCAAGATGATTCTATGATTGTGGCAGAAGGCATTTTGTTCTTCACAGGAACAGCAGGGGAGCTTCAGGTATTTACATTCGTAAACTGGTTGTGACAAGTAGTCATGAATTACTCGTTTTAAACACCCATTAGAACTCATCTGACACAAATAGTCACTTATCCTATCAACATGCCTGAGTGACAGTGATAGCATTAGTCACTCCTATGTTCAAACTAGCTCTCTTTGGGCACAATGCATGTGGGAGAAACATGTGAGTCATTGATTCACGAAGCTTAAATGACAAAGAGATTACAAAACCATTGAACACACCTGTACTGTTAACCAACCAGGGTGGATCACTGTTTCAACATATACATTAGAACTGATAAACTAAAGATATTCATCCCATTAATGACCATTGGCGATAGCCCCCCCCCAAAGGATGGGTTATTAAATATATATACATTCTCTCTAACTATATCTTGGAGAAGCATACAGAAGACACATTCTGAAAGTGTTAGATCCTAAAATGTTTGAATTTAAAGTCACATCACACTCACCCAAATCAAGTCTTTATTGTCACTGTGACTTTTTACACAGGAACTAAAAAGATGCAGTCGACTCGGTGTCAAGCATACAAATTAAAGGACATAAATAATTAATGAAACAAATAAATTTAAAAACATTATAGTATATATAACTAGTCAAATTCTGTAAATAAATAGTACTGGTTAGATGTATATATTGTAGCTGCATGTTTTTTGTTGTTTGGCTTTTTTACATAGCGATAGATTTTCTTTAACAGCTTTAAATGGTGTGTCTGTAGTTTTTACGTTTTCTAGTTTCTTGTTCAGTGTTGTCGTAATGTAGTAAACAAGTTAAGTAGGAACGTCTGGCAAATCCCTCCTCAGGGCAAACTGTAATGATCATAGTTACTCCAAACAAACATAAGGAGCTCTATTTAAAACTCTACAGACAGCAGAGCTTGTTTTTGACCAAGGTTTGCAAATATCCATCTCTATGAACTACAGCACCTCTGGGAGAATGTCTTTTATGAAGATGGGAGCGAAGCGAGGAGGTCAGGCTCTTATGCACGAAAAGAAAACCAAATACAGCTATTAGCGTAAACACTCCATATCAACTGTCAAGCAGTGGTGGAGATCTGATGAGTTGGACTTGTTTTGCAACAACAGGACCTTTCAGTCATTGTATCAGTGTCTGAAAGTCGATGTGAGAGACTGATAATGTCATACAGGAAATGGCTGCATAGAAATATTGTGATTCTATCTGATTTCACAGCAGCAGGATCATACGGTGGAGCTGATTTTTCACATTTATGCTATACTTTTGGGTTAATAAATTATGATAAAAAGGAGTTTGTTGAGTCTTTTTGTGCCAGTAAAGATATTTTGTTTTTTTTTATTATTTTGTATTGATAATTACAATTTGAGAACTTAAAGAGGATGTCGTTTATTTTTTATCATGGATGTAGACGCATCTGACAAATTGAAGGGTAGTGACAAAAGTTGTGCCATAACATGAAATTCCAAATTGAGTTCAGAACAACAGTGACCTACTGTTTTTATTGGTCATTTTAGAGCTGTGTTCTAAAGAGTATGTAGATGTTAAATTCTGAGACATTAAGTGAATTCTTACGAGTATTTAGAGCCTAAAAACATATTTAAGTGTGCAGTCAATGCGTAATGTTACAGCTGCAGCATGTGTCATCATCTGCATAGAGGAAACTGCCTGCCAACTGCCAATCATGGACCTGTGTGGTATGTAAATACTGACAGTGCACAACTTGTTTGTTCTGGACTCGACCCAGCGGGATAAATGTGAAACCAGATCACAGTGAAGCAGGGTGTGACTTACCTTCACAAACCTGTCAATCACATGGTTAAGGAATTTTAATAGCAGGCAAAGCTGTATTTCTGTTCCAGCTTTAGGGAGGATTTTTTTTTCATTTCATACTAAGAAAGTGGTGGTAAACCAGCCTAAATTAAGTCGAATGATTACAAATTACAAACAAAATTAAATAGATGATGCTCAAAACCTTTAGTTTTATTTTCCACTTAAAGCATTTGATAGAAGCCAAAACCAATTTTAATGTAAATATTTAATGTATTATAATACTGGAAGGTTTTGTTGAAAATAAGTGATAGATGAGGCAGTAGAACATACAGTAAATCCTGATTAAAATGTCATTCGGGATTAAGAACACAATCTTTGCAGGGTTATTTTTTAGTGCTGAAGGTTCCTCATTAGTTCTGATAGTATTTCAGAGTTCCCCAAATTGTTTTGACCATGCAGAAAGCTTTCACTGGGAGATCATGGCAGCATGTTGACATCTTGAGTGAGGAATGGAGGGCCCTGACACTTGTATGTAACAACTGCATGGTTTGGATTTACAACAATGACATCCAAGACGTTTTTTTTTAGAGAGTAGATCTTGACTAAGCTCATGGGGTTATAACTGCAAATGTCTTGGCAGAAGCGTGATCAAAAAGGGTTCTGGCATAGCATGATGTTGATATTAGATGTTAAAGTGGAAAGTTTTTTTTGTTGTATCTCCCTTGGCTTGTCATACATCCAACACTTGCTGCCACAGATTACTCAGAACCTAAAACCTTTTCACACTGCCAGTTACAAGTTGATGATAATTTTTCCTCATTCTTCGGCTAGTTTGAAGTAAATTGTTCTTATTAGTATCTTTATTTATTCATTTACTTTCCCAGGTAAACACAAGACAGCAAAAAAATCGTATAATCTCTCATAATTTCACATGATAATTTACAATTTTGCAATTAGATGTAACATATTTATTTGTGAATTGAATTCCACAACTAAGTTGCTAAAGTCTAGAGAGAAAATATACAGTTAAGATACATTGAAAAAGGGATTTTGATGCACGGTGTAAAAACAGTGAAAATATGAAACAATATACATATGATGATTTTTTCCCACCCTGTTGCACAAAATAAAATGTACTTGAAAACATCCAGGGCCTGAAGGAAAACCGCCTCTGTATATTCCTCCTTTTTATTCCTCTTCTTCAGTTACTCAGGCAATCGTGCATCTAGATGGACACTTAGGCAAGTGATTTCCTCGGCACAGACTCTTTGGTTAGGTTAAGTCAACATGAGTGTGACTGAAAACTGGCCAATCAAGCAGGCTATAGTGTTACAATGCTGTCAAACTGAGAGGTGTGTTACATCACCGACACTCTGTTACTCGCGGTTTCAAACACCTGAGTGTTTCAGGAAACATTTAGAGGATTAAGAGCTCTGGAGTGAGGAAAGAAGGGGAAAAGAAACTTGCTCATTTCTCGCTGCTTTTCACCAACTTACTACACATTAGTGTCATGTATAGGTTGTTTAGTTTCTTTACAGATGTGGTGCAAATGCAAACCAAAAACATGAATGAGGAAAATAAGAGAATTCACCCACACCAACAATCCTAATGGATTTTAAGAATCAATTATTTGGAATAAACAGCAGATGGCACAATAAGGCAGTCACATTAAAGGAGCTGTAATTAAAGAATTTATCTCAAATAATAGTTTTAGTATTTTTCTCTCTTTTTCCCAAATACACACAGCCTTTAAAAGCTGTTCTGGAATGAAAAAATGTCAAGCTATGAGGACTTTAAGGGGTTTATATAGATGTATTATCATTTAGCAGTTCCGATTTATATTTTGTAATTTTTTTCAACTTGGGGGACAGATAAGGTAAGATAAGGACTAAAGCCAGTACAATCCAGTGAGTTCAACAAGTCCTTTGGAATATGTCAAAAATGTGGTTTTCCATTGTCTTGATTAAAAATGTATTTGAAATTTCTTTGAAGGGTATTGTTGCCCTTTAAGATCTCTGGTCATGTTGCAACATATTTTCTTTTCTCTGAGAGAAACCAGGTATGCCCAAAAATGTCCCTTTTCAGGAAATAGAAAAACCCATCTTGTTATAAAATGTAGGTTATACTACATACTACTGTTTAGTCATAGTTCCATGATTTTTTAGTACTTTTAATTGAAAATGTGTCAGTGAAAACTCTTGACAGATGAGAAGAGTAATCAATAAGTTGAGTTAATTTTCACTGAAAAAATTAAAAGAACTAAAAGGTTTTTGCCTGAGAGTGATATGTTGCCCTACAGTCTCCTATTTAGTTTTTTTGTATGAAATATGCTACCACAGAAACAGTAGAAATGAGTTTTATCCAAGGCGCTGATGCATCCAGTTTCATTTAATTGCCGTGCTGCAGGCATGAGATGTCCACAACAACCTGAATGCACAATTTTTCCTAGAAAGCATTCAGAATATTGATCTATCTGATCCCCATCCACATTCCCAATGGTTGATGTCCAACCCAGATTTCTTTAAGCACATAGAGGTTGACACTGCCTCTGGACAGGCTTAACTGCTGCTTCTTTTTTTCAAAGTAAAGTTTGGTTACATTTATAATGTAACATAATATTGTATAAACCGATGAGGTTTCCCAAAATTAATGTCCTGCATGTATAAATGCAGTGCCGTCTGATATAACTGAGATGACAATTACCCAGGTTATGGTTGCGCCTTGAAATTCTATTAGATTTCTTGAGTGGTTTCAAAACATTTTGTTCTGTAGCAAGATAATTTCACTTCAGTTTCAGATCGCCTCACTTATATGATGCTGACTAACAACAGATGTCATCTCAAGGCACTTTACAAGAAAAGTAATTTCAATATAATCATACAAACATTCCAATCAGTTTAAAAGTTTTCTGTGTTAAGGAATCCCAGCAGATTGCATCGAGTCATTGACTTGAGGTTGTGCCACCTTGATGCAGACTCCTGCCACAGCAATTCCTTAGAAGTCCCTCATAATAAGCAAGTATGTAGTGACAGGGGAGAGGAAAAACTCCCCTTTACCAGGAAGAAACTTCCAGCCTGGGTCAGTGCAAGGGGCTTTCTGCCACGACTGTCTGGGGGTTTGAAAAGACAGAGAAACACAGAAAAAGATAGAACAAAAGGAGATTATGTAAAAGTATTTTCTATATTAAAGAATGTAAAACTTGTTAACATGACATGGGGGATATTCAGTTACTGGGAGCATTATCCCAAACAATGCCAACCATGCAACAGGACATTGTAGCTGAGCAGGTTACCAGACCAGGTGGAGCTTCTATCAAGATAAATACACAGAAAGAAAAAGAAAGAATAACAGCAAAAAAATAATAACTAAAAGGCAAATGGAAAGATTATTTAAAACAGTATGTTAAACTGAATATCCTTGACAGCTCTAGAAAGCTGGCTTTTATATGACATAATAGACACTTCTTACTGAATGCAATTTCATCCAGAATTACTAAAAAATACTAAAATCCAAAAAGTAAACAAAGAATTTAGTTGTACTGGATCATTACTTTAAAACTAGAGGTTACATCAATACTTTATTTACAGGGTTCTCCTTCTTTTCAGCTCTACATGGGGAGTCTTTATTGTTAACTAATAAGTGGTGTAATCATTAAATCACCCACACAGCATATCCCAGTAGGGTTTTTATTGCACATGAAAACCAAGATTAATTAAGGGGTTTCCTGAATATTCATGTTGTTATGTTATTATACTGTGTCTGTGCATTTGTGTGACTTTGTTGGCAGAAAATTAGCAAACTATTTCATATTAGACTTTATACATGAAGTGTTAGCCAAAAGGTTATGCAGTGACACATGTGTTGACTGGCTTCAGCATATTTTTCTGTTTCTGTGGTTTATTAAAAATCAATTAAATATTTCAATGGATTTACAGGTCTCAATCACGGAACATCATAAAAAAACTGTTCCTTTTTTAAAGTAAAATTGGTCACTCTGAGTTTTATGAGCATGCTGCATGTGCACATCAATGACTTGATGCAATCTGCTACGATTCCTTAAAAAGAAAACTATTTTGACTATTTGGAATGTTTGTATAATTGTATTGAAATTACTTCTTGGAAAGTGCCCTGAGAAGACATCTGTTGTGAATTGGCACTATATAAATAAACAGAATTTTTTCTTTTCAAAACTGCTGTCCCCGTAACCTTGCAAGATGGATTCTCGTGAGATTTTCAGCAGAATCTATCTTGGACCGCTCCAATCTAAACCGTCTGACCTCCGACCCATATTTTGCCAACCAATCGTTTGTCAGCAGTGTGCTTTGGGGCTGTAGTTCAGTTGTGACGACAGTATCAACTGCCCAGCTAAGAATAACAAACATGGCCGCGCCGTTTGACGCTCACGTAGAAGCGGCTATTGAATCAGTTGTAGAGGAACTGGATATTATTTCTTCGTTAAAAAATGAGTAAAGGGAAGCACTTTGTGAAAAGTGAAACAAACCTAGCTCGCTCGTGTAGAAGCCAGTATCAGCTGGGCGCTACCTTGTGCATCCTTCAATTAGCTCAAAAATATTCTACCAGATGGCTATCCCTCTTTCAGACGGTTTCTGCTGCAAAGATTTCAGACTGAAATGTGTAGGCTCGACAAAGGGTGGGGCTGCATATAGATCTGGCTGATGCCAGGTTACATTACCTGCTTTAGCTGAGGAAAGGAAACAGAACAGAAGCAACAGTCTGAAAAAAAAACTTCACTTGTTCAGTACGTCACTTTGAAAACTAGTATTCATTAGAATGGAATGGGTGGCTTGGGACCGCCGACTCGAACGCTTTTTTGTGGCCAGGAGCACCGCAGAGCTGACAGCTACTCGAAGCTAAGAATTAGCAACTCCACAACACAGCAGAACACATTCCGTATTTGTGAAGATTAAATAAAAAATAGTTAGAATTTGGTTTTGGAATACCACCAGCAAAATAAAACTTTGAGGACAATGACATCACCAACTACAGATCATGCAGTACTGACTTTGTTTTGGAATTGTGTTTAAAACCAGGATCAGTACCATCACAAGAGTGGAACAACAGGTCCCAGGCTGTAAGTAAGAAATAAATTGTGCTCCCAATGCTTAAATGTGCCATGACAATGATATGTACTACTTTGGCTAACACACAAATATAAGTTACCACATCCCCCCAGAGATGTAGCTAGTTTAGCTATATCCTCAAACCTAATCTAAACTTCACTTGGAATTGGAATATCAGCAGCTAAATCTGTCCGACTACCCAGAGCTCTCTGTGAGCAACCCTAGTTGTCATCGGAGGAGGGGAGGGGAGGTGAGACGTTCGATCCGACTGGACTGTGACCGCAGATCCGATGAGATGACCCGCGATGGTTGCGAATCTTTAATCAGCCGCAGCGGTAACAGTCATCTACAAAAGCCTCCCAGTCTCAGATGATGCTCAGATGCCTATATGGGAATCTTTTTACCAATAATTTATTGATTCAGTTACCCCCAACTCCACGTTCAAAGTTAGAACTGTCAGTGAGCCTGCACCAAATGATCAGGGGTGTAAATAGTAATCTGTAAAAAATTATGAACCTCCTTTAGATTTTTAACTGCCACCGTTTTAAACAACCAGACAAATATGGAAAATATTTGGTTAACACAACCCCTGTGTACACAGTATGCAATGGATCACATAATAGTACAGTAAATGTTTAAAACGTATTTATTACTTATTAATTTATTACCAAACCACAGTCTAATTCTATCCAGTCGACACATATTCTTTGGATAGTTTTTTTGTGTGTTTATGTTTAATGACACAACAGGGCTAAATGAAACTGAAAAAAATTTGGCTATTTTTAAAATGTATAGAGTAGAAACTACAGATAATTACATGAAAATGTAAGGAGTAGAAGTAAATAGTACGCCAATCTATAATCACTGCAGTGCAACTTATAAATACCCCAAATTTCTACTTAAATAAATTAACAAAGTATTTATATTTTGTTACTTTACAGTTTTGGAGGCCAATTGCTGCCATCATAATGAAGATGGCTGCATGCTTTTCTTTGGAGGTAAACATTGCTAACAGAAGCAAACCTAAGTAGCGATAAGACTGATTGAGTGAGCACATCTTAACTCTTTCTTTGCTTCACCTATGATGATCATATTACTGTATCTAATCTAGAAAAGCTTACCATGGGTTACAAAAACTTATTTTGAAATGTATAAATCTACAGGTAACTTTGTACAAAAATCTCAGCCATGTATATGTGTTTGTTATTTTGGTTGTGTGCCCCACAGTTTCAAACAGTTTTAATCCCAGATGGAAGAGCAACATGATACCATTCATACCTAGAGGAGAACAAAAAGAACGACAGAGCAGGAGAGGAAGTTAGAAGGTATGTGTGTGTGTAAGATGTTAACAGAAAGGTTTAACCCATTCACCTTTCTACAAATGCTGCAGGAGTTGTGTGTGAAGCCTGAGCACCGCCCCCAGCCGTTGGAGGTGAGAAGCTCTAATCCTGAATAAAACGATCTGGCACTTTACAAAATACACGACAATTACACAGATAATTATACCAAGCCTTCACACCAAGCCCACGGGTCACAATTAACACACACACACCTACCAGCTGTAGCTCAGACCGGATCTAACAACTGCTAGGCTCATTGATACAAAACTGAACAAAAACAGGAAGACATAAAGTTTATAGAACCTCAAGTGATGATTTAAGTGGAAAAACATTCACTCGCACCAATTGTCTTTCTCTAGATAATCCTAATAGTCTTAAATGTAATGAGAAACATTGCAATAATACAATGCAATACAATTCTTTATGACCAACTAAGTTCTCATGGATTTACAGGAAAACACATTAAAGCCTTTCCTATTCATAAATGTAATGTTAACAGAATAAGCCGGAAGGATGGCTTACAGTAAATCCTATTAAAGCAAAAAATATCTAAACATTTCTGTGTTTTTTCTGTTTTTTGATTTGAGCTAGAGGTTTACAGTAGCTTTGTAATACTTTAGAAACCAAGTGAACATATCCCAAAGGGATACTTAATAGTCCCACTGGCATTTATCTCATAGCCATTTCTAAGTAGTTTTCACTATATTTTGACCTTACAAATTTAGTCACTTTCCATTTTAAGATGCTACATATTGACAGTCACGGCTATGTTTCTTTGTTTGTTTACTCTGTTTTCTGGGAGTAAATGGGGAGTTTAGTCTCACTAATGATGACCTTTGGGCTGTTGGTTAACTAGCTCCCTGCAGACCCTAAACACAGCTAATACACACCTTTGGGGACATAGAGATGTGAGTGACGCACAGCAAGCAGGCATGTGTGGACATGAGCATTCGAGGTAAACTCTTTCATTCTGAGTGTACTTGTGTACACAAAAGGTGTCTATTCTTTGGGAGGGTTTAGGGTAGAGTACCAAAAGTGCTGAGACACGACTATTATATCTAAACTGTTTATCATTCTTTGTGTAAAGTAATTGTCTTTTTGGAGGCCTGAACATGTACAGAGACTTACCAAATTTGGTGGACGCATAAGTTGTGCTCAAAATGCATGTACTTAAAGGGGTTTGCAAAACTCACAACAGAAATTGTTCAACAGGGTCCCCCGGAATGCTTTAGAACACCCTCCCCATGTACATTAGTTGATCATAGAGGTAAGAAAATTGGTACAGTTTTAGAATTTCCCATGATATACCATAAGGTCTCTAAGTATCATTTCCAGGATGAACAGGAAGCCATCTTGCATTAAACCTGCAATTTTGACCCAATTTTTGCCTCCACATTTCTTCAAACTCCAACAAGTGTTTTTCAATCGGCTTCAAAATGGGTGATTTTGTTCATGCGGAATGGCGAATCTTATGGAACGTTCACACCGCATGCATTGTCTGCGTCAAGCATCTAGTTTGACGTATACACATTTTCAGCATTTTCAACATTGTCAGATGTTTCAAACACTATCGGATCGTTATTGACTAGACAACGTCAACGTCGGGCGACGTTACTACAGTGAGATGCTCTGAGTGGTTGGTGCACTGCATCAAGTGCGTCAAGTCCTTCAAAAGTTCAGCTAGCTGAATTTCTGCGTTGCTTGAGTTTGCTACGTTGCTGCTTGAAACCCAAGTAATGCTTCAAAAAAGTTGCTGGCGCCAACGCACCCAAAGCACCGCAGACTCTGATGGACCTCTGACGGACTAAACCATAGACTTTACATGTAATCTTGCCGCAATTGACACTGACGTTTGGGCCGGTGAGAATGCACCATAAATTTACCAACATTATGACTTTTCATGCATGTTGAAGGGGTCAAGCCTCTCCTCAAACTTTTACTAGATGTAAAAAAAACCAAATATATATATATATATATATATATATATATATATATATATATATAAAACTCCTATAAAAAGACTTATAGAGACACCAAACGGGCTGTGATTGATTACCATTACATGCCTAATCAAACTAATTGATCAAATGCTGACATCACCTAAGCCTTGCCTACTGACAACACTAAGTGTGAGGTTTTACATTGAAAGGTCAGTAATTGATTGTTTTTTTCTAATCAACATGCAACTCAGTTTGGTTAAGTTGGCGAACAGTAAAGAGACGTTTTTCAAAGGGTATTAGACCTGCATTTAAGATCTGGTATCTCTTCTGTTCCCCGCCGGATCATTTTTGTGTTGGACTGTTATATCTTTTCGTAATGCTGCATCTAGATCATCATTCAATAAATCCTCTGGCTTATTATCTCACACTGTCTGTGTATTGGTCCTTCAATTATCTGGCCAGTTAAGGCCCCAGCAGACTTTTGCGGTCCAGAAACTTTGGTAGATGTTTTTTTGTTTTGTTTTGTTTAATGTATAAAGAAATAAAATGACCGAATAAACTACTACTACTACTACTACTACTACTACTACTACATGTGCTCTGGAGTCAGCTATACTGGGTTGTCGCATTCCTTATCCCGCTTGCCTCGCCAGTGCGGCAATATCCTACATGAGCCCCTCCCCAGGTTTGCCTGCTCTCTATCTCTCTCCAACCTGGAGGATCTGGACATAGCGTGGGAAATCAACCAGGTAGCCAAGACAGGGATCTCTTTGGTGGGGAGCAGAGGCTATTCTTAATGACTGACCCATCACCAAGGCATCTGATCCTTGTAAAAACAGTGCAGTTGAAGAAAAAGAGTGGAACTTTGGAATGACCAATATCAAACATCTTTCTAATTCAAAGACCTGCATAATGCTTGTAATTGTGTCTTCTATCACAATTAGGGGCAAGAGATGTAGGAGTCATTTCATTATCTTCTTATTTTTCCATCAGATTTCACTTATGGAGATGGTGGCAGTCCACATCAGAAATTATATAGGTGTGTCCACAGGTGATTTTCCAGATCCAATTATGCATGAAAGGCGGAATGAGCACATGGTTTTTACCACTTGCCACACCAGAACAAAGGTTTTATCTTTGTCTTTTTTGAACGTGTCCAATAGGAGCATAGCATTTGTAACCTGGTGTGACATTAATTCATTATTCATTATTACACATCATTTCTCACATTTTAAAAAGGTGACAAAAACCGTTACATTTAATCGGATGTTATACATTTATATCAAGTTGGTGATTCAACAGTCTTGGATTTGCTCTAATTTAGGACCCAGAAAAATAACATCTATGCTCTGAATGTGTTTAAGATGTACTTTCTACATGCTGGTAACTGTCTCTTGTCCGCCATCTGTACCTGCAGCTTGGCTTGTATCATTAACCAAACCACAAAGAAATCAGCAGGGACCAAATGGCAGCAGCTGCTTCACTATACACAGACAGTTCATTTAAATCATGAGAAAGTCGATTAAAGTCATAATAGTAGAGGTTTAAAGACTTACTCTGAAACCTTGCTGATATTTTCCCTCTATCAGCCTCTCAAGGCCAGTGTAGTGAAGGTTTTACAAGCTTGCTGGCCAAAACAACAAAACACATCAAACTAACACCGTGTCAGTTAGTAAATCAACAGTTGATAAATCTTTGGATGCTTTGATGGATCTGCAACGGCTCAAGTCGCAAAACTGCAGGTTTGTTTTGTAACATGTGACGTAATTCTGTAAAGTGAAACTCAGTCTGTAGCCTACTTCCGGGAGACATCTTTGTGCTGAAAGATGTATGGAGCATTTTTCAGCAGCAGGACACTCCCAGGCAGTGATAGTTCCGAAAATGAACATAAATTTTGCTGTGCCACCAAAATGTTTCAGAAACACATGTTTTTGAGGTATAAAAGTATGTCTTTAATAGAAACTTTAAGAGATTATACCTAAAAAACTGTTGTTATCATGAGACCAAAATCATTGATGGGTAGATGTTTAACACCACATTATAGCACATTGGCTAATTTTCATCTGTTGTCCCTAGCAGGTAGTTGTTGTATAAATAGCTATGGTTTTAGGTTTTAAAGTGAACCACACAGCACAAAGATGGCCCTTTTGACGATTTTTAATGAGTTCAGATTAAACAATGACGCAAAGAGATTGACAGTGTTGGTTCTACTGGATTTGAGCACTGCCTTTGATACAGTGGACCACACTATTCTTTTTTTTTCCAAAACTCTAATAAATACATTGCTTACCATTTAAACTGGCTGGATGACTTTCAAATCAAAGGTGGAACAATCTGTTGTCAGAAATACTATTTGCTGTGCATTCCACAAGTCTGGCCTTTAACAAAAACTGGGAAGAAAATAGCTGTTGCTGACAAAAAGACCTATTTGCGGTTTGGCACAAGCCATAGAAGACACACTAAATTTCTTTGCCAGCATGGAAAAATGTTGTTTGTGGGAGAAAAATATCACTGCACTAATCTTGAAAACACCATCTCCATGGTGAAAAAAGATAATGCTGTTGGGATGCTAAGGAGATGGCTTTATTCAGCTGGGACTGGGAAAATTGTCTGAGGATATCCAATCCTGGAAAAACCCCGGAGGAAAACTTTTTAGATGCTCAATTTTTTGGGGTGGAGGGCCCATCTTACAGGAGAGTAATAACCCAAAACATTCAGAGAATATTTTTGATTCAATGAATCAATCAATCAATCAATCTTTATAAACCGCCTTTCATACAAAAATGAAACTCAAAGTGTTTTTATAGATTAAAAATAATCAATAAACTAAATGAAATTTATTTCTTTTTATTATATGTGGAGTTCCTCAAGGCACCATCTGAGGCCCCTTTTTGAACATGTGAATGCTGTAAGCAGCCACATGAACTAACAGTTGCATAGTGCGATTATGTCAGTCATGTATGAACAAACAACTGTGAGAAACCAACACAACTACCTCTTAAGAGCATGAACAACCCAAACAGGTTAACCAACAATTTTTCAAAATTTTGAAATTAGGCAATTTGTGTGCTGTTAAAGCTACCTGTTTTATTTGGGTCTTTTTTAATTTTATTGGCATAGCAACCTTTAATTAATGGAGATCTTAATTAATAAGTTAAGGCTGGTTTAAATGGTAAGATTTTAAAATGGTTGTACGATTTCCAAACCTTGAGAGACCACACAGTAAAGAAAAAATCATGGGTACAGCAGTTTTGGTCCCACAGTGTGTGGTGTGTGGCCAAATGGCAATAATGTGACATCATTGACCAATTTTACTTACAAATATTCCACGCTCAACCAAGAAATCTCATAAAATCACATGATATAAAAAGTGATTAGTAAAGTTGAAGGATTAAGTTATTGTGGATGTAGAGGATAAGGCATTGGGAATAATTTGTGGATTAGTTTTAACCAACTGTTTAACTTTGAAAAATAAATTACACAAAGAGAAGAGGTGTTGGTTAAGGCCACGAGCAGAGCAGTGCTATACTTGCTATACCAAGATATGGCTGTGGATTACCATTTTTTTCCATTTGGAAACATTGTTACACACCCTGCTCTGACTGATCTCTGTTGCTATGCTTTTTGTCAACTGCAGTCAAGTGAGCCGATAATAGTCACTCCCAAAAGCTATAATTGGCTGTCACCTCGCTTTCTGATTGGCTACACCTCACGTTAAACAGGCTACATGCTTGTTTTTCCTCACAACACTGGATTACTTTAAGAGCCATCCCGATAATGGGGGCATATCAGAAGGGGGGCAATCAAGGCAAACTCGTCCTAAATATCCTGTTTTGTGAACCGGGCCAAATTGGGGCATCTTTGCATTGTCAGAAGGAGATAATTTGGCTTGAGATCGGTTTGAAAATCCAGCCCTGTGAACCATCTTTTGTTTTCTGTCTGCATTTTAAGCCCTGCCCATTCAGCACAATCCTGGGGTGTTTTTCAATGTCAAGGCGTCTCGCCTACCGAGGCACTGCCTGGGTAGGCGAGGCGCCTTGCTTACGATGACACTGTCCTTCCTTGGTCAAAACAACGGTTTGGAACAGACTTGCCTTACGTGACCGCGGCTGCCGCATTTACATGCTCTGTTTACGTCCCACCCATCCTAGTAGCATTGTAGCATAGTAATATTACTTCAACCATGGAACTGTACATGTATAACAAGCTTTACTTTTTTTTTGTATATGGCAGTTAAATCAAATGTGATAACAAATTAGTACTTGGTAGCCACCGAAGCTGCAACTACTAAGCAACTAACCAACCATATATAACTGCTTTGGATCTAATAAATAATAATAAAAAAATAAAACAAACATTTTAGATATAAGCCCGATGGTTTAAATTAGTTGACTTACGTTTAAAATAGAAATTTACCCCCGAAGTAGCTGCTGCCGGCTCCTACCGCGCTGTATTCTGGGAAATTTTTGACCGACAGAAAGCATGAAGGCACGTCTGATGTATCTTTGGTTAGTTAGCTAAATGGCTAACAAACGGAGGACAGATAGAACATGAACATTGGAACACGCCTTGGCGGTCCCTGATGACGTCTCTCCTGGGCAACCAGGGCGGGACCAAGGCATCAAGGCGAGGTTCCTGGGCATTGAGAAACACCCCTGGTTTACTCCTCCTAAATCAGCAATCAGGAGCAGCTGTTAGTTATTAAATAGACTGGAGCTCCTGATTGGCTTGATGATCCGTAAAAGAACATACATTCTAGATTCACTTGCAGTCAGGGAGCAGCTTGTCACTGTGTTATGCTGACCCCCCTGTGCTGTACTCTGCTTAGGTTTGTCTGTGTTATCATTTATTGTAATTTAGTATAGAGTATAGTTTGGACAACAGCTATCTCATTTAAGTTAGTTTAATATTTCTTTTGATTGTGCCCATTTTCATTTGTGGCTTCCCCTTGCTTATGATTTTTTTGGGGCACTTTTGGCTTTATTTTCATCCTCTTAGGACTTTAGTTGATTTAAGTTTTTTGGTTGCTCTATCTGATCAAAATTTTTGTTTCTTCAAATTAATACTCAAGGACAGGATTCTTTCTTTCTCCCTGTCATGGTGTGCCTGTCTGTGTCACCTCTTTGTCTCCCTGGGTTTTGTCTAATTGAAGTCAGCTGTTCCTTGTCTCTGTCCCCAGCTGTTCTTTGTCTCCTAATTACCTTTATATGTTCCCCTCTTCTCTCATGTCTCTGCTGGTTTGTTGTCACTGGATCTTGCCGACAGTCACTGATTGTCTTCGTCTTCCTACATCAAGTTTAAGTCCTGTCCACGTCCTATCCTGCATTATGGATTCATTAATAAATGGGCCATAAAAGCACTTAACGCCACTCTGCATCCGGGTCCTCCTTCAACCACAACCTGACACTTCCCACTTCCCTGATCTGTGTCGTATCATTTGTGTACTGAAATTGCAATCGCACACCAACCATCAAAAACTTCTACAGTAATGTGGTTTCATTTGTGTTGAGATTTTTGTAAGCCTGTCCAAATTATGGTCTTCAATTGAAATGTAAGACACTTCATTCAATGTGTGACCTGCGTAAACAACCCAACCTCTCAAACACATGAAGCATATGTCAAGTTTGATGCTGCAAAATTAAAACGGAGGCGTGTTGTCTAACAACATGGCTACTGGAAAACTGGAAAACTGCACAACAATGATCGCTTTGTCGGCATGTGTTTGGTGCGACGGCGATATGAAATATGTCACAGCAACATGTTTGGGCCTCACTAGAGTAGAAGTGAAGTCGACGCCTCCACTTCTGTCACAGTGACAAAACGGCAAACGAGTCACAAGTGATACACACAAAGATGAAAATGGTCCACAACTGAGCAGCAGAGGAAGATGATACACCCAATTTCATAAGTTTGGCTCAAGTAAAATGTTTCTGCACATTTATCACAAAATAAATAAAAAATTCAAAATTCAAAATCTGTTCTGTTTAAGGTCTCTATAGGCTTAAAAAACAAAAAAAATTGTCAGATTTAGAAAAAATAATGTTCTTTTATTAGGCACCACATTCACCATGTGGAAACTTAAAAAATATCTAAATCAGCAATATGAACCAGTAAATAATGTGAAACATCAACCATTTCTACTAAAGTGGCCTTAATCAGTAGTTCTTGAGACTTTTTTCAGAGTATCTGTACAACAAACTGCTTATGCCTATTTCACACCAGGTGCAGTCTGGTTTCTGTGTGGCTGCTGCAAAGACTGCAATTCACACCAGCTGCGGTTTGTCTGTGGAACGTCTCCAGAAATTCGCTCCAGCCAGAGCACTAAATCTCGGTAAACACACTTACCTTCTCATACTTTTGTTGAAGATTATTTATTCACTTGGGTTGTTTTACAATGGGAAGGTACACTGTCCTATATAGTTTAATGATATCACCTTTAATTAAGTCTTGTGTTGTTGTTTTTTGTCTATTAAATATCCATAACATAACTTTTCCAAGGTGCTAAATTATGTACTTAGTAATTTTCTATTACCACCAAATGTACTATTTTTTTAATTTCATGAAAATTCACATGTTGCTTCTAGAAAAAATAGACATGATGCAGAGAATGAATTGAGCTCCATATCCCCAACGCATTTGCTCCACAGCAGGTGTGAATGCTGTTATTGGAGTCAATGTTTTTTTTTTTTGTTTTTTTTTTGTTACACATTTGGTCTCCAGTAGTGTAATGAACAATTGCATTTTCTTTGAACAGGACATATTGTATAACAAATGTCTTCAGGATTTTCTTCCTTCACAAGTACATGCACACCTAAATTAAGCTGTGGTATTTCATCGAGCTAATACCTTATCTACAGTAGGAACCTTTGTACGAGAATACATGTTCAGTAAAAAGAAATTATTGAAAATTATTGAATAAAATGTCCTTTCAAGTCGGTATTCTTACCGTTGGCCTATGGTTTCACACAAAAAGTAAAAGCAGGAAATGCGCCAAAAGCAGAGATATGGATGACAACAATGCTGCAGCACAATACATTTTGTACGTATTTGCTTTTTGTGTTACATTTGTTTTTACTGCATAGCTTTTGACGTAGCACTGTTGTTATACACAGCCTTGTCACTTCCAGACGGGGGAGTGCTAATGCCAGTCATTGCTCAACTAACCTGCGGTGTCGTATACAGGTGAAAAATGTGAATATTATGCAAAAGTTCATTAATTTCAGTAACTCACTTTAAAAGGTTTAACTAATATGTGGTATAGATTCATTACATGTAAAGTGAGATATTTCAAGGTTTTATTTGTTATAATTTTTGGCTTACAGCTCATGAAAACGCCAAGTTCAGAAAATTAGAATCTACTGAAAAGGTTTGATATTTATGCACAAAATGTCTCACTCTAATCAGCTAATTAATCTAAAACACATATAAAGGGTTCCTGAAGCTTTAAATGGTATCTCAGTCTGGAATCACAATCATGGGTAAGATTGCTGACCTCACAGTTGTGGAGAAAACCATCATTGATTCCTTCCAGAAAAAGGGAAAGCCTCCTAGGAGCAAGCTCCGCCCCTCAGACTTGAGGGGAGGCACGCTGCAGAAAGGAGCACGTTCCAGTTACACTCTATGAAGGCCTCAAAATGTAATTGCAAGAGAAGTTGGATGTTCCCAAAGTGCTGTATCAAAGCATGTTAATAGAAAGTGATGTTGAAGAAAAGAAAAAGCTGCACCAGCAGCGGAGATGACTGCAGCTTGGAGTGGATTGTCATAAAAAAGCCATTCCAAAGTGTTGGGGACCTCGAGTTGGTGCATCAGGAACATACAACACACAGATGAGTCGTGGAAATGGGCTTCAAATGTTCTATTCCGCTTGTCAAGCCACTGCCAATCTGTTCTTTTATTTATTATTCTATTGTTATTTCTATTGTTATTTTTAGCGGTGACAATTATCATTATTATTATCAAATCAACTGTTTGTTTTAATATTATTATGTTCCTCTTTTCTGAATAGAGCAAATTTTGCATCTCATTTGGAAACTAAGGTCCTCAAATCTATTATTAGAATTGATTGCTGAAGTCTCAAGAAAACGAAAACGTAAACATTAAATCAATACAACGGCTGCCTTAGTATTGTGTGGGAACCCATAAAGCATCCAAAATAGTCTAGCATCTTTTTCTCATGCTGGTCACCAGGTTGGTCACACACAGATATGGGATGGCATTCAATTCATCTTACAGGACTTGCTGGAAGTCAGCCAGTTTGGCTGTGTTGATGACTCTTACAAAAAGCGAACACCCAAGTCAGTCCAGCAAGTTTCCAATTTGATTAAGGTAAGGACTAGAGACAGAACATTCAATCTTCCTTTCTCCCAATTTATGGAGACAATCTTGGTAGTGCTGGGTCTGTGAGAATGTAGGAATTAGATTGTAACTGTTTGCAAAATTTTGTTTTGATTTATTTCTGCTTTGCCACCAAAGATAACCAACTTTGTACTGAAAGTGAGGGACATGCAATCCCATATCATTAAACTTCCTCCTCCAAGAGCTGTACATTGAAAGAAAGGCCTTCTCAAGATTTTCAATAGTGCAACCTTTATGTTAAACTATGCTGCTTATCTCACAAATGCATTTTACTTAAAACTGTAGTTCAGTTTAAAGCAGCAATGGGGCATGATCTATAAATAAATAAACATGTATATCTGTTATTAAGAGTTATAGACCAAAAAGAACTAGCCAAACCACATATTGTTACATTTTCTTCTACAGGCTGTGTGCGCTGTAACATTTGCTATAGTTAGGGACTGAATTTCCCAATGCTGTCCTACAGGTTTGACGTCAATCAACACTGCTTGCTCATTCTAGACAGCTTCAAAACAGGAAGAAGATAGTCGTGGTTGATTCAACTGTGGAAATGGATTATCCCCCAACTGGCAAATGAACAAGTACCACTTAAAGCCCTCTAAAAAGTGATACTAAGTAGAATAAGCTTTTATCAATGGGATATGGTCAGTCAAAAGCAAAATATGATCAAAGTCAAGAAGGCTCCCGAATAAATTTGGATATGGATGTTGCCCCAACTAGATGTGGGACTGAAAACAGATGCTGAAATTGCTCATTTCCTAGTGACCAGTTGTGTTTAGAGCTTGATCTAAAAAAAAATAAAAAATAATTGGAACTCAGCGATTACTTAGAGACCCTATGTGTAGCTTTATCTGTAACAGCTGCTGTGTGCCACTGAATGTGAAGCCGCGCACCAGCTTCATTAGAATGATATCATATTAGATATACTGCCCAATCTGTGAGCAGGGATACAACTTAAGCTGGCATTGGTATTGCTTGTGTTTGTGTAGTAACATAGCTGCCTATGCTGCATCCATAAAAGCTATAATTCACTCTGAGAAACTGTCAGAAATCACCTGCAGCCACAAATTCTTATGTTCTCAAAGGAACATCATGTTACTAGCCCGCAAATTAACTTCACCTGCCAGTCACAAAACTCACTGCTGAATTTGTCTAAGGAAGGTAAACTAGCTTTACATCATAACTGTCACATGGTTGAATGAATATGCATAAGTTGTCAAGGAAATGTACTAATGTTAGGCTAATGTAAACATTGTTACTTACTTCGTCGCACGACATGGTGCGGAGATGAGAGAAATGGTGAGTTCTTATTTCTTTTTGTTTGTTTTTTTAGAGTTAGAGTTTGTGCACACTCCCTTGTCGGCTTGGTTAATGGCTGCTGTTACTTGAAGTGACCGGCCACATCATTCGTAAGTTTGGTTTCATCGTCTTGCCCCAAGGTCCTTTAAAGTGCAGGTTGCAGGTTAAATACTTGCTAATATGCATATTAAATGTTGTACAAAAATTACAATTTAAATTGATTATTGAGGCTTATTTAAATTTCATGCATGCATAATCATAAATATGTTAATTTAAAAGTTTCATAATCTTGACCTGTGACGTAACTTGGGGGAAGTCATACTGCTGTGCACTGCTTTTTCAGTTTCTAGTTATCAGATCCTATGGTTGTGTTATCAACAGTGTGTTCATTAGCTTTGGATTGTGACATTTTTTCTTAAAAATGGTAAATTATTATGTCTGTTGCTAAAACACAGACTGTCAGAACATATAGCCCATTTCCAAAGAAAAAACAAACTACAAAACAGGCAGCATCTTCCGTGTGTGCCTGCTTGCGTTTTATGCAGCTAAAGTAAAATGCCAAGAACTTGTGCTTTATCTATGGAAAACCCTTGAAATGTATGGCACTCACTTCAGATCAGAGGTTTAAAAAAACAGCGATGTGACTGAGTTTATACCGAAGCAAAGATCATAGACTAACCAGCCAACGTGCTTCAGTGCTTACAGCTTCTTGGGACCTCTGTCCACGACTGCTTCTAACTGCAGTAGCCAGCGGAAGACATGACTGGCCGGTTGTTTCAGAAGCTCAGGGTTACGCAGACGGGATCTCTGCTTTGCAAGTCCTTTTGTCTAACACCTGATAATTACTAGCTTTGTTGAAAGATTACTATCAAATATTAGAATCGACGTGATAAGTGGCTTGTAAAAGACACAGTAAAGCTAACTTGTAACACCGAGCCAAACCGTTAGCGTCGGCTAGCATTGGTTTGATTTTGGCTTTTATGCATCCTCTGCTCTCCTCCTTGTTGCTCTGTTATCTGGGGCATGTAGTATAGCTCATAGCTTTATGGTTGTGGTCCATTATATGTGTCGTTTTGAAATGTTTAACATTTAATCTGTCTCAAGGTCTTTATCATATCTGACTGCAAAACGCAAAGTGAGATCAGAGGTCATTGAGGCCATTACTGATAACGGACTGCACACACAACCGGCATCACTGGTATAACCACAATCAGCAGGAGTAGACTAAAGCCAAATTTATACCTCTCCAAAAGCAGTTTTGCACCCAGACGCAGACGTATTGATGGAGACGTTTTTTGTTTATAGTCCTCTGTTGATTTTTGTGTGTTGCAACGCAATTTCTGACCAGGACAGCAGGGGGTGCAACTTCTAATGGAGAGTCTGCCTATCATTGCAGTGTCGTATCTGGTTAAGGAGAGTTTTTTTCTTCAGCTTGTCAACGCATTCCCCCCTCAAGTAGCAATGGACGACTGAAAGTAAGTTTTTATTAAGCTGTTAGCTTTTTACTGGAAGTGCAGCTCATAGAATACTCTAAAACACATTTAACAAACACGGATGCCTGTTTTATTGTTTCTCTACTTTCTTGTACTCAAAATCACCAAAGACCATATTAAATAAACTGCCCTTTCAGTATAAAACATGTAGTGCCCAAATGCTGCATTGACTACTGATTACAGCAACTATTGAGTAGCTGGTGAAACAATCTCTGGCTGTTGTTGAGCTGACCAATCACAGGCACGAGCTCTCTGCTGATGGAGACGGATTAGAAAATTGGGCTTTATTCCATCCGTCCTTGCATAGGTGACAGAGAGCCCCTACGTCGATGGATATTGGCGCTGCATCAAACCTTCACCATTGAAATGGAGAAGTATAAACAAGGCTTTAATCATTAAGCCGTGCGAGAGGTGAGGAACACTGAGGACTGAGAGGACAGAACACTGTTGTCTAAAACTGATATGCAGAGTCAAATAAGGCAGTCTGAGTGAAATAAAAACTCCAGCTAGCAGTATGTTATTCTGTAAAAGTTTGCACAACTTGACCCAATATATGTGCTTATTTTTTCAATAAAAATTCTTATACATTATTTTCATTACAATTTTTAATTTACATAATTTTTCTTTGTATTCAATACCTAAATTAAGATGCATTTCTTCTTGTGTCAAGTTATTAAAAATGTACTTGTATGAATGACACTACTGCTGTGCAATGCTAGTGAAATTATCTACACAATCCTATTTTAATCTTCAGCAAGATGTTTATAAGTCAATCTGTCCAAGTTTATTATTAATAAGTTAAGGAAATGAGCATGAATACACTCAATTGGAATAGAAAGATGAGGTTTAATATGATCACTGTTTATAACAAAAATTTGAACTTTTTAACTAACATTCTTTTTCACAGTTCTTTGGTTCATGTATCAGAAACCTAAAGTTGTGACTCAGTGTGGAGCTTTCCCAACAGGTCTGCATTAGACATTCTCCCAGTAAAATGCTTGAGATGAACTGGTTGGGTCACAGTTTAAGACCAAACCCCCTCCCCACCCACCTTTATGTTCCTTTAAGTGTAGCTTAGATTTTGGGTTGAGAGAGTCCAAAATCAGAGCCAAAGTTGGACATGTCGTTGGCCGTCACGTTCGGCACTAATGAGTCCTCATATCACCTAATTGTCCGACAAACTGTTCCTTTAATATCCGCCAATGTGTTTGGGAAGTGTGTGTGTGTCTTTCCTTAATTTATGCAGGATGATTTGAGGCGCCTTCTGCCGAGCTGCTTCATCACTCCACAATGACACACATCTTACCTCCTCCTCCTCGTACTTCAACCTTCTGTTCTCCTCCTCCTTCATTTCCTCTCACTTTCCTCCCCCCTCTCTCGCCTCTCCCAGACAACTGTGACAGTTTTAATTCTGACCGCTGATTAGCCTGAATCAATTAAGTCCTCCACACTGAGTCCAACAGCAGAGCAGCATGGGGTATTTAGACTATTTAGCCTTCCATTCATCAAGCTCCAGCCTCTTAATCATCCTTTAATTACAGCCTACGATTATGGAGGCTTGAGTGGGACATTAGGTAGGTTTGCTTTTCTCTGCAGAGTTTGTAGTGGACTCAGTAAAAAATCTCAGGACTTTATAGTTTATAGCCTCAGCAGGATGCAAGACAATTTCTGAGAAACTGATTTAACATATAAAATTACTCTGCTTTAGACAAACAGCTTTATTAAATTCAAAGTAAATGTGTATATAGTTTTTAAAAAATGTATTCAAATTTACACAGTCCTCAGTCAAATATTCAAAAATGAAACTAGAAATAATATCCTTTTTACAGTTCTATAGTGTTAAAAGGACATGGCATTGATACATCTGATCCTGGTTGTGATTTTCAGGTCAAAACATAAATTTGCTCCATGGAAAATGTACTCATAGCAAATATAACAAAAATGCAGAAGCTTTGGCATTATATAGTAATGGTATGAGTGTCTTACATTGCTGATAATTAACTTTTTTGGTCTCTCTTCATCCCACCATTTCTTCAGTTCATTGCAGTTTGCAGACAGTCATTTCTAAACAGCTCTCTTAAGATCCCACCACAGCATTTCAAACAGGTTAATGTCTGGATTTTGACTGGATAGTGGCAACACACAGACTTTTTTTCTTCCGTCATATTTTTGTTTTCATACATTTACTGCTGTGCCTAAAATTCTTGCCCTCTTGATGACTCAGTTTGGGGGAGAAAAACTGTTCTGTCTGTCTCTGGAAAACTTTGGTAAACAAGGAACTCAATCATCAATACTGCAAGATGCCAAGGTTGTATTGCTGTAAAACCAAAAGCATCAGCCTTCCAATCTTAGTGTGATCTTGGTGATTATTTCCATCGAGCTACATTAACTTTATCAACAGGCATTTTTAATTGTTTACATTTTTTTGTCAGTGAAGTTTCTTTCTAGTTTTGCCATCAATAAGCATTTAACATTCAAGCAGTTTTCACTGCTACATCTTATGAGCTATTAATGAGACAATAAGCAAAATGTAATCACTTTTAATAAAAGAGTTGTCAAAACTTGGACAAAAACATATATGAAAAAGAAAAAAAAAATCTTTATAAGGTCAGAATAACAGATGTGATTTTGTTGAAGTTGCCAAAAGAGTTTTGTGCTGCCATGCATTCCACAACATCTTAATTTGTATTAAAGAAACCTCCTGAGGAGGAAGTTAAAGTCCCCTCTCTGTTCCTGCACCTATCAGCGTTACTAATCCTTTTTGTGACTCCCTTGTTCAGCTCTCAAAGTGCCGGCAGGGATAACATCACTTCATTGACAACCTACAGTCCTGGTTTGTCAATTAGACCGTGTAGTCGGCTAATCTCCAGCAGGCCCGCTCAGTTTTTCACTCATAGGAAGGGACAGAAAAGCAGCGAGCTTTAATGCGGTCTAATGACGTTATGGGAGGAATAGCCCCATGCCGCTGGGAACATGATAATCCCACTTTGTTCCTTTTGGATTAGTTGAGAACGCTCCTCCTCCTTCCCCCCACCCAGTTGCTGATCTCCTTCGTGTTGTGCCGACACAATGGGGCTCCTGCTGTCAGGCCCAATCCACCTCTTATTCTCTAAACGCCTCTGTTATTTGTAGGGCCGCAGCCGGGGGTGAGTGACCCTTTATTTTCTCCTCAATTAGAAGGAAAGGCTTGTGCTGATCACTTCCTGTGCAGGGATGAGCCGACGCTCCTGAAGGTTATCGGCGGCAAGGGTTGGCGGCAGTGTTAAAGCTCCAATGATGGTTTCATGTCACGTTGGCTCGGCGTCAGACGACAGTTGTTGCTCCTCCACAGCTCCTCCCCACTCTTTTACCTCATTATGATGTCTCATATTCCAGAAAGGCGTGAGGGATTAGTCTTTGAGAGAGTCCATCGGAAACGGGAGGGCAGGTTCTTCAGAAATAAAACTGCAGCATTTTACCCCCCTCTTTGCAGTTATGGGAGGATGGGGAAGATGAAACATGTGCAGATTTGACCATTGCTTTTAAAAAAATATGAATAGCCTACACAAGAGAACTATGTTCGCAGAAAACTAATCTGCATAGTTGCAACTTCTAAGCTAAACTACTGTAATTCTTTATTACATGGATGTCCAAAAGGACTACCTTACAAATAGATTTAATATTCTTGGTTTCATATAAATAAATAAAAGACCAAGCTTCATCTTACGTTAGAGCTTAGATTGTTCTGTATGCTCTCAAAGTAGCACTTTGCTGCCATAAGACGTGTTTCTTTCACTATCCGAACGTCACGATAACTTCACAGGATCTTTTTATGATGGGGTAATCTCTTTGCTGCTCATTCTTCTACTCCTCTCAGTAGCGGTGTTCCCATACACATTCAGGCCTCTAAAAGGAATCAGCCACAGACACCCACAAAACACACTGTTTCATCAGAAAGTAGTGTTAGTGACCAGCGCAAAGGCACCAAGAGCAGTAGAAGTAACAACTGAATCAACATGGAAGAAGCAGGGCTTGTTGCTGCGTTTCTGCTTGATCTGAATTGATGGGTCCATTTCTGAGTGCATACCCCTATTCACATATGCCATTGGTTCCAGAATCAGCATCAATAGCAGCCAATTTTTAAGTGGAAACATGCTGGTATCGAGAGAGGGTGCTCACTGCAGAACCACAAAGGTAGAGCTGAACCAGAAGGTGGAGCTGCACCAGATCCAGCCTCGCCCATTCCACCAGAGCAAGTCCTGCTCCTAGTCGGTGCAGGCAGACCCACCTCGCCTGTTGGTAGATGCTGGAATGGAGATCAAGTGCATTGTGATCGATTGTGAGCAAGTTATTGAACTCAGGCAAAATAGCTGTAAGTAACCCAACATAAGATAATTATAAAATGGTTTCCAATACATATGTCATTATATCGACATAAGCATTAAGTTATTTTTTAAAAGTTTATCTTGCAATGCGTGGTAAATGTCAGTAATTGCAACTTGGTGTTTCTGATAACGTAGCTAGTATGGTAGAATATCCCAGTGCACTTGTTCAGCAATAAATAAAATAAAAATGTGCTCAGAGTGTGTACAGATTTTTTTGGTTTGTTTTTTGGAACATAAGTCGCTCCTGGGTGAAATCATTCCTCTAGCTGTGGCCATGTAGCTTTTAGCCCCCGATTACCTTTCTTTGTTTTTTTCATTGCAGGAAAGTAACCTCCGCTTTTCACCAGTCACGTATACGTTTCTCGCTCACTCCAAACTTTCTTTCTGTCGCTCAATTATCGTTTTCGGCAGCATATTTCACTATTTGCAGCTTCTAATTTGTAGAATATTGCGGGCATTTGTGTTCATTTTCTCGGTGTTACAGGTGTAGCAAACACCGGTACACAAGCATGGAGTGCCTTCTAGCGGTCGAAGCTGTTTGAAATGATGAAAATGTAAGATTCTGTGCTTTGTGTTGCAGGACCAGCCCAAAAAATAAAAAAAATAAAATAAAATTATATATATATATATATATATATATATATATATATATATATATATATATATATATATATATATATATGCGTTTGTTTTGTGTTTGTTTTGATTTCGGGTGTGCAGATCAGTTCATACAACTAATGGTGTGTGCTGATAGTCCTTGTTATTTAACAAGTCAAATTAAACACTCTTGGACTACCGAAGGAATATTCTCATCCTTTTACTTAACAGAATTTATTACTGATCAAATATAATTCAGATTCAAAACTATATGCTGTATACAGTTATTAAATTAGTGTTTTGGATTCATTTAATACATGTATTACAGCATTAATATATGATCAGCTTGGGGTGATACAGGGGCAGTATTTAATAAGTCTGTACTTCTTCTTAGTCCTTTTCGAACTGATCCTTCCCTCCTTGTTTTTATATCTTTATATAGAAAATGTTTAAACCATTCAACCATTCAATGCCACAAGATACAAGAGTCAGTTGAATGAAATAAGGTTTCTCATTCACAAAATAATGTTACCTTAACAAGACTAATACCCTGAGATATTTAATACATTTTGAGGTTATGTTTCATCAAACAGAAGGGGAAACAGGCCATGGAACAGGTGATTTAGGTCTTTTATGACTTTGGTGGCCCTGCAAGAACAGAGGTTTTTTGGAATATAAAGAATAAAACAATGATTAAACTATTCCATGATTTGCTTGTAAATTAATTTGTTTGCAACAAATTAAAAAAGAAAAAGAAAAGAAGAAGTCAGTGGGGCTGGGCTGAGCTGGGTCTGACTCTGGTGGAATGGGCGGGGCTGGATCTGGTGCAGCTCCACCTTATGGTTCAGCTCCACCTTTGTGGTTCTGCAGCAAGCACCACTTGGGGTATCGGGACATCCAGTCAAATTAGTCTCATGTTCTGATAGTGAAAACACACCTATACTGCTCACTAGAGTTTTTAAATGTACATCATCTGAACGTAGCCTACGTTCTCGCCTGAATTATATAGAAACTAACTAGATACATAGTTATAGCTATAACTAGCTAAAGCAATACGAAGTGTTCCTGAGCAATAGTTAAACTAGCTTTGTAAAAATATACTGAATCAAATTAAGCTAAATTGCTTTATATTTTACACGGGGTTCTCCAAGGTTCTACTGTCAGGCGACTTTTATTTTACATTCAAATGATCATTAGTATTACTTTTGTTCCCATACATATGTTAAGGACACATAACTTTGTTTTCACTGAAATCCCATGACCAGTCACCCTTCTGTCACTAAATTTGTGTCCATAAAAAAATGATTGGATTCAACTAGGGATTTTAAAATAGCATCCTGTCCCATTAAAGGAGGTTCAATTTGTACTTAACTGAGATGTTAATCCAGATCCATTCAGATGGGACGACATATTTTCAAACTTTAGCTCAATTTAGATTTTAAATGAATTTCTAAATTTCCTATGAGTTAAGGTTTTGAGCTTTGACCTTCTTAATTACAGTACCAATTATGACAAATATTTTAAATAAATGTCTCCCTTTGGATCTTGAATAAAAATATCTGATTTAATTGTAACATCCCAATATAAAGAAGATCAAAACTCAATCTGCTTAAAAATAACGCAGAAGTTGTCTGACAAAAAAAATTCTTTTTGAAAAAAACTTAAACTGTTCATGTTAATACATATAAAAAATGGTTCAAAGTCTTGCAAAAAGTATATTAAACTTATTTCTAATGCTTTTCACAATAGGAATCAAGTTTTTATTTGAGTTATTTGCCTCTAACAGGCCTCCTTCCATCTTTATTCTTGAGATTTCTTTTCCTGCCCATAAGGAGTTTGTCCCGGTCTCAGAGGGGTTGTTTGGACGAATCCTTTTCTTGTCTTTTGGGACTCCTTTGTGTCCTCTGCCCCTTCCACGCTCCTCCGGCTGTGCCCTCAAGTGCCAAGAAAACCTCAGAGATAAAATGGACAGATGGCCACTCAGTTTAAAAATCAGTCCTCAGTGACTCGATACGTTTGCTGTTCTCCCGGAGTCGCTCAACAGATGCATGTGCATATGCTTTTCTCTGCAATGATCCTGTATTTGGTGGAGAGGAAGTTTGACTCAGAGCAAGACTCCGAGGCAGGGTTATCTGCAGGCACTGATCTGTGTGTTTGTTTAGCAATCTCAGGGCAGCCTGGGTGGGAGGAGGAAAAAACTGAGGCCTGAAAATTGCATCTTGAGATAACTTCTACTGTCTGAAAAAAAATAGGGAGATGTTTTAGCTACACTTTTGGAAGCCCCTTGAGTGAAATACAGTGCATAGAAAACAGTATTTGCACTTGAATTTGACTTTAAATTTTCCCCACTGGTCATGCTATTATCTCTGTTTTGTATTAGAACAACATAAAGTAGTACATATTTTTAAAGTGGAGTGAAAAGGAATCATAGTTTTAAAATTTCTTACAAAAAAACATGTGTTCAGTGCAATTATATTTATTCAGTTTTACTCTGATACACTTTTTTCAAATCCAGCAACAACCTCTTCATTCAGAATCTCTCAAGCTTTGGATATTCTTTGAGCACTGTTCAATCCATCATCCAGAAATGGAAAGACTACCAAGACATGGCTAGCCATGTAACTGACAGGCTGACCAAGGATAGTGATTGCTAGAAAAGCAACCAAGTGGCTTGTAGTAGCTCTTTAGTTTTACAGGTTAGGTGGGAGAATCTGGCAATAGGGGAACAATGAGCTTTCATGAAGTCTGGCCTTCATGAAAGAGGGACAAGAACAAAATCAAGAAAATCACTGAACTTCTCTTTTGAAGTTTGATTTAAATCATGTAGATGAGACAGCATGCATGCAGAATAACTCCTGATTCACACCGAGTGTAGAACGGATGCGGCACGATGTCCTTACGTCTGCCACTCAGACTCCAATTCACACAAGGTGCGATTTGTGTGTCGAACGTCTTTGGAGCTTTGGAGAGCACCGAATCTCTGTTGTTCATGCGATAAACAAACTACGCAGGGGAACTTGTAAACGAAAGCCACTCTCATCTGCTCTTACTGATTTTATTTTGAAATATTCTGCATTACCCTGGCTGACTCATCTCTCACTTCCTGTCTGGCTCATGTAATTTCTTGAACTTCATTAAAATATGCATCTGACGCCGGAAAGAAATAGACTCCATCCAGAAAGTTAATGTAGCTCTGAATGCTCTGATGGGACTTCATGTTTTTTCATCCATGTGGTCGCCGTACGGACATTTATCTATTCTGTGCCCGGTGTGAATCATGGGTCAGAGGTTCAGAAGGCGGTGGTAGCACCATGGTGTAAGGATGCATTTTCTCAGCACAGACATATAAAATCTTCAGGATTAGAGGGAAGATAGATGAAGATACATTTTTTATGGGTTTTTTTTTCTCCTGGGAACTTTAGCAACAAATTGCTTACAAGTTGACTTCCTGTCCAGTAAGTCAATGATAATCAGACTGTAACATGGTCGAATCAGTTTTCTGTTATCGTGGACCAAAGCCAAGATGTGAGCCTGTGAGGAGTCTAAAATTTCCCTCAAAGAAATTGCTTTCAAAAACAAAATCTAGTGGTGAAAGTGGTGAAAATGTTGCTTTTGAAGATATTTTTCATCATGTATCTTTTCAAAACAGAGAAAAGCTCTTTTCGGTCCTGAGTTTATCTTATGCTTGTATTGTTATTTCAATTTAACTGTGTTCATTTTTTATCTTGTCCAAGCCTTCCTCTCATCATTTATAATCTAAAATCAACTACCCCTTTTTTGTTGCACCTACCTGCAGTTCTGCCTCTTGTCTTATCTTTACAAATTTCAAGCTGAACATCTTTTCTCTAATATGAAAAAAAGTTTATATGAATAACGTGTTTTCATTTGTTATAACTTTTGATTCTGCCTCTCATCACCAACAATCTAAAGTAGGGGTGCCATATCTTTCTGCAACCATGATTTACTTTTTTTCCTCTCCTGTCTGCTGATCGCTAATTAGTTCCTTCCTTAGTGGGACTTCTGACACTGGGAGTAGGTAGCTTTTTTCTCAAAACACAGACTGCTATAGGGGATTTTTCAAGCCTGTTTCTAGCTGAACTGCATCTGATCTCTGATATGAAAACAGTGGACATGATACCAGGTCTTATAGAAAAATTACATAGAAATGACATAGAACAATTAAAGGAAACTAGCTACGTTACAGATCTTCGACTTATAAAACAAAGTTATTCTGCCTGAATGGTTTCCTTTAATTTTCAAGTCACATTGGTTGAAAAATTATGTCCTTTAACAACATTATATAGCCTAATCAATGTGGCTTTTCTCTGTTACTGGAAAGTCAACAGTTAAAATAAATATCCTTCTGGACAAATGTAATACAAACTTAATTTCCTTTGTTTTCTTACCTATGATAAAGAACTAATTTAAACTGAGCTAGAGCCTCCGTCTCAGTTTAAGCTGTTGAGTGGCGGGGCTGGGCCTGTGAGAGACTGTTGTGTCTGTCAAAATAAAAGCGTTGAGTAAACTATTTTAAAATCAAATACGTATTTTTGTATTTTCAATGGTTCTCCAATATTTAGGGAGATAAGTCACACCCAAGCACAATATAAGTGATCGTGCAGAACAAGAACAAGCCCATTGTTTTGAAATTTAAAAAGGCGACAATAATAGACTATAAATAGTAGTTTATTTTTGCCTGAACATATTTTTAGTTTGTTTGCAGGTTTTTAAAATTTGCTTTCAACTATGTTTTTTGTTTGAACTTCTGTTTTATTGATTAATAAAGACGCAAAATATACTATAAGCTGGACCAAAAGAACTGACTCAGACAAGATTGATGCAAATGCATAAATATTTTTCGAGATTTGGAGCTAATGAATCCACAACCATTCCCAGATATTGAAGACATTTTTTGTTTTTTTACTAGTCCCTAGTTTGATGAAGATTATCCATAAAAGATGCATAAACCCCTAGCAAAAGATTTCAGCAGTAACCGATGACTTATGTCAGATTTCCTTCACTCGGATCTTGGGATAAACCTAAAGAAAGGAAATAGGCCTTTCAGTGAATCCACAGAGGAAGCCGAAATTTAATTTCCTCCTAAAATATGAGCTTTTATCAAAGCTCGAAATTTTACAAGCCAATATATTTCTTCGGACTGTAATCAAGAAAAGAACATCCCTCATCTCCCTGCTTGATAAATGCTCCACAGTTTGTCGCATCACAGCTCATCAGCGACTGTTTGACTGAACACAAACTGTCATTTTAAAGTCAGAGCCAAAGATTTAGAACATTAGAAGACAAACTGTGAAGTATTTGCACAAGCTGACTTTCCAAAATTATCTGCCTTGTCACGCAATGCTGCCAGCGAGCCATGTTGCCTGAAAGGTGTGGGAGAGAGGACCGTCTGTTGCTGCAGTAATTAGCAGCAGATGACAACGATGAGACACAGCATCCTGAAACTGGAGGGTCACAGGTCACAAATTTTATGTTTCTGATTTCTTTAACTGTTCATTTTAAATGTTCAAGTTTCTTTTCACACTACTGTTGCTACAAATACAGTATCAGTTTTTTTGATTTTTAGATATATTTACTGCAAAACCAGACTTTGTTTTTTTAATCAGGTTCACCAATTCATCCTTAGGCATTCATTGAGACATCCGGAGCTTTTATTTAAAAAAAATAAAAAAATAAGGAGGGAACAGTTGTGAGAGGTGGGTGGTAATAAGTTATATTTACTCATTTTTACTTTTGGGGGAAAAATACTTTTAGGAGTTGTTTTACTAACACACTTTTTAGTTTAGTTTGAGCAAAATTATTATCAAGTATTACTCTTATTTGAGTAAATGTAAGATATTATATCCACTTTGAGTACCTTCTTTGAATGAAGAACAAACATTCCTGGATTTAAAAGCCTCATATTGAAACCTCCAAGTTCTTGTCATTATGGCAAAAGAGATTAATTTTTGTTTTATAGTATAAAACACATCTCCAGAAAGCATTTGGCTCATCCATTTGGGCATCTGCAAATTTGAATTGAGCTAGAATGTTTTAGTTTTGGATCTGGGGATCATTTCTAAGTCAGCACCATTATTAGTCATGTTAATACCTCTGTTTAACAATTATGTATCAGTCTTTTTATTTGATGGTGTTAGAAGAGTTTATGTCTTAAATTTATAATGATCCCACTTCGTCTCAATGTGTCTAACACTATAGCATGCACAATTTCATGAAAAAAACTAGATTGAAATGTTGAAAAGTTAACCACACGTTAGTGATAATGAAAAGATTAACAGAAATGCAATTTTAACATTATGGAAATGAGCCAATAATGATATATTTAAAGGCTTTGCTATGCAAATGAGAGACGCTGAGGAGAAAAATACTGAAAGTAAACTTAAAGCATCACTTATTGCCTGATTATTTGAGGTTATAATTATCCGTGGGAGGAATTCTTAGGTGATTGAAACATTCCTCCCAGATGCAAATTAGATTTTGAATGCCGTTAATTGTTTAAGACTGGCTTTAGTAAAAGGGGTGGAGCTAACATAATGATGCCACTGCCAGTCAGCAAAGGATAAGCCAATCCTCACAAAGTTTAGGGTGTTGCAGTAACCATTAGCTTCAACTGTCAAGCAGAGTTTTTGTGTTACTACTAAGTAAATAAATAACCATAACTTGGCTTTTTCACCTGTCCATCTTACTTCTTCTTATCCCCCCCATCCCCCATCCCCCGCTGATCTCATCGTGAACACCTGCAGAGCCTCGGGGGTTGATCTGTCGTCCCCCACAAAATCCAAACACAGTCAGAGGAAGTAAAAAGCATAACACCAGAAGTGGGTTTCTGTAAGGTCAAAACATCTAAAAATATTCTTCATTATACATCATTTAGCGCAAAAAAAGGTCAGTGGTTGAAGTTTTTTTGTTTTGTTTTTAGTTTCCAGAGTACTAATGATTAAGCTGTCTGTACTTCAGTTGTCCAAAACACACAGATTCTATGGTAATTTAGAATTATTAAATAAATTAACAAAGTTTAAATTTAACTGGAAAATGTATTTTTGGAAAATCTAAGTGCACCTTTGTTGGTTTGATAGTATGGAATAGACAAAGTAGATCTATGTTACGTTTTAGCTGATCATCCTCAGAGTGAGGGCCTCCATAAAACTAGGAGCCTTGGCAGTTTTCTGTTCTGAAGTATATTGTTTTATGTTAGGAAGGACATCCACAATGACCACACAGAAGCAAATGGTGCTGTGCATAAATCTGGGAACAGATGGGAGGTAAATTCCAAATAATTGACAGGCCATCCATTCTAAAGAGGGAAAGATTACTCCCAACTAGAGAACAATTAAGACCACTCCTCCTTGAACTGGATGTTACTGCAACCACCCAAATGTCCTTCTCTAGGCAGGCTATGGATTGGGTAAAAAAAAAAAAAAAATCAGACTCTACAGACCTCAGTTAGCATGTTTAATATAAAAATTCCCCATAGTGCCATTAGTGGAACACTAAACAAATATGGATTCTTTGGAAGGGTTGAAGGAGAAAGACCCTTTTATATTATCACTTCACAGAGTAGCACAGCACCCTGTGGAGATGAACCCAAACAGAATAAAGAACAAAGACAGATCAGCCATCAAGATCGCTGCACAGATCATTTTTACTATGTCCTGAGAAGTAAAACCCTTAAAAGAGTGTCTGCTTCACTTTCACCATGACTAGAACTAATGAATTACCTGAAACCAGGTAATGTTAAATAAGTTTTGTTTTTGTTTTATTAATAAAAAAACACAATTCCTAGCCATATAAGAAGTAGAGACAAATTTGAGATTTCTGTCTTATTTTCACATTTGAACTTGAAACAATAATCAAATTCACTGAAAAAAATGATAGGGTTTTGTTTGCATCCATGTGTGACACTTGTGGGAACCAAACCCAGTCTACTTACCCACAATCCCTCCTGCTCCCTGACCACCATCCCTCCTCCTCCTCGCCTTGTTTAGCTTTGACACCTCAGCTGTTCAGCAGGCTGCTGGGAGGAAGGTGTGGGGTGAGACGGAGAGGAAGAGGGGAGAGGAGGGAGATGATAATGAAAGTAACGTGTTTTTGTCACCACAGATTGTTGCTTGGAGCTTTCTGTACTGCCATGTTTGTGTGTGAATATGTACATGTGTGTTGAAATTCCACCCCTAAAATGGATATAACGTTTAACTTCAGCACCATTGACCAAACACACAACGATGGAAATAATATAATCAGAAGACATATTTAAAAAAGAACAGTCTTCTGAAAATTAACATTGAGTATAAATTAACTAAAAAACAAATAAAATTCCAAGGGAAAACATAATTACAAAAAAATGAAGTCATAGGAAGAAAAATATAAAGAGTTGTGGGCTCTCTGTTTTGAACTGAGAAATAATCTGCAGATGGCTGCTATTTTCTTTTAGTGGTTTCAAGAGATAATGTTTCACAAGCCAGATTTAAAGTTTTCTTAGACATGAATAAGGCTTTGCTGAGACTTTACTGCCCATGGTACTCATGGGACTCCAGTTTGTCTTTGTATTGGCCTTGCTCCACAGTCGTCTTCAGCTTTCAGCAAAGGGCGGTGACTTCCTTAAAATATGAAATAATTTCTATCCATCTTTTCCTTTTTGTGGTGTAATAACAGCCAATTCCAATGTCTACTGCTAATAAGTTTTTAGTGGGAAAAAAGATTTCTCCTCTAATCTGACTGTAATGAAGATTATATTGCAAAATTCAACAAACAAGTATTTTCTATTTATGTGTTAAAAAAATATTAGTGTGTAAAGTGTAAAAAAAATGGAAATCACAGTGGCAATATATTTTCTGATTGTTTGTACTAGGCATGTCCTTAATCCTGATCTTGTGATTGGATTGGGCCAGTATTTTAAAATTTTTCAGTGATTGAAGATCGGCTATATTAGCTGATGAGTTGCTCCGATTTTTACGAAAGTACCTCCTAGTTACGTTTGGCCGTAACTGCGTAATAATTCAAATCTCTGTAGCAGTGCAAACAAGAACTCTTAATTAGCACAAATACGCATAGCAGATTAAACACAGTTCTAATATGGGTAAACTATATAATAAAGGAATAGAAACTCACCTTCTAGCATTTAGACATAAACGAAAATGAACAGAGAAAAACTCTTCTCTTCTCAGCAGGAAAACACAAGAAAAGTAGATGCTGAGCTGCACCTGTGGTACATTCAAATAGCTTTGTAAATCAATGCTGAGTTCAGGAGCAGAGGATATTTCAGCACCAACACCAGTAAAAATACTGAAGCTCTTAAACTTATAACAATGTGGGCTTTCTTATGGAAGAGGATTAGGGCCGCTGAAGAAAAACATATATATTTCTGACTTTTTTTCTCAGAATTCTAACTTTAATCTCAGAATTCTGACAAAGTCAGAAATATATATTTTTTCTTCAGAGGCCCTAATCCTCTTCTGTACTTTCTAACACTTGTATTTAGTTAAAAAATATAGTGTGAAAGCAGTGCCATGACAGTGGACGGGCAGCACTGCGCACACCAGCATATAGCATGCCAGAAACACTTTTTCTTATAATACTGTACCAATCTGCATTTTTTTTATTTTGCTTTTTACTTTTGTCTCTGTAAGATTTTGATTTCATGGGTTTTATAACAATAATGATAATGTGTATTAATGGAATTACTCTTATAATAAGTTAAATCGAGTTTCTTGCTAAAAAATATGTTTCAGTTAAATAAATTTCAATATTAGGAACAGAGTGGGAGCTAATGCTATTCACGTTTTTAAAAATCTCCTCCTCTCGTTGATGACTTCATGCTACAGACCACAGCTTTAACAGTGACGTCTATGTCTAGTCAGTTTTGAACATTCAAGACTGAGTGTCCTGGTGAAAATGTTTAAGTTCTACCAACTCAAAATGCCACATGCAACAGCAGTGAAAGCTGCAGTTTTTCTGGGAAACAAAAAATGCAACAATGTTATAGAAGAATAAAGTGTTGCTTTGGTAGTAACTTGTATTTGCTACCAACCCTGGCATTATCAGACCTTGTTTTTTGCGGTTTAAGAAGTTTTAAATAAGGTGATCCAAAGTGTACTTTAGTTAACGTGTAGATGGAGGAGTAAAAAGGATTCTTTCTTGTACAGTAAAAACCTGTGTGTCTTTGTTTCTCTAAACTGGAATGGTTGGTGTTTCTGCACATGCTCGCATTAATAAGTAGTGTGTTTTGTTTTTTTCTCTTTGTTTCAGGTGAGGGTGAGGATGCACACTCAAAGTGTTGGTGGGTTGGGTGGTGGTAGTGTGTGCAACTTTCCTGATGTATATTTTCTCTGTTTCTGAGTGCAGCTGTTGAAGAGTATCATCACACCATCACACTCCTGCAGTCAGCAGCTGAGGTGGAAGTGGCCCTCCAGAGAGCAAAACAAGGTATTAGAACTAACAGGGATGGCGGTACAATTCCCACAGGGGTCAACCCTTGGTGAAACCCAGTTTCACAGATAAACAAAACAATTAACCACCATATAATTTAAATGCTGAGGGAGAGCAGATACTAACACAAAAAATACAAAAACAAAAATTAACTTTTTATTTTCTTACACTCAGTAGGACTTTGTTCGTTCCTTCCTTCCTTCCTTCCTTCCTTCGTTCGTTCCTTCCTTCCTTCCTTCCTTCCTTCCTTCGTTCCTTCCTTCGTTCCTTCCTTCCTTCCTTCCTTCCTTCCTTCCTTCCTTCCATCATGCATTCATTGTTTGATTTTTGGTTCATTGTGTGATTTGGTAGTATGATTAGTGTAATTATTCATTTGAAAGATCAATTTTTTGCCAAGATTTAACTTATCTTGGGATATTTCTTCAAATTGTACATTCTGCTCTCTTTTCACAGTGATGTCTATTTTGTGAAGAGCACCACTTCCTCCCTGAGCAAATCAACATGATGGTACAACCCCTGTACTTTTCTCATGAGAGTATAGTAATATAATAATGGTCATGACATTCAAACAGTTTAATTCAAGTTTCGTCAGACCACAACATATATCTTTTGTTGTTTGTCTCTGTCACACAGAATGTCCTTAATGTAGTAAGCATATTTGCATGCCGTTTAAACGTTGATTATAATTGCTTCAACAGATGAATGTGGCACCTGCAGGCATCTGGAAATGTCCTATTTCTTATTTCTTGGGGTATTTCTTTTGATATTTCCCTTATGTTATATCAGGAAATAATGTTTTGAGGTGAAAATTGCTTAAAGGCTTAGTTCAAATTGTTTTGAAATGGTTCTGTAACCCTTCCCAGATTGATTGACTACAAAGGTGGCTTTTCCAAGGTCTTTGTTGATGTCTTACTGCCAAAGGATGGTGTTGACACGTGCAAGATAATTTTTACGTCCTAAGAGGGAAAACTCTTTAGAATCAAAGAACAGTTTACTGACTTTTCAGCATGACAGTGTTCATAGCCAGGGTTTTAAGGCATGCCATGTTGACATATTAACTGTTTTTGACACTTCAAATAAATTTAGTTTCAAAAAACAAGACTACACAGAAATTCAGCAGTTGAATTTGTCCCTGCAGGCAGTGGTGTAAATCCATTTGTAAACACTGATTCATATGTTCGTAAGTTGAGATGACAAATCATATTAATATCCCTATTTCCACTCACACACACAGAAAAAACTTGCTAATGACACCAAACAGGCTCTGCTTGGCTGCTGATCTGCAGCCGTTTGCCACCAGCGTTTCTCATTCGACTATTTGCAACGCTCTTTCTATCTGCTCTGAAAGTGAGAAGTTGATTGTCTGTCAACAACTTTCCACATTTTTCTCTCTTCTCTCCATCCACGCTGTTCTACTGCAGCCTAATTAACACTAAATGTGCCACTGGGCTAAAGCAGACCACATGGTAATATTTGATTACATGAACAATAAATTACCATCAACAACAAGCACATGAAACACACAGGAAAATAGTGACAAAGATAATTAAGTGCAGTCAAAACGATGGTGTCAACCAGGGCAGTGAGGACAGGTATAGCTACAACACAGTGTTATCATAGCCACCGGTAACGAGGTATCTGCTTCCTAATTATACATGCGTGTCAACAACACCTGAGCAGGCAGGATAATGAGCCTTTGCAGCAGCTGATTATGTGGAATTAATCTGCACATGAAGAAATACCAACAAGAGACAGGAATGAAGAGCTGGGGAAAGAGCAGAGGACCAAGTTCAGCTCTCCTCTATACAGGAACTTTTTCTGTTTACTCACCTGGGAGCAGCTACTGACTCAGTTTTAAAGGGGAAAGCACCTTTTTTGGACCCGGATCTTATTTATAGGCTCTAATATGTTCATTTACTCACCATGACAATTTTGGTGCCACTTGAAGTCCTTCAGGAGATATTTAGATCCATTCATGATCAGCGTATATCCATATAATGCACCCAAAGCGCAGCCTCTAAATAGAATAGAATAGAATAGAACTATCCTTTATCGTTCCACAAGGAAAAATTCAGTTGTAACAGCACAAAAGCAGCAGGATATACAATAATTAAATGAGGCTAAGAAGTGGAAAGTTATTTAAAGAACAGAATTTAAGTTAAGAAGAATATGTACATTATAGACAGAGTTTAAACAGACTACATTACAGTTATTGAAAATAAAGATAAAGTGGCATATTCGGGTTGGAATGTGCAGCAGAGCAGGATATTTAAAAATATTTAAATTATAATAAGATATTTTGAAATATGTATTGAATGTGTGTGTGTACTTGTACGTTAAAAAATGTAAACTTATTATTTCCAATATTTATTTAGCATAAATAAAGTGACAAAAACCAATGTGCAAATGAGCAGCAGAAATGTACATTAGTGAATTAGTGCAATTTACAGCAGGGATGTAAATGTTTAAGTTTAAGCAGCTTTGGTTGTAAAGTCTGCATGGAGGAAGGACCTGTGAAAATGCTCCTTCATGCATCTAGGATGCTGTAGTCTGTCATTGAAGGAGCTCTACAGTTCAGTAACACCTTCCTGCATAGGGTGGTCTGTCCAAAAGTGATGTTATTTTGGCCGGAGTCCTTATGTCTCCCACCCCCTGTACTGGATCCAGGAGGCATCCTAGAACAGAGCTTCAATTTCTTGATTAGCCTATCCAACCTCGTCCTCTCAGCTGTAGATAAAGTGCTGCTCCAACATACAAAATAATAGATGGCTGATGCCACCACGGAGTCAAAAATGTCTTGAGAAGCGCTACCTGGACTCCAAAAAGATCTCAGCCTCCTCAACAGGTAGAGTCTGCTCTAACTCTTCCTGTAGAAAACATCAGCGTTATGACTCCAGTCCAGTTTATTGTTTATGTGATCATCAAGGTACTTATAAGAGTCCACTCTGTGGATGTTCACTGGTGTCAGGGTGGTGGGTCCCAATTCAATTTATTTCGAGTAAGGAAGATGTAAAGCCAACAATAAAAACACAGACGTATATAATGGCATACTACTAAAAATATAAATCATTGAATTTTATGTTTTCATAGAAAAACAAGTTTGATTGTTTATTTGAATATATTTCACTCTTCCTCACTGGATTTACGGAGCCAAAACCCTTGAAAAATAGCTGTTATGCACAGCTTCTTGCCTGTGCTGGAACTCTGTAATTCTCAGTAGTTATATGAAGTGATGGTTGACAATCCCGAATTGGGTTTATGCAATCTGCTCTCAGAATAAAAGGTAAAAACACGTCTTCTGAACCAATCTCAGCTCAAACAAAATCGTTGGCGAAGGACACGCTGACCTATTTTCTATAGAGTTTAGATGAACCAAACGCTCTGTTGCTCTGATCACCTCACCGTTCCCTCTGAGGAATCCATCAGCTGGCCATTGTTTTTAACGTGAAGCAGGTGGTAGCTCGGTCAGAGGATGAAGGCACAGCAGCTGTGATTGGCTTGCACGACACGTGGACGGTTTTCCCCAAAAACAATTTTAGCAATTTTTATAAATAAATAGATAAAGAAATAAACAAATAAAGGAGACAATGACGGTTATAGTTCCCGCCGTTAGCATTTCTTCTATGGCCAAATAACAGTAGTTACGATTGTATAGTTTTAGAGTCATATAACTAAAAATAATATTCATTCTTACTTAAACCCATATGATTTGGTTTCAGAAGTACACTGGTTGTCGAACCCATAGGCTGCTCAAAAAATGGGCATAATAAGTGATCCCGTAATTTTAGTTCTATAAGTGAATTTAATGTGTATGTCAAATCTCTAAGTTAAGAAAGTTCCAATAGCTTAGACAGATTCTCTCATGGGATCCCCCCCCCCTGTACTCGACAAACTAATTAATTCATCCTTTGTTTTTTGTTTCTTGAAGACATAATCATTTTTGAGTAATTGTTATGACTTAAGATGTATTTATCCTGAACATGCATCTATGTTCTCTATACAGTACGTGCTAGTTCTTTAAATATATAAATAAAAATAGCCAAATAATTGTCCATTCTGGTGCGACTCCAGTTGGGATTAGATGTGCTGCTGAGTAGGGACCCAGTGGACCTTTTCTTCCTGGATTGTATTTGCAACATATGTGAGATAGACAAATTAACTTTAAACTAAAAAGGCTGTTCAATTCTGTTTTTAGGGAAACTTTTTTTTTTTTTTTTGCCTTTGTAGGCATCATAGGCCTATTCAAATACATGGGGTCCAAAGGGTTCATGGCCTATTCAAATGTCTCGCATTTTACTGACACGTCTACTTTCAAGCAGAAAAAAAATATATAATATTACATTGCCTGGAGGATGTTCGCAATTTACTATACTCCCGTTCAAATGTATCTATGCTTGGATCATACCCTGAAAGTTTTTGAAGCCGTCTGTGTGCCTTTATAAAAACTTGTAATATCGCCACTCAGCATTTGGGTAAAATTTAGTTTCTCTGTTTTTCAAAATGTAAATGGGATTGAGAGCTTAAATTGATACAAGTGAAGGATCCAAGATCTTAAAGAAGTAACAGGTGTCCCAGAATTTTGATCATTTGTAGGTAGGCCAACTTGTTTTCTATGCCATTATACAAATAAATTATTAAAAATTCTTTAAACATCATACATTACACAGTTAAAGTGTCCCTATGATGAAAGCTACAGACCTCTCTCATCTTTTTAAAAGGGATGACTTGCACAATTAGTGGCTGCCAAAAAAATTTTTGCCCCACTGTTAAACACCTGAAATCCATGTAACATGCCAAGTCCATGATGAGTATAACTGAATGACTTAGTCATTTGGTCTTTTTATTTCCTTTACTATTTAGTTATTTCTCCATCCTCTGTCTCTTCTCATCATCAGTTATTCTCTGAGTTCCCCCTGCTTAAAAATGTTCTCTTCTTCCTCACCTCTATGTCTATATTTAGCTCTCTTCCTCCTCGCTCTCACCCTTCCTCTTCCTCCAACGCTCCTTCTTTCCTTTCTCCACATTGCAGTCTGTCTCAGTTTTACTTGTATTTCAACAGTTTTGCCTTAATCCTGAATCCATCCTTTCTTTGCCATCACGTTTCCATGCTACAGTTTTTCTTTCTTTAATCCATTCCCATTTAGATACACCTGATATGTCTCCTCTTGTGTAAGCTGTTTAACATTATGCTTTATGTTTCCTCAAATGTTCTTTTTTTATCATCTTTTCTACTTTTCTTGATCACACTTTGCAACCCATGCTCTTTAAGTCTAGTCCTTTAAATAATCTTCCTTTTTTCTAAGATTTTTTTTTCACATTGCTTCCTCCTACTTTCTTTCTCTTCATAACTTCTTAATATTCTAAAGTAAATACGTGTCCATATGCAGTTTTACTGTTTTTTTAAGCTTTCCTCTGTACAACTTTACTTTTGCTGTACATTTAACACTTTTCCAACTTAGAGACTTCAAAAAGGACAGCATTAGCAGGTGACATCATCATATTGTGTTGCCAGAAACCTAAACCAGGAGAACTAAAAGTAAATTAATATGCTTTGTATAGCTTGTTACACATTTTATGGCTGGTTAGAATGTAAGTGAACCGAACAATTTCAGTGTTTTTCTAACCAGATTTCTTATGTCCCTTTATTTGGTCTAAAAACAATGATAACTGCATCGAGCTTGAGAAAATGATTACCCATCCACTCACAGACCTCTTCAGGTCTTAACTACAATGGATTGCTTTCATTACATAAAAACTAACGTTTTTCAGATCAACATAGATACGATCAGAGACATTGCTTATTATTTGAGCTGGCAAGAGCTTTTAAGTATTGAATTAAAAGAGGGTTGAAAATGGAGCCTTGAGTAATCCCATATGTGATCTTTGTCAGAGTTAGCTTTATTAGCCGATACTGTGTGTAGACAGAAAGACTTAGACTTATGTTTTAAAGCACTCATGATGTACAGTCATACAATATAAATATATAAACTTTACAGAAAATTTAAAAAAGCATAAAAAACTGCATGTATATGTTCCTATATCTACAGACATTTTGTAGGCCTATAAGTAAAAGAAAAAAACAATACAGGTTTGATGTTTCAAATCTGGTTGTTTTATTTCTTAGCTGAATGGCTGACTACTGAGACTAAAATAAGTTCATTATGGTCACAAGATAAATAGCCTGGGGGAAGAAAATTTCTCTGTGGCACATAGTCTTGCAAATAATGCTGAGCTGAAGGTAAAAGTCAACAAGTTTGTATCCAGGATGTGTGATGAAGACATTTTAGATGACTTTTTCCTCATGCCAGACCTGCACAATTTCTAGACGGATGAAAGGTCAGCCCTCTTGATCCTCTTTCCAGACCTAATTGTTTGCTGCAGTCTGGTCTTGTGCTGTTTTGTGTTTGGACTAAATCACGCAGTGATGGATATACACAGGACAGACTGTACAGTAGCAGTGTAGAAGATTACTTGCTGCTTGTTTGGTGAGTGGTACTTAAATTGCCGCAGGATGTGCTGTCTCTGGTGGGCCATCTTCCAAGCAGTGTCTGGGCGAGGACTACCTCAGGTCCCGAGATTGGGTGATTCCGAGGAAATGGAAACGAACAACAGCAGACTGAGAGCCTTTTTCCACTGAGCTGGTGTGTTGCAGAACCTAACTTGGAGCATGTTATTTGGTTTCCTACCACCCAATCAATTTTTTTTTGGTTTCCAAACCAGTGCTTAGCCAAACACCAACTCCTTGCTGGACCGAACTGGTTCTTTGGAAGAACTGTTTTCTGCCCTGCCCACATGGCTCCCAAGTGCTGTATTACAAACATTTAGCGAAGCTAGGTGAACCCCCCCCCCCCCTTAATTTTCATTCCTAACAATGGAAGATAGAAATAAACAGACCATTTGTTCTAAAACAAACTGTTGTATTTTATGAAAATCAAGGATGTCCTGATCAGGTTTTTTGCCCTCGAGTCTGTCATTTGATTTGAGTATCTACTGATACCAAGTCCTAGTCTGATATTTCTAAAGGCACTGTTGGGGAGACTACTTTGTAAGTGTATTTAGTTATAGAATACTGAATAACTGCTATAAAATGTATTTTTTTAACATATTCTGTTACTTTGGTGAATCCTGCTACTATATTCTAAATACTTGGAATACTTCCCCTTAAAAACAGCATTTAAGTCTAATAAATGTCTCAAAATGAGCTGGTAGCTACTCCTGCAGGAAAACAGAGCACATATTAAGGCTAAATATTAGGTGATGACTGTGAAAAAAACAAAAAAAAACATTCTTTTTGGCACAACACTGCTACCTCTCAGTGACCAAAACCAAACAAACAAACTGGTTTTTAGCAGTAATATCTCTTTACACTTTATTAGATTTTATATTTAGTCATTTGAAATTAAGTTTAGCTGTTTTGCAGCCACAACCAGAGACTATTTGCAACTTCCTGTTATAAACATGCAAAGTATTGTAAACTGACGTTCATTGCACTTGAAATGGAAAGCTTTTATCCTTGTAGCCATAATTTTTGGGATGCACGATGGTGCAGTGGTAAGCACTGTTGCCTTGCAGCAAGAAGGTTGTGGGTTTGTATTCCGGTCTAGGGTCTTCCTGCATGGAGTTTGCATGTTCTCCCCGTGCATGCGTTGGTTCCCTCCGGGTACTCCAGCTTCCTCCCACAGTCCAAAAACATGACTGTCAGGTTAATCGATCACTGTAAATTGTCCTTAGGTGTGAGTGTGTGCATGGTTGTTTGTCCTGTGTCTCTCTATGTGTCTCTATGTGGCCCTGTGATGGACTTGCAAACTGTCCAAGGTGTACCCCGTTTCTCGCCCGTTGACAGCTGGAGATAGGCACCAGCACCCCCGCGACCCATTAAGGATTAAGCGGTTAAGAAAATGGATGGATGGATGGATCTCTTTACACTTTATTAGATTTTATATTTAATCATTTGAAATTAAGTTTAGCTGTTTTGCAGCCACAACCAGAGACTATTTGCAACTTTCTGTTATAAACATGCAAAGTATTGTAAACTGACGTTCATTGCACTCAAAATGGAAAGCTTTTATCCTTGTAGCCATAATTTTTGGGAAACCCATCACAACAACGTATAATCAAGCTATGAATCAAATAATCAAATAATTACCAAAAAAAGATAGTGTAGGGGATTTTGTATTGTTTTTGTACATCGTTGCAGTGTCTTTTAATTTTTGTGTGAGTTCCACATACCTTGAAAGGCTGGCTAGCCGGATGCTTTATGTTTCAAGTTTGCTGTTGACACTGTCGATGTGAGGCGTAGCTTCTTGAGACCCGCCAGCAAAGTTTACACAAAAATGTAAGAAATTTTCCACTTGGATCATCACTAATCAAAAAATATTTAAGGTGGTAATACGAATATGCCGTTTCATTAATTGACGGTGAATTACAGCTGCTCCAGCAATCACTGGAGTTTGCCTGCATATTTCGTAGTTTGATGTCAGAAGCATAAGCGGTGCGACTCAATGACTAGTGTTGCCTTTTACTCCATGGCTTTAGTCAGATTTTTGTCAGGAATGCTCGAATGAAATCTAGCATCACTTTAAAAAAATTAACTGCGAGAGAGCGCCATTGAATGCATCATTTCCTTCACTGCTAGTAGGTTTATTTGGCTGCGGCTGTGGATCCAAGCCCCCTAGCTCCGGGTCTGAATCCATACCTAGCAACTCATATTTGCTGGTGTTTGATAGACGGGGCTGTTTCGACCATAGGATATCTATGATTTCAGGGGTATTATGGGATAGTCTACACAACTCGGAGACACACATTTCCCAAAATGTATATATTCATCTTTCAGGTGGAAAGTGGAAAACACACAAGTATTCCAATGGTATTACGAAAATAACTGTATTCTGAATACCATGTTTAAAAATAGTAACTGTAACAGAGTACAGTAACTCATAATTAGTATTCTAAAAACGTAACACCGGTACATGTATTCCGTTACTCCCCAACACTGTATATAGGTATTACATAAAAAAGAATAAAGAAGAGCAATGAAACAGATCCAGAATGTTCCTTTTTTTATTCACCTTATTTTAACATTCAACAATTCTGTTAAAAAAAGAGAGAACTTCTTTGAGGTAGCTTGAATGACTTAATCATATATATATATATATACTGTGTATATATATATAGATATAGATATATCCCTTTTTAAAATAGTGTTTGTTTTATGGTCATATAATTGAAGGGCTACTTAAGGCCCATAGCTTGCAGTTTTTCATCACCTGATGCTCATCATCCTCCTAGCAGGCAGGTCAAGGAATAATAAGGAACATTCACCTGTTAAGAATTACTGCTATCTCTGTTTGAAATGGATTTATTATTGATTCAATGTAGCCCTTTCTCAATTTACACAGAGTTTTTGAAAAATAACTGAGTAAAATAGCACAGCAATAATATGATGGCAGGGTCACATGTCCGTCATGGAGTAAGCTGCCCAAACTGATGTGCACTTGTTAATTCTGTTTTTTTGCCCAACATATATTCATAGTTGCTTTATTTCTCTATTGGGAAATGAAGCCTTGTCATATTAAAAAAAAGTGTTTTTATTTTTATTTTTTCCAGATGTTGGCTGGCTGGCGGCAGCTGGGCAGATGATCAGTTTTTGCTGATTGTTATTTGGATTTACAAAGTCAAAGATTTACAGGATTGTTATTTGAATTTACAGAGTCAAAAAAATCCAATCATTTATTTTTACCGGTCAAATTTTAAAATGACATTCAGTAGTAGGATATTTAATTTCTTTCAATTTTATTAATGTTTAATCTGAACATTTTGAACAGAGAATCCCCCAGTTAACGAGATGCATTGTGTATTGTATCCAGGGGTCTCATCTATAAAACTCGCTTATGCACAAAACAGTCTGAAAACTATTTAGGCAACTTTCTACCGAAAGTCTGGGATTCACATAAAAAACACGGTGGAGAAATGTGAGCAACTTTAAGAACACTAAGGACTTGCTTATGTACTTTTTGGACATAGAGGACACTGACAGCGCACCCTGTGCGATAGCAAAATTGTGAATTTCAGTATATGGGGTATTTTTACTGCCATACTCAAAATTTCTGCTCTTTCTAGAATATTCTCTGTTCTCCTTCAAAACTTGTAAAGCTTGCTTTCGAAACTTCCACTCTTTTGTTCTCTCTCAAATCCTTGTTTTCAGGCTCAGATTTTATGCGTCTTGCTCATACATTTTTTCCTCACACACAAACTGTCTCTCTGCACAGATCAAAACTGCCTTTGTAAACCTCTCTTCTCTGCTTGCGTATTCTGTGAGCTCTCTTGTGGATTGAGAATTTTCCTCACCTAGCAACCGTTCCAGCCAATAGAATGACAGAGCTCCCTAGATGGGGGCAGCTAGCTTCAGGGTTTTTTGTTTTTTGAACTAGGCTAGCCTACGTGGCTACATGTTAGTGTCTGCTGCTACATTTTTATAGAGAATTATTGTTGTATCATTGTATATGAAAAATAGCAATGGGAGCATAAGTGGATGTTAGATCTGCACTGTTAAAAAAAATCCACATGTGTTTTTTATGTGGTGTGGACAAAACTATAATTCATAAATAATGTCGGGGAAATGTCCCCTGTTATATAAACAGTTATGTAGTTATTTTTTATATCTTACTTTCCTGCAGGCACCCCAGAAAATAGCTGTGTTGTAAAACACAAACTGATGACTTGACCAGGACTCAAACCACAATGTGCAGGAGCCAGTCATATATGTTAACCACTCTGCCAAGGTAGCACTTCACTTTCTAATGACAACCAGGGTATATTATTAAGTGGACAGGATCTCCCCCCTCAGAGGGCCACAGTTTGATAAACCGAGGATACAGATTCGTAATCCGTGCGCACGGTTTAGTAAACCGAGGTTGCGGATTCGTAATCCGTGCGGTCTTTTGGTGTGAAGTCTTAATGATATTGAGATCAGGACTCTGTGTGGCCCATTCCATCACTTCAAGGACTTCTGGTTCTTTCTCACACTGAAGATAGTTCTTGATTTCTTTTCATGTATATTTGGAGTCGTTGTCTTGCTACAGAACAAATTTGGGGAGAATGATACACCTCCCTGACGGTATTGCATTATGAATACGTGTCTGTACTTCCCAGCATTGAGAACACCATTAATCCTGACCAAATCTCCAACTCTGTTTGAAGAAATGCAGCCCCAAACGTTCAAGGAACTTCCACCATGCTTCATTCTTAGCCGTAGGCCCTCATTACTGTACTTCTGTTCAGCCAGACAAATAAGATGCCTTCTGGTGCAGTCAACTATTTTAAATTTTGTATTTGTACATTAAAAAGCCCACGGAGCTGTGTAGCTGTTGTAGGTTGTGTAGCTGGTGTAGGTTGTGCATGTATCCGCTGTGCTGATGGAAAAATAATCCCTCTCTAGTTTCTGGTTGTTAATGGTTTTTACTGATTGTACTGCATTATGCCAACATGTCAGTCAAGTCATCTTTGTTGCTGCGGTCTGCCTAGCGTCATATAAACAAAGGTTGAGAGAAAGCGACACAGTCCAGTTTGGGATTACTCACTACTAGAATATATTCAAAAATACTATTACGCAAATAATACATTCATTGTAGTAAATGGAGGAATTGCAAACCGTCCTTCCCTGCTTTTTAAACGAATTCAAAGAATACTATACTTCATTACGTAGTTTAAAAACCTGGAAAAGTGCTAGAATCACCTCACACCAGATCAATGTAAACCTATTGTTTTAAGTCTTTTATTCAATTTATGCTCTGATCCTATTTTTTTTTTCTTTCTCCAGTGATAGCCCTCTAGCTCTTTTATGTTGTTCTCATTTACTTCACAATAGTTTGTATCTCTGTATATTGTTCTGTTCTAATTTTACATTTTCTAAGTTTAAAAAAAAGAATATATGCAAAATGATCAAAAGCATCATAGCACTCATGGTGACTAGGATTTTGTTTTGTTGGTTGTTTTTTTTTTTATAGAACTGTAGAACCTGCATTAATTGTTGGGCTTTTTAATGTACAATTGCTGTCATTGTGTTTACAAGACTTTGAACGTTACACTGCATATTCGTTTATACTGGCCTGACTTGCATGGCTGTTAATCTGCCCATGTCAATACATAAAAAAAGCATAATTAGCTTCTGAGATTTGGTCATACATTTCTGTTTTTTTGTACTCTTGCCCCGGTACACAACTTGTTTAACAAAAAGACTAAAACTAAAACTGAAACTAATAACTAGACTGAAACTAAGAATTTTCAGAAAACTAAACTAAATTAAACTATCTAACAAATGGTAAAAACTAATTAAAACTAAAATACAATTTAAAATCTTGAGTCAAAAGTAAATAAAAACTAAAACGAATTAAAATGATAAAACTATTATAACCCTGCTGATTAGTATCTTAAAAAAAAGCTAGAAATGAGGAGAAAGATTTCAACCTAGCCAGCAGCAACGTTAGCTAGGAAGAATCACCTTCTACCAGTGATGCCCAGCCTGAGCTAACCTTACTGGAGAACATGAAACAGCTATAAATGAAGAGCTAACAACACAAAGTAATGCCTCAAACTTTGAAGACCCTGCACTATGGAGATCACTTACAGAAAGCACCTGCAACAGGATTTTATTGAAACTCAGCCTTTCAAAATCGAGCGGCTTATTGCTATTTTATGTGATCAATTTAATACTGATTCAAAATTAAATTGGCCACAAAATAGAACACATCTGCACACTACAAATGCCATTTTATATTAATTTTATGGAAGAATAAAGCCTTTTTCATACATGAAATATATAAAAAATGTATATCTCTTACCATTGATAACTTTTCATTCATCTTTCAATCAGTCCCCTTTACAGCTTTAATAATCTCTCAAAGTCCTTGAAAGTTGTTAAAATCCACTGGTAGATGACATACCATACGTTGAATCTCTAGTTTTTTTGTTTAAAATCAATGTGTTAAATGGAGATTTCTTTAAGAAAAATGTCATTAGAGGGCTACACACTTCTATCCATCCATTTTCTTAACCGCTTAATCCTTTATGGGTCGCGGGGGTGCTGGTGCCTATCTCCAGCTGTCAACGGGCGAGAGGCGGGGTACACCCTGGACAGGTCGCCAGTCCATCACAGGGCAGGACAAACAGGACAAACAACCATGCACACACTCACACCTAAGGACAATTTACAGTGATCAATTAACCTGACAGTCATGTTTTTGGAATGTGGGAGGAAGCCAGAGTACCTGGAGGGAACCCACGCATGCACGGGGAGAACATGCAAACTCCATGCAGAAAGACCCTGGGCCGGGATACGAACCCACAACCTTCTTGCTGCAAGGCAACAGTGCTACCCACTGCGCCACCGTGCAGCCCACTTCTATCCAACAGAGCGTAAATGTTATGTATGCAATTCCAATACTTTAGTAGGAGTTATAACTTATCTTATGCTTCAAAACCAACTTTTGTACTTGGCAAAACGAGTCGCATCACTTCTTGTGGGTATTTGACAGGACTCAAACGTCACCAAAAGACGCCAAAGATTATTGATAACATTTTTGTTATTACAGACAGAAGAGTAGACAGGAGCACTGAGAGGAAGAGAGAGAGAGAGAGAGAGAGAGAGAGAGAGAGAAAGGCAAAAAGACACAGGACAGTAGAAGAGGGACAGAGAAGGAGTGAGGCAGGACAGGGAAATCATCAAGTATGAGTGTGTTTGTGATTAGATTACGAAACTATCTTGGCCTGGAGTTAAATGCTTATGTATTTACATAAGTAAGTATATTAGTTATTAACATTGTTGTGAAATGTCTAAAAGGTGCTATTGGAGGGCAGCGGTGGGGGCCCTTAAACACATTGTGCCCAGGGATCCATGCAATGATAATCCGGCCCTGGGAGTGAGGAGAGAACACACCTCTGGGGGTCACGGCAGTTGATTATTCTCTATTCACTAATACCTGAACATCTGTCTGACTGTCTGTCTGTCTGTCTGTCTGTCTATCCATCCATCCTTCCTTCCTTCCTTCCTTCCTCCTGTAAACATTCTGTTTTCATCATCTTCAGCAGTGCAGTTTTAGTTCCTGTTCTTGACACATTCTTAGGTCTCCTTCATCCTCTTCTCAATCTTTGACACATTTCGCCTCCCCTTTCATCTGTCAGGACAGACACACGTACACACACACGATCGAGGAGAAGTCGAGAGGCTTGTCTTAGCGTGCCATCTGTCCTCGGCGCTGACGTTGGCTCTAATTACCACGTCTCCCCTGGCTAATGCTGCCTCATTAGGCCGCCGGAGCATGTGCAGCCGACACAAGCACCACCGAGAATTTGCACCAGGAAACGCGAGCTCGAGCCATTATGGGATCAGGAAATCTGTCTGGTGTGAAAGGCAATTCACACCAGCGGCTAAACGCTCATTTTGCTTTTCTCTCTCCCTTTCCCATTACTTTCTTCTCTCTCTGTCGAGTTTTCTACATCCTCTCATCTGGCTTTAAAAAGTGTTAAACAGGCCCGAATTCAAGCACCAAAACAAAGGAGTCAAGCAAGAGTCCTTCTCTAAGAGAGATTAATGTCATACTTCAATACTGTGATTTCTGAAGGCTAAAACCGACAGTAAACTATTCCCACAGAAGTCTGTACTTCTCTTTAGATTATTGTATCTTACTGCACAGTACCCCATTTTTATGCTCATTTATTTGAAAAAGGCATCACATTAAATAAAGTGATGTTAATAAACTTCATGAGGACATCTAATTAATTGCTTTAGCAGCTGAGAAACTCAATATGCTATAGGAAAATAGTATTACATAGAAAACACAAAACAACTCTAAATGATTGATTATTTAGGGTTAAACCTAATTTGTATTTTGTCAAATTAAGGAATAACACTGAGCTCAATCAGTTTCTGATTCTTACAGGATTCGCCAAGATAAAGAGGAATCATGGATCTTAGCTAGATAGGTCTACAGTATATTTCAAATAGCGAGGGAAGCAGTAAGAAAAGTTAGCATCAATTTCGCTGTCAGGAAGATATCCCAGAGACAGCCTTTGTAATATAATGTATAATAAGGATGTAAAGGGGTTTCTTTCCACGAAACCTTTCCCAGTGCTAGAGGCATATGTATTGTTTAGAACTGGCAGTATTTTTTTTTCTTAGCACCAGAGGAAATAGTAGCCTACATCATGAGCGAGGGAGTGGCTCATGGAGATTTACAACCACTCATAATGTTGAGCTACCACATCGTTTTTTTGATCTGGCAACAAACAACTTCAATTTTAACAAAAAGATTAGCATTGGAATAAAAAGCTTTCAGTTTGTGCCTTCAAAATAATTATTTGGATATCATCTAACATCCTTACTATGTGTGTGCATGTGTGTGTGTGTGTGTGCGTGTGGGCGATTTCTATAAGCAATACACACATGACCTCGTCATTAGTTTGATGAAATGTCCACTCTTGGGGACACTGGCAACTATAAATATTTTCTACTATTTAAAAGTCTTCCTCTTTATAAAAGTTATGAACTCCAGATAGTTTTGAAACTGTCTCATAACACTTCCCAGCTGAAAAAACTGCCTTTATAGAAGTGGTTACAATGTTGATAATCAGTCAGTGCAATTAATTTGCAGACACTAATTGCTAATTCTGTGGAAGCAGCAAAAATAGAGCTTTTTTAAACAAAAGAACAGGTTGGAAAAAATTCTGTTTTGCAGAATCAACGTTAGATTTAAACAATGTTGGAAATTGGTAAATATTAAACAATTTCAAACCATTTAAAAAATATATTAAAACGTTTTGGAATTATGGTTAATATTAGCCCAGATGCTTAGATTGTTTCTCACTGCATTTCTAACACGTTACATCATGAACGTAACTTTTGTTAAAATATCTGTAGTCTTAAAATCTTTACACCTCACCAGTCAGTGAGAAAAGCTAATCTGGGCTTTGAAATTATACTGGAAAGTCAGAATTTATATATTTCTACCATAGCAGGAAAGATGCCCTTGAAGTGTGATTTCTAAATTTCAAAGTTGCAGTATTATCACCAACCCCAATACATTGTTGCTGCTTGGATAATATCCATCCATCCATCCATCCATCCATTTTCTTGCTTGCCCAGAGGTGGGTGGTACTGCCGTCTACTTTCAGCAATCATTAGCTGAGTGCACAAGTTGATCTCTGCCACAGGGCTGTTATTAAGTCAGCGGCACACAAAGTTTTAAATAACACGTTTCTAAATATGTCCGTTCAGTGTTTCAAAGTATACACGCAGAGAAATACATTGCTCTTGGCTTGTATTGATAACAGTTGTTAGCACTCTCAATTATAGTAATTAGCAAATACTACTGGTACCAAATTTGTAAAGCAATTAATCTGGGTGTAAGACTATATCTCAACCAAATGTCCAGGTTCTGGGGCAAGTGGAACACAGCTGTTGTTTGAGTCACTTGCTTTTTCCAATTATGTTATTCATTTCATATTAACCCTAATTCCAACTTGACCTACAGAGTTAATGTTGTTTTGCCTTTTGAGAAATTAGACTGATTTGCTGAAGTTATCCGCCAAAAGGTAGTGTGTGCCAAATCTAGCAAGCTTAATTATCTCTGACATATTTCACACCTAAGACACCCAAATTTTAGTTGAGGTAACTCTCCCAGCTGTGCCAAAAGCATCTTTATTATTTAAAGATTAATAGTTTACTTGAGTTTTTGGATCCTGTTCAGTCACTTGAACCGCATACTTTAACTCGACACTTAAGAGACACAAAAGCATTTTGTATAATCAAGAATCACATACTTTTTTTTGTTTGTTTTTTGAACGTTGTTTTTTTGCATCATATATGTCATCTTACCAGGTTGGCCTTCATGGGTGGAAATTAAAGTCTGGCAAAAAAACAAATGTTGTTTATTGCAGCCTCCTCTCAGACAAAATAATATATATTTTTCTATTTTAAACATAAATCCATCTTTAGGAGTAAAATATGCTTCGTGAACTGCAGCCACTCCTTTCAAGGGCTATTTTTTTCCTTCGTCTGACTGGTTTATCTATTAAATATCATCTGCCTGTAACTGTACATTATCTTTCGTGCTTTTAACCTTTTTGTTTCTTGAGGGTGTTCCTGACAAATTAACCAAGGAACCCACCAAAGCATTACATTAATATGATCTGTCAAGACAATGAAATATGCAATATTGATGGTGTCCCCCCTCCCCCTCAAACACGCACACACACACACACACACACACACATTCAACTAAATGTAGAACTTGTGTTCAGCCAGGATTGGCCTGTCTTCAGCTTTCTGAACAGAATTAAAGGGCAAGCTCCCCAATCCTGTGGTGGCACTACAAGCCACAATCATCAGCGCTCCACTTCAGTGCTTGATATGAATAATGTGTATGATGTATTTGTGCTAATATGCTGTGTTTAGTTTTGAGTGGTACATTATGATACCTGATACCTTTGATACAGTGGACCACACTATTCTTTAACTTGTTTATAATAGATTGGCCTCTCTGTTGCTGTTCACAAATTGCTCACATCCTCTCATCTCATCCTCTCATATCTCACAGACAGAAGCTTTATGCTAAGTTTAGATACCTGCTCATCTAGGGTCCACGAGATTACATATGGCGTGCCCCAGGGTTCAATTTTGGGCCCAGTCCTTTTTAAACTTTATATCCTCCCTCTTGGAAGTGTCATCAGAAGAAAGTTATGCAGACAATACACAGTTGTACATCTCTGGCAAATGGATGTAGCCTACTTTTAAACTGCATTTCAGACATCAAATCCTGGATGGCAGAAAACTTTCTCTAGCTCAAACAGGACAAAACAGAAGTTTTAGTCATCGGCCCCAAGGCTCAGGACTACAGTCATTTTCTTTTAAAGCTTCTGAAGAACCTTGACTTGATTTTTGACCCTGAGCTGACTTTTATCCCACACATTAAGAATATTACTAAAATAGGTATTGATTATCTAAAGAACATTGCCAATGCCAAACCCATGCTCTTCTGGGTCAACTAATAGACACAGATGCATGAGAGTCCTCTCTCTGCTTCTATGCTATGTTAGTCTTCTGCCTCTGGAGCAGTGGAAAGTGGTGGTGGTCGGTGTGCTTTCTAGTTGGCGCCTGGGCTTTTAACCACTGCTGGCATGCATGTGGGCACCTGGTAACTAGGCCTTTATTTACCCCATGGGGCCCAGCCGTAAAATAGGCCCCCTTCCCATGAGCTCATCACCTGCGGGAGTAGCCAATATGGGTCGGATGCAATGTAGGATGGGAGGTTGCCGACTGAGGGGACCTTGGCGGTGCGATCCTAGACTGCAGAAGCTGGCTCTTGGGATGGAGTGGAAGATCGATAGACAGAATGGTAGGGGGTCAACAGTGATGTGGGCACTTTCCCAGCCTGTTGTGGTCAGAGCTAAGGTCACCAACTCTGGGTAGTTACCGAAAGAATTAGATCAGGGATACAAGCGGCTGAAATGAGTTAGGGTGAAAAGAGATAGAGATATGCTGAAGAGCTTGGCCATCCATGAGGGGCTCATACTAAAGCTGCTGCTTCTCCACATTGTTGGGTCTAGCCCCGAATATATGAAAACAATATAAAAGGGGTTCTACAATAATACAGCATTCCCATGGCGCTGGCTTCCTGCCGTCATCATGAAATTTAAAACCAACGAACAGGAAGAGAATGTTCTCTCTCTAGTTCAGCTTAAAGTAGTGCTTTAAGGGGAGAAACTGCCCAATCTCTCTAATGCACGCTTTGGTCACTAAGTATCTGTTAAAACCTGTTCATTGCTAGCAAAACCTTTTTAGAGCTGGTTGGCCACCAGTCGTTCCCTCATTTCTCTTCCCTCATCTAAGCAAGGATTAACCTTTTTCCCTTTTTCCCCCGCGTTTTTCCGTCGTACTCGAAAAGGACTTACCCCCTTTTTTCCAATGAAATCCATTAACACGGACTTCAGAGTAAGATCATTCCGTTTTTTTTTTATTTTATCTGGGTTTGGAGCAAGTCTAGAAGATGTCTATGCCTGCTTGCTTCCTTTAACTCTTTGTTAATTAGTGTTATGTTGAAGTTACTGTGTTTCTTTTATTGTTAAGCAAGCAGTGTGTGATTGTATTTGATTTGCTGTGATCTTTGTGTGAAGCCACAAACTGGAGAATTTCCAAGAGACGAGCGTTACAGACATAGACTGGCCTTATAGTTTGTTTCAATTCATAGTTTTTTGTTAGCCAAAAGCTATGTTAGTGATAAGAACCACACGGTATCTTTGTTTCAAGGGGACCACACAGTAAATTGCCCTGATCCATAAAACCCCCACAGCCTGGTTTGCTCGTCCACTTGTGTACGCCACGTACACGTGCCCGTTGCAGCGTAAGCATGTTCAGGAAATTCCCCGGGGGACGTGGTCATTTTTACTTCCAGTGAACCACCATCTTTGAAGTGTTGTTTACGTAGCATGTAGCCTAGCCTTTTAGATTAGCCTTTAGCGAGGACCTAATTAGCTGAGAGTGAATTCAGTTGTTGTTGTGGACCATTTTAGTTATTAAAGTTGTTAAACTGAATCACATCTCCTTGTTTCTTTTATTGAGTGCGACTAATTCATTGTAAAAGGGCAGGAATAATAAATTAATAATTCATGAATTATTATAGTAATATTTCTCACAAGCAACAACATCGAGAGGAGCCAGTTGAGGTGGCTGGAGCATCTTATGAGAATACTACCTGGATGCCTCCCTGGTGAGGTGTATTGGGCATGTCCCACTGGGAGGAGATCCAGAAGAAGATCCTGGACACGCTGTAAGGACTTTGTTTCTAGGCTAGCCTCGGAACTCCTAGAGATTCCTTTAGCTAGGTTAGCTAACGAGAGCTACAGGCTGTGTGTTTTTAAACCCACGGTGGCTGAAGGAGAAAAATGGATAGATTTGCTAGGATATATACTTGCCATGCCATTTTCAAGTCTAAATCTTCAAGAAATTTAGCCAGACAGGACTTATCCTGGACTTGAAGCACACATATAAACTGCACGAGAGAGCCATTGAGGTCTTCTTGGGAAAGGAAAGAAGGATGGGCTTTATTTTCAGATAAGCAGGCAGTGTGGATCAGATCCATATTGGTGATTGCAAGCACTTTATATGTGTTTTTAATATGTTTGTTGCACTGCGATGGATTGGTGACCTTTCGAGGGTGTACCCCACTTCCTGCCTGATGATCACTGGTTGAATTGTTTTTTTTGTTGTCGCCTCGCTATTGTCTTACATGAAGTGGTGACAATGCGCATTTGGTTGGACAAACTTGTTTAAGCTTTCATATACTTTGGTGGAGTTATCAAAAATATGTTGACTAATATTTTTAAATCAGATTTTATTTTTGAGAGTTGACAGTATATGTGATCTTAGTTTCCTACTTTGGTTATGTATGTGATCTTATTGAGTCCAAATGCTCTGGAAATTGAGCGCCACTTGGCCAGCCTTTGATGTATGGAACCCGTATGGATTCCTGAGTCATGGTGTTGTTGATGGTGTTATAAGTGTATTAATTTAGGTTGGACTATGTAGGATGCCACTAAAGGCCTAGGGCTGAAACGCACAACCTGCTACTGCATAAGCTAAACCAAATAAACCTTGAAGAAATTATTCACCAGTTAAGCTTGTCATCTTGCTTCCTTGACATCGTACCCACAGTTTTTCTTTTGAAAGCTTTCCCTGTCAGCAGGCCGGATCTGATTTACATATTAAACTCAGTCCTCTTTCAGGTGTCTTCCCCAGGCTTTAAAAACAGCCTTATTAAACCACTACTACAGGATTACCTGACTAATCTCACAACAGGACCATGAGAAACTCATACATTTGTTTATCTTTATTCGGATTGATTACCGCAGCAATGTCCTCACAGGTCTGCCTAAAATGTCAATCGAACAACTGCAGCTGATCCAGAACACTGCTGATTGCATCCTCACTAGAACCAGGAAAGTAGAGCACATCACCCCAGTTCTAAAGTACTTACACTGGCTCATTGTAGCTCAGAGAATAGACTTCAAAATATTTCTACTAGTTTATAAATCATTGAATGGCTTAGCACCAAAGTATATTGTTATTGTGTATTATTGTTGCCACTATACCAACCCCGTAGACCACTCAGGTCTTCCAACTCTAGTCTACTGATCATCCCAAGAATTTGAACCAAATATGGAGAAGCACCTTTTAGTTGTTCTCTTGTCTGCAACAAACTTTCAGACCACTGCAAAGCTGCTGAAACACAGACTTCCTTTAAATTAAGGCTAAAAAACACACCTGTTTAGAGCTGCCTTTGAATAATTGATTAATAACTGCTAGAATGTCATAACAGTATTATTTGTTTACTGCTCTTTATGTTACTTATGTTGCGTTTTCTGCTTTTATTGTAGTTTTATTGCTGCTTCTATATTTTCTCCTCTTCACCCAAAGCACCTTGAATTGTCTTGCTCATGGTGTGCTATAAAAATAAATCTGCCTTGTCTTGGTTCAAGTCAGGAAAAAATATTTTTAAACTCCAATGTCATTCCACAGACCCCTTCAAATGTTATTGACTTATTAGTTTGTTTTTATTAAGCATGCTTAATAAAAAAGTAGAATTAATATTTTTTCAAGTTGTAGGGTCTTCACTTAGCTTTTACCGGTCTTAACGGTTGCTATGTTTCTGTTTGAGTGTCAAGTCCCAGAGAGTATTTCAAAGATGAATTTTTATTATAGCTATGATGAAGACACAGTAGATTTAAAAAAAAGAAAACAGTTTTGATTCTATTTGAGACTCTTCTGCAAAGAGACCCAAACATATCTGCTGATTAGAAATTCATTTCTCCACATGCAAATCTGCTCATATTAGGCACAGACATGGCTTTATTTTAAAATGTGAACTTATTGATAATTTCTCTGTGCTTTCATTGTTTTAACTAATTTAAAGAATCATAATTCTTCCCAGACACCCACAGTGAGGCTTCAGATCAAAATACAACACCACTGACCCCGGTCCCCCAAAATACACCTTCTCAGTAAAACATCTGAATGGAGGCTTTAATCCAGACTGACGCCCACACAGTAATGTCAGGCTGCAATGGGCCAAACTCCTACCGCTGCCATGGTCCATGGGTGCCGACCGCTACCCACGTCCGAGCACATCATCTGGGAGAGAGCTGGGCTCGTACCACCGTCGTCTGTTCGGGTGTGCCCTCAGACACCCACCATGAGAGGAGGGGATACTGTGGAACAATACAACATGCTGATCCAAGATCTGAAAAATAACTGGAAAACGAAAAGAACACCTACTCACAAAGCTCATAATATTACAAGGAATAATGACAAAGAGCTCAATTTTATTATTTATTAACATATTGATCCAGAGAAAGTTTGAAACAAACTGTTGAAGAAAAAAGAAGAACTTATTTTCCTTGATGGATTTTAATGGCTTAAAATTTGGAATGATGACAGTATAACGAGTCACTGCCTTATTCTGCTTAAAATACCCTGACCAACAGTTATTCCCGAGCTTGCCCGTGCTTTCCTTGCTTCTATTTCCGGAGCTACTCAGTGGCAGATGAATTAAAGACTCTATCAGAGCATCTCATGCGTCTGCAGCAGGTGGAGGGTTAAAATGTCAAATCGAGGCCCGCGTGCTCTGTTCTTTCGTGACTGGACGTTCGTCATTGTGTTTGCAGCAGGCCGTTGGCAAGTGGGAGCTGATCCAGCCATCCGTCTCAAGAAGCAAATTTCGGACTGGGCTAGAGCTGGCCATCTGCAGCTCCAGGCCTTCAGCAGCCAAGCGCAGAAACACTTCGACTACCGGAGCGTTCGGGGGAGGGAGGATGGTGGAAGGATCGTTCCTGTTACATTTATTTTTGAAGCAAAAGCTTTGAGTAGTCATGACAGCAGGGAATTTTATTTTCTTAAAAACTATTTCCAGATTCTACTTTTCCACCATTTCAGAAGTTTAGAAAAAAAGCTCATTTCACTTTTTAAATGTAATATTTTTAAAATAAGATTATTTTAGATGTAAATCAGTGATTCCCAATTTTGGTCCTCAAGGCCTACTGCCCTGCATGTTTTTGAAGTTTTTTGGCTTTAACACACCTGCTTCACATGATTGCAGTTTAACAAAACCCTGTTAATCATGCATCAATTTAAATTAAGTGTGCTGAAGCAAGAAAACATAAAAAACATGCAGAGCAGTGTGCTTTGAGGACTGGTATTAAAAAATTATTCTTCAACTTTAGCCTACCGGAACCAATCTGAAATTTGCATCTAACTTACTTAAATTAGCCCATGGCAAAATTTCATTTTCTAACCCTCAAAGTCACAGGAAAACAAACAACATTGATTTTAAGCCTTAAACCTGAAATTACAAACAATATTGTTGGAATTTTTGAATGTTGCCCTTATGTTATGTCTTATTTTCAAATATATAATATATATTTATATTGATCTACTTATGTTATTAATGTATTTTAAAATAAAAAAGGCCTATTCACACTGCATTGGAAGTTATAATCCAGGAGCGAATAAGAAGAACCAGGTGTTTTTGAAGGGGGGTGTTCCCGTTTACAAACCAAAATGCCCCTCTTATGTATATATATATATATATATATATATATATATATATATATATTATATATATATATATATATATATAATATATACACATACATAATACATACACTAATTTGTAAGTTGCTTTGGACAAAAGCCAATGACTAAATGTAAACTCCGAAGTTTACATACTTTTTTCAGTTCTTGGTAGCTTCTGCAACTATGGCCTTTCCTCCTCACAGAACTGGTGTAATGGAGTCTGATTTATAAGCCTCCTTGCCTTGTCAAAAATTATCTGTGGGTTTAAGACCAGGGCTTTGTGATAGCAACACCAAAACATTAACTCTATTGTCCTTAAGTCACTTTTTAACCTTTGGCCTGGCTGATGTCTTTAGATGTAAAGGTTGTGGATCCAATCTAACTGTTATTGGGAACTGTTGACATGAACAGTGATGAACCTGCCTGAACCTTGGCCAAAAATGTATTTCCATCTGAAAAAAGTAAGAGTATGATGCTCCTCCTACCACATTTCACTCTAGATATGATGTATTTTAGGGGTAAAAATATTTGGTCTCTGTTATGACCCAGGCTCGTTTGGGCTCACAACAATTGGGCGCTCGTCCAGGAGATCATAGGCGTCTAATTTGATATATATGGAATTTTTTTTTTTTTTTTTTGGGGGGGGGGGGGGGGGGTGTATTTTCATCCCTGGTTTATTCTGGAGAAGATTATAATTTTTTTATTTTTTTGGTGCAGTTTCACATCCCCCTCAGTTTAGAACAGGAGTTTCCAGCTGAGCCAGGATTTGGTTCTTCCATTGGTCACTCATTTATTATTTTGCCTTTCTTGTTTTTGGGGCGAATCCTGGGTGGAGAATTATTCTCTGTCGGGGGTAAGCGTGCAGGGCTGATGCCGCTGTGTTACTGCTTTTAAAGTCGCCTCGAGCCTGGCAAGTCCTGGAAGACAGGTAGGCTAAGGGGTGTAGGCAGGTACTCAGGTGGGTTGTGTTGCATAATTTATTTTCTTGTTCTGAGTGTAACCATGGCAGATAATGTTTCCACGTTTGTTGCTAAACCTACTTTATCACTTTTTCACAAATGTTGTAAGGGTGATTTGTTGGAAATTGTCGCTTATTATGACATTCCAGTTCCGACTAATTTGAAAAAGGATGAATTATAAATGATAGTTTATGATGGTTTGGTCAAATGTGATGTTTTTTCTTCAGGTGAATCAGCTGTTCAGGCGGAAGTGGTAGGTGCACTGGAGCCTATTGGAGAAGCAGCACGTGGTTCTGAAGCTGACACTGCTCTGCAGCATGAGGGAGAGGCGATGCACCTATAAATAAAAGATACATCTGTGAAAGAGGATGAGGTGAAGCCGACCACATTACCAAGGTTTGAACCATTTTCTGTTGAATCCACTCCTTCTTCTAGATTAGACGCTAGAGTGAAGTTGCATTTAGTGCGCCTGCAGATAGAGGCGAAGGAGAAGGAGCGTGAGTTTCAACTACGAAGGGAGCTGGAAATCAAGAAGTTGGAGGCTGAAACTTCTGTCAAGTTGCGTCAGCTAGAGCTGAGCGCATCAAAGCAGTCTTCAGGTGAGGTTCATAGGGCTCTGACTGCCTCAGAGGGGTCTGGAGCCGTTTTTGATGTAAGAAAAACATATATCATTGGTTCCTGTTTTTCGTGAGTCTGAGGTTGAGAGGTATTTTAGTGCTTTTGAGCGCATTGCCACTGCTTTAAACTGGCCAAACGATGTGTGAGGAATCTTATTGCAGTGTAAATTGGTGAGTAAAGCAGAGGAAGCCTGTTCAGCTGTACCAGTAGCAGACAGCTTGGTGTATGATAAGCTTAAAAGTGCTATACTCAGAGCTTAGGAGCTGGTGCCAGAGGCATATCGGCAAAAATTTAGGAACTTAAAGAAGAAAGCATCTGAACCTTGCGTTGATTTTGCAAGAGAGAAGGGACTTTTATTTAATAGATGGTGTACAGCCAGTAAGGCTCATGATTTTCCATCAGTAAGAGAACTATTATTATTGGAGGAGTTTAAAAACTCTTTGCCTGAGCGTATTGTTGTTTATCTGAATGAGCAGAAAGCATCATCTCTGCAGCAGGCAGCCATCTTAGCAGATGAGTTTGCTTGACCCATAAAAATACCTTAGGATCCCGGAATGTTTCCAAGGTTGATACTTTTGAGGGAGGTCAAAGAGCAGTTGAGGGCAGCACCTCTCCAAAAGCTAAAAGGAGCGTACCAAAGTATTTTTATTGCCACAAGTATGGTCATATATTGTCCTGCAGAATTTTAGCTCAGAGGTAGGCAGCAACCACCAAGCAGACAAAAGGAGAAAGTATTTTCTAAGGAAAGGTTCAATGCTCTGGATTCCAGCATTAAAGTGTCTAATGAAAAAGTTGACTCTTGTTTCCAACCTTTCCTTTCAAAAGGTTTTGTATCCATGACAGGTAGGCCGGAGGATCAACGTCAGGTACGGTGCTTCGTGACACTGGAGGGTCACAATCCTTCATCCTGTCTGGTGTACTACGATTGGATGCACAAACAGATTGTGGTGCGAGTACGATCATACGGGGCATTGGTATGAGTTTTTTGTCTGTACCTCTACATCTGATCTATGTGAAGACAGAGTTGGTGTCGGGGTTTTTCCCAGTGGCTGTGCGCCCAAGCTTCCCTATAGAAGGGGTAGACTTCATTTTGGGAAATGACTTAGCTGGGGGTAAAGTTTATCCTTTTCCAGAGGTAGTAGAAAGCCCCTTCATAAACGATGAGGTGGCACAGGAACATCCTGACTTGTATAATGTCAGTGTGCTAACCAGAGCTCAGGCTCAGAATCAAGCACAAACTGAGTTATCTGATTCTTTCTTTGCTTCTGTTTTTTCTGAGGATACCTTGGCTCCATTGGAGAAAAGTGAGACCCCTGGTGGTGCAACAACAACTACTGAGGTACCAAGGTCAACTACAACGTTACCAGGAACTTTGGCACTTACCCGTACAGCACTCATCGATGCTCAGCAAAGTGATCAGTCACTGGTTAAATGTTCTGCTGTCGTAGGATCTCCTAAATCAACCACTGGTCAAAGTTTTCATATTGACCAGGGTGTCCTTGTCCGCAGGTGGTCTTCAAGGAGGAGAAGGGCAGATGAGGATTGGGGAGTAGTGCATCAAATCGTAGTGCCTTCCATTTATCGGCAGCATGTTTTGACATTGGCTCATGATCATGTTTGGTCTGGACATTTAGGTGTTACCAAAACATACAACCGTGTTTTAAAACACTTTTTCTGGCCAGGTTTGAAGGCAGATGTTGCAAAATATTGTAGAACCTGCCAGACATGTCAAGTGGTACCCCCTGCACCATTATGTCCAGTTCCTGCAGTTGGCGAACCTTTTGAGCATGTCATGGTTGACTGTGTGGGCCCAATACCTAAAGCAAGGTCTGGAAACCAGTATTTACTCACCATTATGTGCATTTCTACATGTTTTCCTGAAGCTGTTCCTTTGAGGAAAATCACTGCACCTGTTATCAAGAGAGCATTAATAAAGTTTTTTACTACTTTTGGTTTACCAAGGGTAGTAAAGACTGATCAGGGGACTAACCTTCTGTCACGTACTTTCAAGCAGACACTTGAATCTCTGAATATCAAGCATTCTATGTCAAGCGCCTATCATCCTGAGTTTCAGGGAGCGTTGGAACGCTGGCATCAGACTTTTAAGTCCATGTTGACGAAGTACTGCCATGAAACTGAAAAACACTGGGATAAGGGTGTGCCTATGATGCTTTTGCCATACGCGATGCGAGACGAGAGTCTTCAGGGTTCAGTCCTGCGGAACTAGTTTTCGGTCATAGTGTCCGTGGACCTTTAAATGTGCTCCAAGAACAGTTCGTTATAGAATCTGCAGAACAAATTAATGTGCTGGACTTTGTTTCTCGTTGCAGGGAGCGTCTGCATAAAGCTGTAACTTTGGCTAAAGAGGCTATTTCTTCATCCCAGGCTGACATGAAGAGACAGTATGATCAGAAGGCGGTTGAGCGACACTTTATCCCTGGGGAGCAAGTTTTGGTGCTGTTGCCTATGGCAGGCTCTTCCTTAACAGCAACATTTTCAGGTCCATATGTTGTGGAGAGTAAAGTGTTCGAGACAGACTACACCATTAAAACTCCTGAGCGTAGGAGAAAAACTAGGCTATGCCATGTGAACATGTTGAAGTGTTTCCTGACCAGGGACGTTAAACCGACACAGCCTATGCCCTCTTTAATGGATGCCTGTCTTGCACCTTCCAGATCTTTGGTTTGTGATACTGACATTGATGATGGATTAGATTTCCCCTCTTGTGGTAGACAGTCCGGAAGGTTAACTAATACAGCATTTCTGTCTGAAATAGAATGCAGGTTGTCCTACCTTACCAATGAGAAGCGTAGTGACCTCATTAACCTGATCCATTCTTATCCTTCCCTGTTTAGTGATGTGCCTTCCCTTACTGATGTGTTGCAGCATGACGTCGATAGTGGCTCTGCTGTTCCGATTAAGCAACATGCTTATCGTTGTTCAATGGAGAAAAGAGAAGTGATGAGTAAGGAGGTTGCCTACCTTATGGAAAATGGGTTGGCGAAGAAAAGCTATAGCCCTTGGATTTCTCCATGTTTGTTGGTTAATAAGTCAGATGGTAGCCCTCGTTTGTATACTGACTATCGAAAAGTCAATGCAGTTACTTTGTCTGACTCCTTTCCATTACCTTGCATGGAAGATTGCATTGATACTATTGGCTCTGCCACTATTATTTCCAAACTTGACCTACTTAAAGGTTACTGGCAGGTTCCTCTAACCCAAAGAGCTTCTGATATATCTGCTTTTGTCACCCCAGACCAATTCTTACACTGTCATGGCCTTTGGCATGAAGAATGCCCCTGCTACGTTCCAACGTCTCATGCAGATTTTACTGGGTGATGTTCCACAATGCAGAGTTAATCTCGATGGCGTTGTTATCTTCACTGACAGCTGGAATGACCACATGAAAATCCTCAAAATGGTTTATGAGTGTTTGGCTAAGGCTAAGTTGACGCTCAACCTTGCCAAGTGTGATTTTGTTAAGGCTTCAGTGACATACCTTGGAAAGCAGGTTGGACAAGGTAAAGTTTGTCCAGTGGATGCTAAAGTCTCTGCTATCCTAGACTACCCTGTACCAACAATGAGGCGTGAACTTCGCCGTTTCCTGGGAATGGCAGGTTACTGCAGATGTTTCTGTAGAAATCTTTCTGTGCTTGTAGCTCCACTTACTGCATTATGTAGCCCAGCCAAACAATTTGTTTGGACTGATGAATGTAATCAAGCTTTTAATGCTGTAAAGTCTCTTTTATGTAGTTCTCCAGTACTCGCTGTGCCAAACCTTTCTCTTCCATTTAAATTGGAAGTTGATGCCAGTGCCTCTGGGGCTGGAGCAGTTTTATTGCAAGAGGACGATCAGGGGATCTCTCATCCTGTGTCTTATTATTCTTCAAAATTTAAACCCCACCAGTCAAATTATTCCACCATTGAAAAAGAGACACTTGCTCTTTTACTTCCCCTTCAACATTATGCGGTTTATGTTGACTCCAGTCAGCGGTCACTGACTGTGTATACAGACCATAATCCTCTGGTCTTCTTATCTCGTATGTACAATCATAATCAGAGATTAATGCGATGGGCTGTCTTACTTCAAGAATACAATCTTCAAATCTTGCATAAACCTGGGGCTGAAAACAGAGTTTTTTTATTTTATTTGATTGATTGAAAAAGTTTTTTTGAACATAAAGACAACTTAAAAAGTGACAAACAACAAAATAATCGATACATACAAAGAAAAGAAGAAGAAGAAAAAAAAAAAATGAAAAGATGTCTTTGTTCAAAAGGGAGTGGGAAGAAGCCGGCGCTTATTCAATCCCACCCCCTTGCCCCACACTACTGACTACCTTGTATATATATAAAATACAACAAAATTTATGGATTAATAACAAATAGTAGTAATTAGTATAACAATAATAGTTACATCAGTTATAATAATAATAGAGACAGTTCTAGACTATCAATTTAATAACAATGTATTTCATATTAATATTAAAAATCATCATTACCATAAAATTTTTTAAATAACAACTAATCATGATCACTACCATTACCGCAATAACTATCATCAGTATAATATCAATAATGACAAACAATAACTAGTAAAAATCACAGTCCCTCATTTTTATACCTTTCAAAGACCGTATTCTTATATAAAGATTTAAAGGAGTGTATATGAGGACATTGCCTGTGTTCGTCCTCCAGCCTGTTCCACAGTTTTACCCCACATACAGACACACAAAAACTCTTTCTGGTTGTTCTGACTAAATGCATTTTAAATTTTGTATCCCCCCGTAAGTTATAACCCCCGTCTCTCTGACTGAAAAGATTTTGGATGTTGAGTGGTGCTAAATGTTTGCTAACTTTAAACATGATCTGTGCTGTGTGATAATGAACCAGGTCCTGAAGTTTAAGTAACTTTGATTGTAGAAACAGAGAATGAGTATGATCTAGATACCCAGCTTTGTGTATGACACGGACTGCCCTTTTCTGTAATACTGACAGTGAGTATAGTGAATTTTTATAATTGTTTCCCCAGATCTCTATACAATAGATGAAGTATGGAAGAACTAATGAGCAATACAGAATATGAAGTGAATTATAATCTAAAAATTGCTTTATTTTATTTATGATTCCAATGTTCTTTGCTACTTTAATTTGTATGTGTCTTATGTGGGGCTTCCAACTGAGTTTATTGTCTATTATCACACCCAACATCTTCATTTCCTTTACATTTTCAATTATTATATTATCAATTTTTATATATTCATTATCCTTATTACTGTATTTTCCAAATTCTATAACCTTAGTTTTCTCTATATTCAATGACAATTTATTACTGTCCATCCATTTTTTAACTTTATTTAATTCATTGTTTATAGTATCAATTACACTACTGTAGTCATTTCCAGAATAAATTATATTAGTATCATCAGCAAATAATATCAATTTTAGCAGTTTAGACACTTGAAATATATCATTTATATATATGTTAAATAATTTAGGACCCAAAATCGACCCCTGGGGGACCCCACAAGCGATCTCCATACACTCAGACATGTATTCACCCATTTTCACAAACTGTTTTCTCCCAGATAGATAACTTGTAATCCAGTCCAGTGCCACACCCCTAACACCATACAGCTGAAGTTTATTGATTAGTATTGAATGGTTTATTGTATCAAATGCTTTTTTTTAAATCTAAAAATACACCAATTGCATATTTGCCTTGATCTAATGCATTTATTATTTCTTCCTTTGCTTCTATTATTGCGAGAGAAGTTGTACTCTTTGCTCTGAATCCGTACTGACTTTGGTTAAGTATTTCATGTTTATTTAAGAAGTTTTCCAATCTATTGTTAAAAAGTTTTTCCAGGATTTTTGAAAACTGTGGTGGGAGTGACACTGGTCTGTAGTTTGTGTATAAGTGTTTGTTCCCTTGCTTGAATAATGGAATGACTTTTGCTGTTTTCATATTTTGTGGAAATGAACCGGTTTGGAATGATAGATTGCAAATATATGTTAATGGTTTTAAAATGCTGTCGATAACTCTTTTAACTAATGACATATCAATATCTTCACAGTCCGTAGAGAATTTGTTATTAAAATTTTTTACAATTGTTTTTACCTCCAACTCATCTACTGCTGAGAGAAAGACTGAGTGAGAGTTATTCTTAATCAGCGTTCCAAACATGGTGTCTCTTCCTTGGTCTGAAATCCTTGCTGCCAACTCTGGTCCCACTTTCACAAAAATTATTCATTCTATTTGCTATGTTTTTCATATCATAATTATTATCATGGTCTTCAATAAAATATTCTGGATATATCATTTTCTTATTTCCACCTTTTCTTAGTTTATTTAATATGTCCCAGACACCTCTTATACCATTCTTATTTTCATTTAACATTTTCCTATAATACATTTTTTTGCTAGTTCTTACTATTTCAGTTAATTTATTTTAATAGGTTTTATATCTGTTTTCTGACTCTTTAGTTTTTAATTTAATAAAACTTCTATAAAGATAATTTTTCTTTTTACAAGCATTTTGTAATCCTTTACTTAGCCATGGACATTTATTATATTTATCACTTTTTTTATTACTTTAATTGGACAGTTTTTATTATATAATGATTTTAATATATCAATAAATTTATTATATGCCATGTCAACATCTTCCTCTCTGTAGACAGTACTCCAATCTTGTGACATCAAGTCATTACTTAGAGCAGTGATTGTATCTTCTGTTCGTAGTCTCTTATAATTGTTTCTACCTGGTTTTCTCTGGAATCTATTCTCATTAATCCCATTATTTACATTAAAATATACAAATACTGGTAAGTGGTCACTAATATCATTTACTAGTATGCCACTAACCATATTAAGTTCAATATTATTAGTAAATATGTTGTCGATTAAGGTTGCGCAGTGTGTTGTAATTCTCGTTGGTCTTGTAATTTTTGGGAACAGGGTTAAACTATACATCATATCTAAGAAATCTTCAGTTGGTTTATGTTGCTTTGACTTCATCAGATCTATATTAAAGTCTCCACAAATGAAGACATCCTTTTGGCCAGTGTTCGCAAACATCTTCTCTACATAGTTTTTAAAATTTTCAATATCTGATCCTGGTGCTCTATATAGACAACTTACTAATATATTCCTCCTATTTTCCAATATGATCTCAATTGTTAAACCTTCCATCACCCCTTCTACTGTTGTTTTCATACTCTGTATCAATTTACTTTTTAGTTTCCTGTCGACATACAGAGCTACCCCCCCTCCATTTTTGTTTTTTCTGTTTTGAATGTACATTTCATAGCCATCTAAATCAAAGTCTGCATCTTTTCCATCATTGATCCATGTCTCTGATAGGGCTATAATCCTAAATGGGGTCTTGAATTGATTCAAAAACTGGCATAAAGACTCCTACTGTTAATGTGAATTATTGATAATGCCTGATCTGTTGTCATAATTCCATGTAACTGTTGTTCCTGATAATAAGAACACTCATTGTTAATATGATTGAAGTAATTATTGTCAGGATCTATATCCTCTGAAGCATCTTCTTGTTCTTCAGTGATTGCAAATGTTTCCAGCTCTGTTTGACTTAAAACATTAACATTCTCTTCTTCTTTATTAGATGAAGAAGTATATTTATCTATAGTATTGGCCATATGGTGTATTTAATATGCAACAAAAAGAAAAGAAAAACAATTAGAGAAAACATATAGAAAAAACAAACAAAAAAACAAAACAAAAAAACCCCTCAGTGAGTCGGTAATCCTGTATGAGGAACATCATTTAAATTTTTCCAGCTCTTCAATATCTCTTATCAGTAAGACCTTTGCCACTTCCGGAGTACCAAGTAGTTTTATCCACACCTTACAATTCCTTGTCCATGTTGACTGTATTTTCCCTTGCTTTCTAAGAGACCTTGCTTGCCATGCTATTTCAGAGTTTTTCTTTGTCAGATGTTCATTAATATACACTGCTGTCCCTCTCAGTTTTTTTGTTTGCCTAAGTAGATCAGTTTTTGCTTTCCTGCTTGTGAACCGGATAACAATCACTGGTTTTGCTTTATCATTTCTGGGCAACATGTGACAAGCTGAAATCGTCTTACTGTCTACAACAATGTTTTTAGAGTCTAAAAATTGTACTACCTGTTGCTCAATAGTATATGTTTCTTGATGTGTCTCACCACCCTGTTCACCTGCTTCAGCTATCACTCGAGCATAAGAGTGGTGCCTGGTGCTGAGCCCACTCACAATGACATCCTCAATTCTTGTATATTGCTCTAATTCATCCACACGTCTCTCTAGAACAGTAATTTTTTTGTCTTTCTCAATGAGTTTAGTCTTAAGTTCCTTCACTTCCTCCATTAGGCCTATAAGTACCGTTTGTTGTTTTACCACCTTTGATATCTCTTCTGACATAAAATTTAAGGAGAGCTTTATCTCCTCCAACTCCTCACCAGTTGCCTGGCTCTTTTTTGGAGGCATGGTGACTTTGTTACTAAGCTTAAAGAGAGGCTCACCTGGTGGAACGTGGAGCACACTGGCTGACACACTGGTACCTGGCTGGTGAAGCATCCTGGGCCTGGTGGATGGTAAAACTGAGCCTGATAGCTGTTAGCCTACGAGATCTGAAACTAGCTGGTAAATGTGGAGGCCGCTAGCTAAAGGCGCACCCTGGTCTCTGATCTTTGATGTTGAAGCGCAGAATCCCCAAAGTTGAGGCTGCAAAAAGTTGCGAATGTAAGTAGATCTACCGGTGGACGACGGAGGCTCCGATGAGTCGCGGATCCCCGGCGGACGGCGGAGGCCGCGATGAGTCGCGGATCCCCGGCGGACGGCGGAGGCCGCGATGAGTCGCGGATCCCCGGCGGACGGCGGAGGCCGCGATGGGTCGCGGATCCCCGGTGGATGGCGTATCAAAGGGATCCAAACAATGTATGTCTGCAGAAGTGGAGTTAATTTCCTGTTAGCTCCTTCAGCTGCTCCCCTGCAGAAACTTCAGTCCCGCTGCAGGAATCTACAGCCCACTCCAGACAACCATCTCTTTCATTCAGTTCGACGTCTACAGAAACGGCGTTTCTGGAACGGAGACGAGGAAGGAAACCCAGGAGGATGAAGGAGAAATGGATCTGATCCACTCTTGCAGCGAAGACAATCTGGCACAATCACAGCGTAGCTCACCGATTAATCGACTTCTGCTCCTTATCCGTGATTCAGACATGAAAACTGCGACTAAACGACCCAAGTTGCTGACACCTTGTCGCGTGAGTAAGCACTTCCTTTCTATACACTGTACAGAATGTAGAGCCTCTCAGAGCTTTTATTTTATGTGGGGGGGTGTTACATCCTTCATTGCTAGGATTATTTTGTTTCTGCTTTTGGTTTTTGTCTCCTTCTGTTTTTTCAGCCAGGGAGCTGTCTCCATTAGATCCAGCTGAAGGGAATTAGCTGATTGGGCCAGCTGGGCTAGAAGGAATCAGTGGGAGGCCTTAAAAGATCCATAGATCCGCAGAGGAGAGACCCAGAACCAGAGAGGAACAGGAACCAGAAGAGAGGTCATGCCAGAAGCCATCTGTCCTTCCCTTCCCTTTCAACTAGTGGCTGCATCTTTTTAACTAATCTGAAGATCTTCGTGCAAAATAAACCCAAACCAACTATTTTTACAAAGAACCCTTGGTTTATTTTCTCTTAAGCCTTTTCTTGTTGTGGCCCAAACAAGCCTGGGTCATAACAGTCTCAAACCCCTACTCCTTAATTCAAACATGAATTAATAAGTGAAGAATCACTGAGCTTACCTTTAGAGGGAGAAACCAATCATTACAAACAGGAAATTAAGACTCTTCCAGTTTCTTTGATCAGTTCCTGTTTTTATGAAGTATGAAGAAATGTCCAGTTTTCTCCCATTATACATTAGTGCAAGCCAGCAGAAGTGACATTATTTTTGGGAATTTTCTTCTGGGAGACCTTGGGTTCTGCTATCCACGTGGATATAACTTTGACACTTCACTTCTTTAGGCATTGTTGGAGAAGTTGCACAACCTTTCATGGAAACGGTTTTCACTGACTCATGTTTGACCTGTTTTTTTTATTCCTTGATCAGTATCTAAAAAATAATAATAATGCAGTTCTAGGGCTTCACAGTGGCACATTTGGGAGCGTTGGAGCAAAAAGGTCCTCGGTTTTAATCCCGACCTGGGGTCTTTCTGTATGGAGTTTGCATGTTCTCCCTGTGCATGCGTGGGCTCTCGCTGGGTAATCCGGCTTCCTTCTACGGTCTAAAAACATGACTCTTTGGTTAATTGGTCTCTCTGAATTGATCTTGGGTATAAGTGTGTGCTTGAAAAGTTGTTTGATGTGTTGGTCTCTATGTTGCTTGACTGATGGCCTGTCCAAGGTGTAGCCTGCCTCTCGCCCAATGACCACTGGAGATAGGCAGGAGCCAACCCTGCAGAGGGTAGACTGTATGGATAATCTATGGTTCTTAAAATGGTATAATACTGTAATAAAACCGAATGTTTTAACACTGAACTCCTTGAAACAAAGAGGCCAACATTACATCCCTTTCCTCATCAACATTTGAAAAAAACAAGACCTCCAATTAATACCTCTTAATCAAAAAAATTTGTGACAAAACCGCCTTTTCAGTCTTAGTGTGAATTTCCTGCATCTTTGCTTTTTTTTCAAGCTTCAGGTAGATCTGTGTGTGTACCTGTGTCAGTGAGTGTACAAGTGTGTATGTGTGTTTTAATCACAGTGTGCTGTAGCTGCTGTTTGTTCAGGTTCTTTGTTGTTTAAGGGGAAGGAAGGTGAAATTATTTCCACATTTAAGGCAGCGGAGCTGACACCTTCAGCTCCCAGACAGGTGAGAAGGTACAAACAATCCAGAGCTCGTAATGAGGATGAATGCTGGTCCTAGACTGAGACATTTGCACTGAGACTGGGTTCTTTTCATGTCTGGTCTTTAAACAGCTTAAGTGTGAAAATTCAAAATGAATTTCAACCATATTTTTTTAAGAAGATATTGTACTTTCGTTCTGCAACCCTCTAAACACACCATGGAGGTACTTTTTCAAATTTATTTAGCTTTTTATGAAATGTTCCATATTATCGAAGCTGCAGATTGATTAGCTGTCTTTCCAAAACTGAGTTTTATCTCATCCGTGGGGCCATGGAGACTTTCCAGCTCTGCCCATTACAGGTTCTGCTCTTTGCAACAGAAGACCATCAGACTGAAATGACCTGGGACCATCTGTGTAATAGTCCTCCAACTAATCAGCGTGCACAGTGTTTAAAGAAAGTCAGCATCACACATGTAAACATGCTCACGAGGTTCAGTCCTGAGTATGGTAGATCAATTTTGAAAACTGATGTAATTACGCAATTGAATGTAGAAACAGCTTTAGTCATGAGATGATTACTGTAGCTAAAACATTAGAAAGCATCCTTAGAGACAGACATAAAAACAAAAATCATCCATGGCTTTTTGTAAGCATAAACTGTCCATGTAGTCTAGTAGTATAGTCACATTGGCTGATCCAATTCTGACCCGACTGAATGTGTGGAATCCAGATCACTGTCCAGTGAGCTTGCTGATTTGGACCATGGAAGCAGTTGATTTCAGCTTCCTAGCTCCTGTTTCTAATGAGGGTTAGGAGTTTGTCTTATAATCGGGAGGTTTGTTGGTTCGATCCCCACCTGCTATATCTGTCTCGGCTGTTGTGTCCTTTGGCAACAACAACTGTGTTGAAGTTATGCTCACATTCACACACAGTTTGTGAATGTGAGCGTGAATGGGTGAATGACTGAATGTAGTGTAAAGTGTTTTGGGGTCCATAGGGACTGAGTAAAGCGCTACTCAAATACAGGCCATTTACACTTCACCTTCACAGGCTTTCTGGTACGGAAGTATGGAATCTCTCCTGTACCACTATCGATGCTTATGTATCCCTAAGGCATTGTGATAAGGTATAGGAAGTTTCTGATTTTTTTTGTCCATCGCTTTGGTCAATGTGCGTTGCTTTAAGATGTCCTGTATAAAAAAATTTAGGATTTACCTACTACTACTAAAGTTTTCCAAAAATAGAATGGGCAAGACACTCTTTAGTTTAGTTTTCAGGTCCCTCTCCTAGAATCAGCCTCCTGTTAGGTTATATAAAACAAGAAAATTGGCTGTAACTAATTGCTGTGAAATAGATTTTTTGATTACCTATGTCCTGATATGATTACTTTTATGATGAAGTATGTTAGTCAATGAAACACTGTTCACAAACATATAGTGTGTTTTGATTTTTTTTTTTTTTAGGTACACATTTTACAAGCTTTAATCATCATAAATTGATGCTTGTGTCAGATTTATAGCCCAGAATTACTGGAGCTTTAAACGGGAGTTGCATATTTCAATATACAGGTTTTTTTTAAGGTGTCGGAAATTCTTTTGGAAATATGGAGGAGAGAGCTGCTTACCTTGTTCACACCTCTGAAAAGAGAGCTGAGGTGTGTTTGAAGGTGGGATAATTAATTTGGACAGTTGCCAGGAAGCAGGAACATCTGCTGCGTCTCTTGATGACTTCATCTCCAAACCTGAAAAATTGTTGATCTGCTTCCTTGTGAACGTCATTCATAACATGAAGGCAACAAAATAATACAGTAAAATGTTCAATGTTGACATGACTTGAGAGACAAATATATTAGAATTAGGAAGATTTGATGAATTGAAAGAAACAAAATCCTTTGTCTGCTTAAGGTGTGGAAGTGTTCATCTCGTTTGCTTTTTGATTATTAGTAGAAATATCAGCATGAAGAAGGAATGTGTATCAGGAAATATTGTAAAGAAGGATGAGGGGGAAGAAATGGCTGAAAGGCATTCACAAGGAATATTAGTAAGATTGAAAAGGGTCAAATACAAGCCATAAGAAAAATGAAAGGATGAAGCAGACCAGTTTGAGATGAAAAGGATTGCAAAGTGGTATACAAGGGTTGGGGTGAAGAGTGATTGTAAAAGGTCATGAGAAAGATGAATGGGATAGAAAGATTGATGAGCGATGAGTGGGATAGAAAAGTCAAAATGGATTAAGAGGGAAAAATGGTAAAAACGAACTATAAAGGATGAGGAGGAAAAGAAAGACAATGGGCTGTAAAGATGGACAACTGAAATCAGTGTTATGAAAATGGTTTTAAGAAGAAACAAGGAATATGGCAGTGATGAAAGGGTTGCAAATAGAAATGACGAACGTTAGCGGGTTCAAAACTGATCGTACACACAAATGAGGAGGATGAGTGGGATAAAACAGGGGTTGAAAATGGATTGAGTATATTGTCACACAGAGAAATGAACAGGATGAGTGGGATATTGTGAGGTTGACAAGTAGAGTAAGAAAGAAGAGTAAAATAAAAGGTGTTATAGGAGGAGATGAGAAGGATGATGGCAAGATGGTAAGTAAGACAAGAGATTGTAAAGAAGGATGAGAAAGAGGAACTGATTTTAACCAGGGTCGCGAACATAGTTGAGGCAAATAATTTGGACGAAATAGATTCTAAAGAGTTTTTAAGATGATACACGGTTAAAGGATTGGGAAGACTAGTAAATTAAAGGGAGAAATGATAAGTAGAAATGATGGAAGAAGAATGAAGGAGAGTAGAAGAAGGTTAGTTTTTAATAACAAAAAAAAAACTGTATTACAGATGAGTCAGCAAAAAATGGACTGACCAAGTAGTATTTATAATCTTATTTCAAGACCTTATTTCTCTAAAATGATAGTTTCTTTGCAGAACCACATAAAAAGACAAATTAAGTCCAGAAAAAGTCAATGACCCGAATCATGATCAACAATTTAAAAGTCTCTGTCTACAACAGTCAGTAAAAAAGAACTTAAATCCACAAAAGAAAAGCTAAAACCCTGCAGGTGTTAAGGAATGACTAACTTGAAATCTATTCTCTTTAGACTCTTACTTCCCAATATCCTTGCTGGTTTTTTCGTCCACTGTTAGCAATATGGTAATAAGATGCTGTTTATTTGTATGTATATATATATATATATATATATATATATATATATATATATATATATATATATATATATATAGTCACAAGTAAAGTGAATAACCACATAATTACATTAATCCTGGTCTTCACTAGGAGTTTTTATGAATTCTCTGAATAACCTCTTGACAAGCACATGGCCCTGGACATGTTTTAATGTGTGTTGCAGTGTCACTTTCTATATGACTTGTTTTGTGTGGAGCTATTTGTTTTTCCATCTTTAGTTTTTAATTAAATTATTTATTTCTCATCTTGCTGTCTCCCCATACACCCACTCGGCTCTGCGCTGCCTCAGAATCTGTTTCACTCACTAAATTGGCTCCTCAGACACCCTTCCCCTTCTTCCACATCTCTCATTTAAAAAGTGAGAAATTATAATTATCTGAATTATGCTTTTAATGATGCGTTAATTAGAGTCATGGAGTGAGATTAGCCTATGAATTATTACTTGTGAATTTGTTCCAGATTCATACGAGCCTCTTGTGCAGGCAGACATGAGGGAGAGAAATGTTGCCGTGCTCGGTGATTAGCGCACCAATAAATAACAGAACAGATTGTGGTGCATATGCTTACGATTACAACTTTTAAACCAACACTTTAAACTCACACCGACTGTCTAGTGCTGGCAAGAGGTTTCTGTACCAACAGCCAGTCAGTTTTTTTGTTCCCTTCTGAGCTCTCTGTGCAATTCTCACCAAATGTGAACTATTATTATACCGTGTTAGAGGAAAGCTGATTGTTGTCCTCGCAGCTTTTACTGCTTGTAAGCTGAATGGCTGCAAAATGCTCCAAAGAGCAGGAGAGTGCTTAAAACATGGGAGATAAAGCTGTTCCTATTGAATCGAATAAAAATCCACAGAAGGTTCATGTGGCATGTGTAGAAGTTTTGAACTTGTCCTCAATAATTACATCCATTGCTGTGTCTTGTACCTGTATCAAGAAATGGCATCTTACCATGATTAAATTAAGTTCAGAGGTTTAACAACACTAAGAATACAAAGAATACTCCAGTTGTTTGCTATATGATGTTTAAAATCATAACCTGTCAATAATATTAACAATAACTATTTCAGAATTCCTAATCTAAGAACATTTTGAAAACAAAAACAGCTAATAGGGTCCAAGATCAAAATCAACACTGATCCAAAACTGAACCAATAAGTTGTACATCTATATCTACACAATCAAGAAACCTAGATTTAAATAAGAGCCAAAACCCTACACCAAATAATAAACCAATCCAGAAAGAAAACTTTGACCTTTTAAAATCAGATTAAAACTAAGAACAACAATAAATGAACAGTTCTAAACCAAAGCAAAAAAAAAAACCTGTCCCAAATTCTGAACTAAGCCTTCTTAAAATAGGTCCAAATCAGATTCAAATAAGGACCGACATCTGTCAAACTTTAACCCAAATCATTATAAATCATTACAACAAATTCATGACCAATGTCCAAAATCAGTTATAGGACTGAATCTTTCCCCAAGCAAACAATAAGGTCCTTTCAAAGCAAAAATTTGAATAAGGCAAAATTATTTAAAAATCAACTCCAGAAACAGCTTTTGACTATCATAATCTTAACATACTTGTATCCAGACTGAAACAAGCTTACCCATTTCAAATTCAGCAGTATATCCAAAAGAAAAGTATTTCAAAAACCACAAACATGACTAGTCCTAAAACAAAGCTAAAATGGTTTCTAGTTTCAAGTTTGTATCACTGCACAACCCCCCCCCCCCCAAAAAAAAAATCAGGCTGACCAAAACGTAATAAATTATAAATTCTAAAAAAACATTCCCAAGTCATGAACCTTTAGTCCAAATAAGATTCATATTTAATCAAAATGTTTGTTTTTGATAGGCAATGATGCTGACATCTCCCATAAGATAATAAAATGGGGAAAAAAATACAGCCTTTTCAATAATCAATATAAAATTCTTCGTTGGCATGACAGCAATCAAATACATTTTATAACTACTTTTTGTATTTTTCCACTGGTATTTTATCAATTTATCTTGGTATATGCTCCAAATCATATGTCACAAATCGTTAATTTATCTAGTCTTAAAAAGAAAACCTACAAATATTACAGCATAATTTTAAATCTTAATCCACCAGGTTTATGAATTATTTTAGACTAAGCTGTTAATTGTGTTTAGAGATGAATATATCCAACTGAGTAGACTTTGGGCTGAGAAATTGATCCCGCTGGGAGACTACTGAAGAAAGCTGGGGAATGCATAATTACAAATGACAACTATAATTGCTCCTCAGACAGTTGGGGCTTCGGTCAGTCAAATTTGTGAACCAAAACATGACCTGGAAGAGAATCTACCATACTCAGGGCTGAACCTCGTGAGCATGTTTACATGTGTGATGCTGACTTTCTTTAAACACTGTGCACGCTGATTAGTTGGAGGACTATTACACAGATGGTCCCAGGTCATTTCAGTCTGATGGTCTTCTGTTGCAAAGAGCAGAACCTGTAATGGGCAGAGCTGGAAAGTCTCCATGGCCCCACGGATGAGATAAAACTCAGTTTTGGAAAGACAGCTAATCAATCTGCAGCTTCGATAAACACTGTCACTACAGAGTTGTTTCTGCTCTTCACAGTCATCCAGATGGCAGCAAAGAAAAGCCTGAGATGTTAACCTGTAATGAAGTCGAAATTATCTTTCTCAGAACAAACTCTGTGCAAAACAAAAGCATCAGAGGTGTTTATTTAGTGCATCATACACTAATTACCGTTTAAGCTTCCAATTCATAATAATCAGTGCGAAGCAATGTTTCTTTAGATTGGATAATTCATTGTGATTCTCTCTGGCTGGAAGGCGAACCCTGAACAGTTTACTGCCTCATTTAATGTATGTAAAACATGTATTCTATGATTACCCTCGTCGTTCCAGTCAGCTTCATACATTTACATGGAGAAGGTAGGAGTATTTCCATTCTAATTCAGAAAACCTCTGATGGTAAACAGAATTAATTCTTCCATTAGAGGTAAGATCATTCAAATTCTGCAGCATCATAATGACTCTTGGTGTTCCAGGCTTTGTCAGTGGTCAACATGATCGAACAAAAATATAATTCGATCAACCATAAGGTTTGTGGAAATCTTGAAGTTCTTCAATATTCGTAAATATTATAGTCCTCTGTTAACTGATTCATTGCTAATGCCATTTTTTTCAAAATAATCATTTCACTGCTTTTCTGATGTGAGGTTACCTGGATTCACAGACCTCGGTCTTATCATCTTTCTCCCTCAACTAATTTTAAAGGATTCCTAAGTGTGCCTTATCAAGTCGGCAAATCTAATCTCTGGAGGACATCTGCTTAAGAAAATACATGGATTGCTGCCTCAGGACCACGGTCTGTCTTTTCCCCAAGAGAAAGATTTCACATATCTTAGTGTCTTAGTTAAAAGAGGTGCTGCAATGGGGTTGAAGATGGCTAGATGTATTGGGGCCTTATATGCTTTAATACACATTTAGTTTTTTGGAGCGGTATCAGGACCAAACTCAAGACCATCAGGTTATCACAGGAGGCTATATCCATTCCAAAGCCAGCTGCTGGTCTGTTCAATAACAGGCCTGCACCAGTGACTGGGTGGCCAGTGCTGATAGATGAGAAGGAGCCTACTCACTTACATCAACATTGAAAAGGCTATTGACCAACATGCCTAGGCAAGTCATCAACAGAAAAAAAGACACATTTTTACAATCAAACTTTATCAAGAAGAATGGATGACATGCATATCTGTAGAAACATGCATTGGCATGTGTTCTTCTGACAGATTTTTCAGTATTCCAACCTGACATCAAGGATAAATATCAAACACGTCTACACAAAATGATTGTACAGCTAATGTTGATTATATGTATATGATACATATCTGTAAAAATAAATTAGCAGAAAAGAAATATATAAAAATGGGTTTGGCATCTCCTACATAAGGCAGTGACTTCCTGGTTTAGTTGTCTCAACTCACGAGACTTTTACCTAAGAAAATTAAGTTTAAAAATTATTTAAATATTCATTTTAAAATTACTTACCCATTTCAAAGTTAAATATTATTTTAGTTTCAAACAAGTAAATTAAAAACTTAAGTTATTTTAAAATTAAAATAACACATGTTGGTATTGTTTCTGAAACAATCACTGATATTGAATAGACAGAATACGTGTTAAACCAGTTGGCAACTCCTGATTTGTAATGTCTTTATTTCTACTGCTGGAAAGGATATTAGGCCATTGTGCTAAACAAGTCCAATATTCAAAGATTTTGTTTAGCGGAGAAACTGTCCAAGACTGGATACCCTAATATACCAATCAAAACATGTTGATAGAGTGTTTATCCAGTCAGGATTTTTTTCTCCATAATACTGCTCTTTATAAATTAATGTACTAGAAGGCAGATTTAAGCTTGCAAATAAGCTGTTTGTGTTACAGTCAGCAATCATATTTCTTACAGCTCGATGTAAATGTGTCCAAAAACAGAATAACCTTAAAAAGACACAAAAAAACAAAGGTGATGAATGTGTTTAAAAAATACGTTTTAAAAAGCTCATTATCTGAAATTGTTAAAAGCAAAATCGATCATCAAATACAGTTGACTCTGTTGTGGAATAGGAAGTCAAATAATGTTTGGCTGACATAACCATTAACAATTGTTCTCAATGTTTCAATATTATATTATTGTTAGTTAAGTTGTAGGTCATTTATTAAAACAATTTGCGGCATCACCTCTGTCTTTTATGAAGGAACGTGGAATAAAATACTTTGTCTCTTATGAAGGGAAGAGTTTGACATCCTGGAATGGTATAATTGCATGCACACACCGGAGTAAGCACAACCGGAATAAGTAGTAGAGAGCTTTGGGAGTTGAACAAAGGAAAACATGTGGTTCAACAAAGAGAGGGTTTTGCTGAGGGTTAGCTCAGGAGCTAACATCAGAAAAGGTGTTGAACAATGAGTGTGCAGCAGCTGGAATGATTCTTTTGTGAACACAAAATAATCATTCTGACATCTGCGTACTGTTTGCTTCATAAAATAAATACTACATACTGAACTCAAAAGTCAAAGTTCTCGTTTTGTAATAGCAGAGTATTTTTATGATCAACTTTTTAATAAAGGATTGTTTTTTACCGTAGTGAGAAAGTAGCAAAATGGCTCATATGTAACCGTTTCAGATCAATAATGTGGCAGAGTTTGACCAACACAATGACATACGTGGATCTAGAAAAAGTACCAGTCATGAGGAAAATACCTCTGAAACTTCTACATCGATGAGTAAACATGTATCTAGAAGATGTTATAGGCATTTAACATTCATAAAGCACGAGTAAGAAATAGATACCACACTTATGAGATGGAATACATACTGGAACACTATAATTGATGGTAAGTATGTCGCTATGCTAACACACCAAGTTGTAGTGGTAAAGTAAATATTGCCACTGATTGATTGATTTTGTGATTTATTTGGATTGTAAAATGGCCTTTGTGTAAATGTTTATACTGATAAAAGTGATAGTTTCCACAAATGCTCTTAAAGGGACTATATGATGCTATTTACAGCTTTCAACTTCTGGGATAGACATATATATGATAAAATGTTGCCATTGGTGTTATACAGTATTAATTTGTCCTGAAATTTAATTTGTATCTTGTACTTAATGTTGGACCACAAAATGAAACGGCTCGTTTCTCTATAAACCCGCCTCCTGCACCCCAATGCTATGCTCAACTCCGGTGCAGAGCGGGGAGCAGATCACATTGAGACAAAGAGAGCTGAGCTCAATCTCAAACAGTAATCTAAAAATCACGAAGTACCACAATGAAACTCTGTTATATTAAGGGTTCAGACGTTAGGTTTATTTCAATGTCAATAGAGCCTATTCAGTTGATATAACTCCAGGATTTTTGAACGAGCCCAAACTAACACAGCTGCATCCACTAAGCAAATCTTTCCAGCCCAGTATATAAAAGAAAGCCATGGGTGTTGTTTGCACCCGTTTACTAAACATTCTGAGATGCTACAGATTCAATTCAATTCAGTTTATTTATATAGCGCCATTTCACAACAGATGTCATCTCAAGGCACTTTACAAAAAGAGTTATTACAATACAATGTTAAGTGTAGAAATTACAGAACCACAGAAGATTGCGTCGTGGAATTCTCAGCAATCCCTCATACTGAGCAAGCATGCAGCGACAGTGGGAAGGAAAAACTCCCTTTTAACAGGAAGAAACCTCCGGCAGAACCAGGCTCAGCACAAGCGGTTATCTGCCGCGACCGTCTGTGGCTTGGAGAATACATAACAGAGACACAGAAAGAGCAATAGAACTGATGCAGAAGTTTGGCAGGACGTGGAGAATTTTCCGTCACTGCAATGCCATCTTAGTCAGGGTCGTCAAGCAGGGCTAATCCGGAGCACCTACTATAATAGAAAACAGGTTAGTGCTTGAATTGACAGCACATCATGCAGTTGGGGAGAAGTAGGAGAGAAAGTAGGAACAGACCCTAATAATGTCCTCCAACAGCCTAGCCTAAAGCAGCATAGCTACTAACATTAACCTGTCTCCTAGCTACTAGGAGACCTGGCTACCAACACTCTGTCTGAGTCCTCCTGACCCGTGGACGGTGTAGGGCCGGTAACGGCCCCCGTCATGCCGGGGTCTTCTCGGAGTCGGGTTGTTTGAGAATGCAGCCCAAAGTGGGTGGTAAACTCCATCTAAGGCTAAATACCGGCACGAGACCGATAGTCGACAACTATCTTAAGGAAAAATAGACAGAACTGAGAGGACAGAGTTGAAGAGGGCGAGAAACGTTTAAGAGATAAACGGGTGGGGTCCGCACAGTCTGCCCGGGGGATTCAACCCGGCAGGTAATGGGCGGCCGCACTGTGCGGGAGGATCCCCTTGAGGGACCTCTCTCCGGCGCTGGCTGGCCCCTGTGGGGCACATTTCTTCCGCGGCGGTAAGCCGCGACCGGCTCCGGATCTTTACCTGGCTTACATTAATCTATCTCTACCTAGCTACTCTACCTCTTCCTATCTCTTCCTAACTTTTGACACTCTGCCTGACTACTAACATTAACCTGTCTCTTCCTATCTACCTGTCTGACCTGACTCTAACTACCTATAAACATATCTCTAACTGTAAGCTTTGTCAAAGAGGAAAGTTTTTAGCCTAGTTTTAAAGATAGACAAATTGTCTGCTTCACGAACCAACCCTGGGAGCCGGTTCCATAGGAGGGGAGCCTGATAGCTGAAAGATCTGCCACCCATTCTACTTTTAGAAATCCTAGGAACTACCAGTAAACCTGCAGTCTGAGAGCGAAGGTCTCTGTTAGGAACATATGGAACAATCAGGTCTCTTATGTATGATGGAGCTAGATTATTAAGGGCTTTATATGTCAGAAGGAGGATCTTGAATTCTATTCTAGATTTTACTGGGAGCCAGTGAAGAGAAGCTAAAACAGGGGAAATGTGATCTCTTCTTTTAATATTCATCAGAATCCTAGCAGCAGCATTTTGAACTAACTGAAGACTTTTAATTGTATTCTGTGGACTACCTGATAATAGACAGTTACAGTAATCCAGCCTTGAAGTAACAAAGGCATGGACTAGTTTTTCAGCATCATTCCTGGACAGGATGGTTCTAATTTTTGCAATATTCCTAAGGTGAAAAAAGGAAATCCTACAGACTTCTTTAATGTGAGTTCTAAATGACATATCTTGGTCAAAAATGACACCGAGGTTTTTTGCTTTATTACTGGAGGCTAATTTAATGCCGTCCAGGTGAAGGGGCTGACTAAGTAGTTTCTTTTTCAGAGCTTCTGGTCCAAAGACGACAACTTCTGTTTTATCAGAATTTAGAAGCAAGAAGTTTAGAGTCATCCAAGTTTTTATGTCTTCCAGACATGCCTGTAGTCTACCTAACTGATTGGATTCATCAGGATTTATGGATAGATATAGCTGTGTATCATCTGCGTAACTATGGAATTTTATCCCATGCTGCCTAATTATTTTACCAATAGGAAGCATATATATAGTAAAGAGAATCGGCCCAAGCACTGAACCCTGTGGTACTCCGCAAGTAACTATTGAGGTTGAGGAAGATCTATTGTTTACCTGAACAAACTGAAATCTGTTAGACAAATAAGATTTAAACCAACCTAGTGCTGTTCCTATTATACCGACACTTTGAAGCCTTTCTATGAGAATATTGTGGTCAACAGTGTCAAAGGCAGCACTGAGATCTAACAGGACCAGAATGGTCACCAGTCCATTGTCTGAGGCTATGAGAATATCATTAGTAACCTTCACCAGAGCTGTTTCAGTGCTGTGATGAGCTCTAAAGCCTGACTGAAACTTCTCAAACAGCTCATTATTGTTTAAATGCTCACATATCTGGTGTGCAACTATTTTCTCAAGAATTTTAGATAAGAAGGGAAGATTAGATATCGGTCTATAGTTAATTAAGTCGTTTTGATCAAGAGAGGGTTTCTTAAGTAGAGGTTTAATTACAGCAATCTTAAACTCCTGTGGTACATATCCATTGACTAAGGATAGATTCATTATATTTAAAATTGGAGCAGCGATCAGAGGGAAAACTTCTTTTAAGAGTTTAGTTGGGATTGGGTCTAAAACGCAAGTTGAAGGTTTAGATGAAGCTAATAATTTTAGTACATCACAAAGTTCGGCTGCATTAAAGCAGTTTAAGCATATATTAGGTTCCACCATTTTTGAGGCTGCCTCATTAACTAAGGAGGAAGCAAGCATATTGGGAAGGTTCCCAATTATCTTATTCTTTATGGAGTCTATTTTATTTATAAAGAATTGCATGAAGTCGTCACTGCTTAGAGCTTGGGGAATGGTTGGCTCGATAGAGCTATGATCCTGTGTGAGTTTGGCAACTGTATTAAAAAGAAACCTAGGATTATTTTTATTCTCCTCGATTAAAGATGAATAATATGCTGTTCTAGCTGTGTGAAGGCTCTTTTTATATAGCAATAAACTATTTTTCCATATTAAAAAGGAATCATGTAAATGCGTGGAGCGCCATTTTCTCTCTAGTTTTCTAACATTCTGCTTTAGGGTACGTAGCTCTAAATTAAACCAGGGAGTTAATCTTCTATGGCTAGCCACCTTCCTTTTCAAGGGGGCAACTTTGTCTATTGCCCGACGCAGGGAGGAATTAACGCTATGAACTAAAATGTCAAGTTGTGAGGGGTCACGAGTTAAATCACTGTTTTCTGTTCTGCATTTATAAACTGAGGAAATTAAAGTTGGAAGAGCTTCTTTAAAATTTGCTACAGCGTTGTCTGATAACGTTCTGGTATAATGAAGTTTTCTTTCAGGTTTGATATGATCCATTAGAGTAAGTTTAAAAGTGATAAGGAAATGATCAGACAGGATAGGGTTATGTGGAAAGACTGTTATTTCTTCACAGTCAATGCCATAAGTCAGCACAAGATCTAAAGTGTGGTGACAAGAATGTGTTGGTCCCTGCACATTTTGAGTAAAGCCTATTGAGTCTAGGATAGTGTGAAAAGCTGTATTTAGACTATCACTTTCATTATCAACATGAATATTGAAGTCTCCGACTATAATGACTTTATCAGTGTTTAAAACTAAGTCAGATAGAAAATCTGAAATCTGATCTAAAAATTGAGAATAAGGTCCTGGTGGACGATATAAGACCACAAACAAAAGTGGCTTTACTGCTTTGTTATGTGTATGAGGAAAGCTAAAAACTAGATGCTCAAAGGAACTGTAACTATTATTTTTTTGGAGATTAATTAGTAAATCGGAATGAAAGATAGTTGCTACTCCACCTCCTCGACCAGTACTTCGAGGGACACTAAAGTTTAAGTAGCTAGGGGGAGTTGACTCATTTATTGTGACATGGTCCTCTTCCTGCAACCATGTCTCTGCAAGACAAAACAAATCAATATTATTTTCACAAATTAAGTCATTTACCAAGAGTGTTTTTGAGGGGAGAGATCTTATGTTTAGTAAACCACATTTAATTGATTTGTTTTTATGTTCAGTCCGAGTTTTATTTATCTTTATGAGATTTTTATACTTTGCTCTAGTAGCATTAACTTTTAATTCATTAGTTTTGGGTAGTGGACGGGAAACTATCTCTATAGGGTAGTGGGTGGGTGGCAGTCCCTGTTCCTTGACCTGGACTCTGGTTCCCTGAGCTGACTCTGGGTTCCCTGAGCTGGACTCTGGGTTGTCACGGCTTTGGGGAACTAGAGATAACCCTATCAATGTTCCTGGAAAGAAGCGAAGCTCCGTCCTCGGTGGGATGGATGCCGTCTCTACGTAACAGTCCAGGTTTTCCCCAGAAGGCCCCCCAGTTATCAATGTAGCCCACATCGTTTTCTGGACACCACCTTGACAACCAAAGGTGGAACGAAAGCATACGGCTGTACATGTCATCGCTAGTACGATCAGGCAGGGGACCAGAAAAAATTACAGAGTCAGACATCTTTTTGGCAGCCCTACACACCGAAGCTACGCTAATTTTAGTGACCTCCGACTGCCGTCGCCGGGTGTCGTTGCCACCAGCATGGATAACGATCCTGCTATACCGCCGTTTGTCCTTGGCCAAAAGCTTCAGATGGGACCTAATGTCCGCAGCCCTGGCCCCTGGAAGGCATTTGACGGTGGTCTTTCGTGTCTCTGGAGCCACATTCCTAACTATGGAGCTGCCAATTACAAGAATCGGCCTCTCCTGCTCGGCGGGTGCGTCGCTGAGCGGGGCGAACCTATTGTTCAGAGAAAGGGGCTGGAGGTTGGCCGCGGACTGGGGTCTGGCGCTAATCTTCCTACGAACCGTCACCCAGCTCGCCTGAGGTCCCGGCTGCACGGGAGCTGTTGAAGGACGGCTAGGTCCTGTCCTAGTTGACTCCGCGCTAGCTACTGCTGGGCCTGGCTGTTCTACAGCGCGGAGCCGGGCCTCTAGCTCAGAAACCCTCGCCTCCAAAGCTACAAAAATGCTGCACTTATTACACCTACCAACTTCACTAAATGAGGCGGAGGAGTAACTAAACATCTGACAGAGAGAGCAGGAAAGAGGAGGAGGTGTAGAGAGAGATGGAGGGACAAGAGAGAAAGCTGCCGAAGCCATGCTAGCCGTAAAGCTAAGCTAACCAAGCGGTACCTTACCTTACCTAAAAACAAAGTAATTAACCCAGTAAAACGCTTAAAGAGTCCTAAACCGTGAAGAAACTTAACGTTTTAATGTGTTTGTGTGTTAAGCAACTCAGAAAAAACTTATTGACAGAGAAAGTTAGATCAGTTCAAGAGAGAGAGAAACACCGACTTGCTACAAACGAGTTAGTCACAAAACAGGAAATGACGCGATACGTCTTACCAACGCGATACGTCTCCCAAGATCAATTAATTAACCACACAATGCTGTTATAAGATCACATAAGCAGCTTGATAAATGGCTAACCCACATTGGCATTAGCATGTAGCCACTTACTTTTCTTTCCATCAGGTATCTTTGTTATTTGATCCAGCAGCTGTTCTTGGTAGATGTAAATTGAAATCATGTAATCCATTCAGCCAAACAGGCGTTTTCACAGAGAAAGTAAATAATCCAACAAAAAAAAAGTTATTTAAGCTGCCATAAACTGAAAGCAGTCATGAACTTTAAGAAGGAGGAAGGTGTGTTTGAACTCTATCACAGGTAAGCCGCTCTGCCTGCAGGGGCGGTGCAGACACCTCTAGCACTCAGCTTTCAACTAGTGATGTCACTAGTTCAACACTCAGTCGTTTTCTAGCAGAGGGAGGGGCAGCTGCTCACAGACCAGAATTCAGGAGGATTACTCAGAAATGCGTGAATTAAGCTAAAAACCACTCTGGTGGGTTTTGTTTATGAAACAATTGCATTACCAGATGGTTGAAAAATCCAGAAACTTGATTTTGCATGATATAGGCCGTTTAGGGTCCACAAGTGGTAATAATAAACTCAACAAAAGGAACTGCACATAATTGCTCACATTAATTTAATACATTGCAGTAGTTAACATGGAGAGAACCAAAGAGCTAAAGGTGGATTCCCACAGGCACAGACTTCAGACTGAACTTCCTGAGGAAGTTTATGTTCTTCAAGGTTTGCTGCAGATCTTCTACTACTTGTAGGGAGTGTAATCTCTTTTGCCATCATCTTTTGGGGTAGTAGCATTATGCTTAAAAAGTATCTGGCTTTTGTTGTATCAACGTTCCAGCCGACTCAGGTCTGGTTCCAGTCTACTCTGCATAACCCGAATCAGAAAAACACATAAAGAAGCAGCTTTAGCACAGTGGGGAAATGGAGACCCAATAGCAAAGTGAAGACTATTTTTGAAACGTGACAAAAACCTATAGCAAACAACAGAGATTTGCAATAATAGCCAGGATGTAAACACTTATTGAGTTTTGTTAATGGTTATACATTAACATTTTGTGTGAGGAAGTTTTATGATAACATTCCTTCATGCACATTTGCAGCAGTCTGTCACTGAAGGAGCTTTCTAGCTCAACAACAGCTTCATGCAGGGGCTGGAGACGCTGTCCAGCAGTGATTTTATTTCATTTTCATTTTAGTTATTATAGTTTAGTTAGTTTAGTTATATTTAGTTATTTTGATTTGCTGTACTTTTTCTGTTCATATTTTCTTTGCATTTTACACTTGATTAATATAATTACCAAATAATGGTTGTGACCAGTTCTTTTTTTTTTTTGTGATAATAATTTGTTTGATTGAAGCTAACCCGCTAAGATGTTTGGGTAGACTCAAGATGCCCAGGACAATGAAACTATTAAAAAGCCAATTTCCTATTGTCCAGCTGAACTCATTTACTCTATTAGCAGATATATGATTAGGGAATACATATTAAACAAAGCTTTGAAATGAGCTTAGATCCACATCAATGTTCTGGCAGTGTTTCTCCTGCAGATGATTTGCTGATCTGCTGCTGCTTCTGGAGCTAAATAGACCATGCACAGGACATTTGGATAAAGCCCGCCTGTAACAACACTGGCTGAAGCGTTTTGAATCGCCTTCGGTGACATTGGCCTCGTGTTTGGGGCCTGGCAATGAGCCGCAGGATTCTCTGTTCAAACCCAGAGAGGGAAATCAGCTTGCTAATTTGCAGGATGCATCCTTCTCCTCCCTCGATTTAAGCATGCATGGCTGCTACTGAACAAGCAGAATGAAGGAGGAGGGGTCTCAGAGAAAAGGGCTCGCTTTCAGGGTTTGAAAAGACAGAGCCGGGTAACGAGGCCTCCTCTTAACCTGCCTGCACCTTTTAAACAAATGATCTGAGCTAATGTCTCCACAGAGGCTGGGAAATCTGCGGGTGGAGGGCTCCGGAAGGTAAATGACAAGCAGGTCTTTGAGGGTTCAAACAAGAAAATGAATAAATATAATGGCAGACATTAGATATATTGAAAATACTGCAAATGTCTCAGATGTATTATTTTGACTCATAAGTGTAAAGCAGTTAGTCATGTTTATTTACAGCATGCTGATGGTAGGTATGAAAGCAGAACTATAAAGTCCATAATATACTTACAGTGAGTTAGACTAATATTTTACTTTTGAACCTTCTTTTTTAAAAATATTTTTTATCCGATGTTTTTTTTTTTTACCCATTGTTTATCACCCAGTGTCACAACCTAATTCCAGTTCTGTGCATTGCTCTCCCTCTGCCAACCCCAGGAGGGCCCTGCACTGAGCACCTTCTTGCTAGAGGAGGGAGCAGGCCCTTCTTTTCACCTGAAGGGGCAGGGTTTCCCCAGCTGGACATAGGCACCCCTGTCAGCCAGGAGGAGGCAGTATACAGCCCAGGACTGGTGCATATTTTTGTAGGAGTAGCTCACATTCACTGCTCAAGGGTGCAAACTCCACAGTGAAAAGTCCTTTTGCCAACCCCACCCAAAGTTTGGGTGCTGATGATATGGAGGAACACACACCCTTGATGGTGATGGCCATTCTATTTTTTCACCAAGTGAAACCTTAAATAGATTAATTGCACACACTCTATATTTTCATTCCTTTGTTTCAGTTAAATAAAGGGATTTCTTCATTACAGCTAAGTCTGAGATATGAGCCTTATCAGAACACATATTCAAATTTATTTAATTACACACTTATAGGGTATATTTTGGAATACACTTTTTTATAACTCTGTGCATAGTTTAGAAACAAATAACAAAGTTTTATACATACTTGAATAAGGCCATCATATATGTAGATATTTGTGGGAGAAATGAAGATTATGTGATTATGAAGATGATGTTAAACTGATAAATGACAATGTTTGTAATGGAGTCTTTTGCAGTTGCAATAAGCCACAGATTGGCATTATACTATATAATTTTTGCAAAGATAATGTCCATGCAGTTATGTAAATTATATCACCATTGTCTAGTAAATTATTAACTAATAAGAAATAATAAGAGCATCCCCTGGATTAATATTTCTTGTGGAAACAAAAAGAAACACTACAAAAACAAACAAAAAAAACTTTGCTCTAAGCTTTTAGGAGGATTAACAATATGAACACTAAAAGGAAAACTATACTCTAGCTGAATACTGTATACTTGATACTTGTAAAGCACAAAACTCTCCACTTAGGTACTCTCTGATATAAAAAGAGCATCAATTGCAGGAATGTCTGATAACATGTATATTTTTTGGAGTGGTAACAGGGAAAGTTTGGCTTTTTTCAATCTAGACCTTATTTTTAGCATTTATTATGTTCATTTACTCACCCAGACAAGTTTGGAGCCACTTGGAGTCCTTTGGAAGAAGTTTTTATCCAGTCACGATCAGCATATATCCATATAATGGGAATCAATTGGGCCAGGAGATTTGCCATCTGTAATAAGGCATTATCTGCACCAAAACTCCTTCTTTTAACCAATGTTTTGTTATTAATCATTAGTACTAGTGCCCCTCAGAGTTTAGAACATCTTGGAAGTTCTTCTTTGTTCTGTTCTGGGGTGTTTTTGAGGCTTATAATACAGCTACACTAACACAAGATTTCAATTACGCCACAGTCTTGCTTCATCCCAGTTGTGGTCTGAGCAGAATTTTCACTCTGTGCTCTATGGCGGTCAGCTAGACAGAACTTGCTAATGCGGACGTCAACATGTTGCGCATTGGGTGTTTCTATATTGCACTAAGCGAATGACCAATTTGCCTAAGTTCAGTTTCGACAGGTTCCCGTTCTGCGACCTACGCAGTCCACGGATGTAATTGTAGGGAGGCTGCAATGCCAATGAAATCACCTGTTATTGTAAATTGGAAACGGTTGGATTAAAGAAGTTTCCCTTAAAATTCCAATTCAAGCTTGACGAAAGGGTTATGAAAACTTCAAACGCAAGTGAATAAAATCTATTGCAGCAACAGCAAGGACTGATTAGTCTGCTTTAATGGAACTCTAATTCGTTTGCTCAGAAAGTCTGCTTCCTGTGGGGAGGTGTGAATGTGCAAAACAAACTCTTTGTGGACCAAAAAAATTTAACTCTGATCAGCCTAAAAACCAGGGTCTCGGCTCATTCGAAGTGAACCCAGGTGTGGTTTGATTACATACGAAAATGCCATTCAGGTTGGGGGCAATGGCGGAACTGCGTGGTGGCCAAGGGTGGTCCTTGCAACTCCACGGTAAGACCTGGTCACCCAGTGTCAAGCAACGCATCACAGTCTTCGCTATGTTTTTCCATCCAATGCGGAACCTTTCTTTTACCATGTTGATATCAGGTCACTTTTACTGCGCACAAATCTTCAGATGAATTACGGCACAATCTCAGGTTCGCTGCAGCCATTGGTCGCTGGTTCAGACACCACAGAGCTGCTTGCTGGGTGAGGGGCAGCGGTGAGTGGGATTACAGGATAACCCCCACCGCTCCATCCCCTTCAGCAAGGCATGGTTCAGCGCCAGCATCACCGGTAGTACCTTGGAAGGTTGGAACTCAAATATAAGATCAGGCAAGAACTATGTTATTGATAAAGAAGAACTTTGTCGAATCACCTCAATTTGTATTCTAATAAAAGTCCTTGGTTGGCAGCTCCAGGAAGCTGAATTAAGTTATATTAATTATATTAATTAATTATATTATATTAATTAAGTTATAAGTTATATTTATGGTGGTTTTTCACCGTATTCCTCTTATATTTATAATTATATTCAGCAGGAAATAGTGTGAGAATGCTAGAATGTATAAGCAAGAACTCTTGTTACTTTTAGCTAAAATGCTTACTTTTAAACTTTGTAAACTAAATGTTGCTTGCTCATGAAATATTTAGTTACAAACTGTAACATTTATGTGAATTAATAAAATGATGAAAATGTGACTTAAAAACTAAACCCTATTTCTTTCTCTTATGACAAGCTAAAATAACTCAAATTATTGCCTGTTAATTTCTGACCATGTAGTTTTAAAAACTGCACCTCACAGAGCGCTACATTTTGTGATACCCATCATGACATTTCTTTCTGTTGTATAATAAGAACATTTTCAATATTAATAAAAAAATGGATTATCTTTGGGAACACTTTCAATTATGTTCCACTTAGGTGACACATATACCTACCAGCTATCGGAATCAGTGATATTTTAAATTGGAGGGGGTACCTCTATTTTATCACTGTAATGATTACTTTTTGATAGATTTTTATGTTTTGATCATGTCAATCACTTTGAACTACTATGTATGTGACACTTGCTAGACAAATAAACTTGACTTCATTAGTATGACTGATCTCAATAATATGATTTTTGAAACACTTTATAACTTTTTTGTGACATAGTGCTTTATCATACTGCTAGTCCTCAGATTGTGTAATATGTTTAAGTTTTTAGACATTCTGTCTTTATTTCACATTTACACAGGGTTGTTCTTGGGCAAAATTAGAAAGACACACACAATCTTGGATTAGAACTTTTGGCCATAAGAATTGTTTTAGGCTGTTTTACTGTTGGTAAGAAATTAAATTCCTGGTAGCCTTCAACTTTTCTACTCCAGATGCCCAAAAAAATCTGAAAAAGGATTGAGTTAACTTTCTGTTCATCCTTTAACTTGTGTCCAAAAGCCTTACTCTCATTGTGCATGCAGAAGCACGCATCCCACATAGTGACAATGCTGCATAAGCTCTGCAAATGTGAAAACATCACTTTATTTTGTGTTAAACTGTAAAGTTTTTAAGATATTAAATCTTTTAGAAATGAATTAATCTGCATGACAATAGTTAAAAGCAAAAAAACTGTCACTAAAAATTGAAGCTTTTTATCACTGCACAGGGTGTTTCATTGCAGTTTCATCCAATGCTGTGTGCATTAATTGGACCTCCAGAACATTCTATCTGCTCTTTATGAAACTTACTGTTTGACATTGTCTCTTTTTAAGCATGAACTCAGGCATCCTAATCTTCTTTCATCACTGTTTTAGTTTCCAGCAGTGTTTGCCATCTTCAACACCTCTTTTGGTACCTAATTGCAATTCCTCTGACACTGTTTTAGTCATTTAATAGAGTTAAATATAAGCACTGTAGTAAGGTTGTGCGACTGTCTCAATCAAACTTGCTAATTGTTGCAATATTCAATTTTCTTTTGTCTGGAATGTGATTAGCCCCCAACTGGCATCAACGAAATCAAACATTATTTACACGTTCAGTCTGGGCACAAAAAAACCTGAAAACTCACCTTGCAAGCTGCAGGATCCTTTTCCTCCCCAATCTAACACTATGTTGTTTCTGCACTCAACTCAGAATAGATTAAAAACTATAACGAGTTATTGTCTCGGCTCCCTCCTCTGATGAGGAGCCCACTCTGGGTGTCAAAAGAGCTTGAGGGCCTTCAGCAAATCCACAGCCACCAACGGCTCGAGGTCCTGTTTTTTTTTTTTAACCCCATATGTATGTCAACGAGCTGCAGTTCCTCTCCCCTCACACAAACTCCACCCCTCCATCTAACATTAATTAGCACAGCTCTACCTTGCTCAATATTTGGTAACAGAGCAACCGTAGGCGAATGTGGATATTTGCAGGATTTGGCTCTTAATTAGCTGTAGAAGAACACAGGTGCATTAACGAGCAAAAAGGAGTTAATTTGAATAAAAATTGTCCCGTTTACATAGAGCATGCAGGCATGGGGGCAGAAGAAAGGAAGATTGTAATGAAGGAACATTTACTGCCATTTATGGAACTATTTCATTAATGCATCTCAGCAGAGAAGACATACGTCAGTTTCAAGTTTAAGTGTAAATTATCACTATATATTTCAAGCAACAGTTCAAAAGCTGAATTTAACTGTAATTACAACTATTTGACATCAATCATCTGTTTAGTTTTAATTCCTGCGTTTGTAGATGGTGGCAGATTTTGGTTTTTGGTTATCGTTTCCAGCCAGACGCAGCTTCTGAAAGAGGCCAACTCAGCCGTTTGGCGAACAGGTGCTGGCTGCAGACAGATGGAGGCAGGTCATTAAAATGGTGGTCGCTGAAAGCTGACGTCCTTGTCTGCACAGTGCGTCAGGCAACTCTTTGTGTACCAAACATTATATTTTTATGACACAGTCTGCTGCTTACCTGAATGACAGGTTGAGTCAGATTGTGGCTGTCACTTGTCGGATGATGATGTATCTGTCATTTTTTTAAGTGTAAATTAAAGATATTCTGACATGACAGAAGTTTCATTTTTTGGACCAGAAGCTATAAAAAAGAAACTGCTTAGTCAATCACTTAACTTGAATCGCATTAATTTGTCCTCTCTTTGGCCAAGCCATGAAATTCAAATACCTTATATGGAGTTAAGTTTCTAGGACTTCCTTCTTTCATCACTGGAATAGGTGAGGGAAAAATGGAGCAGGAGATTGACAGGTGGATTGGTAGCGCATGAGCAGGGATGTGGGTGCTGTACCGGACTGTCTTGGTGAAGAGAGAGCTGAGTCAAAGGGGGTTCCTACCCTCGCCTGAAGCGGGTGACATGCGTTTCCTCCGCAGATAAGTGGAAGATAATGATTGGATGGAACTCCATAATATCATTAAAATTAGAAACATCCTATCCAGGATTGATGCTGAAAAAGTACACAGTGCATTTGTTACTTCAAGGCTGGACTACTGTAATTCTTTATCATCAGGAAGTCTACAAAATGCAATTAAAAGTCCTTAGTTGATCCATAATAATGCTACAGCGTTCTGATGAATATTACGATCACATTTCTCCTGTTTTGGTTTCTCTTCAATGGCTCCCTGTTAAATCTAGAATAGAATTTAAGATCCTCCTCCTTACATATACATCCATTAATAGTCAAGCCCCATCATACATCAAAGATCTGATTGTTCCATATGTTCATGTTTGTTGCACCCAGACTGCAGGTTTACTTGATTTAAAAAAGTAGAATGGGAGGCAGATCTTTTAGTTATCAGGCTCCTCTCATGTGGAACCGGCTACCAGTTTTAATCTGTGAGGCACCCTGTCTACTTTTAAGACCAGTTTTAAAACCTTACATTTTGATGAATCTTATGGTTAGTGTAGCGTTCGTAGTCCTGAGCTATCCCTGTAGTTATGCTGCTATAGGCTTGGACTGTTGGAGGACAGACAGAACACTTTTCTTAACTCTGCTACTTTTCTCTTCTACTACTCTCCAGTTTTCTGCATGAATGGGGCATAAATCAGTGACTTGATGCAACTGCTGGAATTTTCTCATTTAGAAAACCTTTAAACTTATTGGAATGTTTTTATGATTGTATTGAAATTACTTTTGTGTAAGGTGCCTTAAGATGACATTCGTTATGAATCAGCACTATATAAATAAACAGAATTGCACTGTTGTCTTGCAGCAAGAATGTCTTTCTGTATGTAGTTTGCATGTTTTCCCTGTGCATGTGTGGGTTGCCTCTGGGTAGCATGGCTTCCTCCCACGGTCACAAAAACATGACTGTTAGGTTAATTGGTCTCTCTAAATTGTTGGTGTGTGTCTCTACGTGTGAGTCTGTGTGTGCATGGCTGTTTGTCCTATCTGTCTCTATATTGTCCTGTAATTTACGGGTGACATATCCAGGTTGTACCCCTCTTGTCGCCTGTTGACCGCTGGACTTAAGCACCAGCCACCGACCCCAACACACCCCCCATCGACCCTGCAGAGGATAAGTGGTTTAGATAATGGATGGATTAATATTTTCTTTTTTAGGGCATTTTAATTGAATATCAATTCAACTTCCTTTATCGTCACAGGTGCAACGAAATTTTAAGAAGTGCTCTACAATCAGTGAATCATCATTCATCAACTAAAAATAATGTAAAATAAATAAATAAAAAACAGTGGCCAAAGCCCACACACTCACAGATGTCACATGTATACATACAGGCAGTGCATTTCACCCGTATGAAAAACAATTTCTATTAACTTTTTAGAAATTTAGACAGGATATTGCAGTTTGATAAAAGCTATGTTTAAGTCTGTTTGTCCTTGCTCTGATTGCTTTGTACTGTAAGTTCAAACAGAGAGTGACCAGGGTGAGATGTGTCCTTTATGATGTTGCAGGATTTTATGAGACACTGGGAGCTGTGTATGTCTTACAGTTAGAGGAGAGGGAATCCCACAATCCTCTGGGCCTAGTTTATGACCCTCTGGAGCACTTTCCTCTGAGCTGATTTACAGCTAATATACCAGATGCATATACAGCATGTTAAAACACTCTCGATGGAGACTCTGTGGAAGGAAACCAAAAGTCTCTGTGAGCTGTTTTATCTCCTGAGTATTCTGAGGAAATACAGTCTCTGTTGGTCCTTTTACAGCAACTCAGAGGTTTTTGTGCTCAGAGAATGAATCATCCTTATCCTCTTCTTAATTTATAATGAATCTTGCAATATCACCTGGAAACAATTTTGTATGCTTTCTTGAACAATGTACATCTGAAGGTAAGCTGGAGCAGAGCTCTGAACTATTGGCATGTACAGGTGGACAAGGTATAGCATTCCGATGCTAGGATGTAGAGAAAATAAGAGACAGCTTTAAATTCAGTATTTATACTACAGTTTGGCTTAATTTAAGTGCATAACATTAATATAAACCACTATAGACATGCTTATATTGAGTGTAGGGCTAGGCGGTATGGCAAAATGTTCATATCACTCTATTCTTTCAAAACATGTAATTTTATGGTATTTGATGGTATTTTCTTTCTATACAAGACTGTCCAAACCCACATCATCTTATAAGAAAATAATTAAGGATTCAAGGATTCAAGGAACTTTTATTGTCATGCCATCTAACGTTACATGTGATGGTATGAAATTAGGACTCAGCCATTTAAATTAAATTTCAGAAAAAAAACTAATAAATAAACATAAATAAACAAATAAATAAATGTGCTCTACAGGACACAGCTGGAGTTCAGCAGTCTAACAGCTGCAGGGAAGAAGCTGTTATTGAGCCTGGTGGTCTTGCTCTGTATGCTCCTCAGCCGCCTGCCTGAGGGAAGGGGCTGAAACAGGCTATGAGCGGGATGGGTGGACTCCTTCAGGATGCGGAGATCCCGTCCCCTGCATCGGGACGTGCAGAGATCCGAGATGGTGGGAAGCGTGCTCCCTACAGTCCTTTGTGCAGCTTTCACCACCCGCTGCAGAGCCTTCCTCTCAGCAGCAGTACTGCTACCGTGCCACACGGTGATGCAGGTGCAGATGACGCTCTCTACTGCACAGTGATAGAAACTCCTCAGGACGGAGCTTCCAAGTCCAACTCTCCGCAGCTTCCTCAGGAAGTAGAGACGCTGGTGGACCTTCTTGACCAGACGTGAAGTGTTGGTATTCCAGGTGAGGTCATTGGATATGTGCACACCCAGGTACCTGAAACTGGAGACCACTTCCACAGCTGCTACTCCGATGTACAGGGGAAGGAGAGGAAACTTGTCCCTTCTGAAATCCATCACCATCTCCTTGGTCTTCATCACATTGATGCAGAGGTTGTTTTCTCTGCACCACTGCACCAGGTTTTCCACCTCCTCTCTGTATTTGGACTCATCATTGCTGGTGATGCGTCCCACTACTGCTGTGTCATCTGCAAACTTAACTATATGACAGCTGGGGTGTCTCACTGAGCAGTCATACATCAGCAGAGTGAACAGGAGGGGGCTCAACACGCAGCCCTGCGGTGAGCCTGTCCTGAGGGTGATGGAGGAGATGGTGTTGTGGATCTTAACAGTCTGAGGTCTATTTGTCAGGAAGTCCAAGACCCAGTTCTCCAGCGTGGGACTTAGTCCGAGGGAGGAGACCTTCTGCACCAGCGTCTGTGGGATGATGGTGTTGAAGGCTGAAGAGAAATCCAGAAACAGCAGATGAAGAGAGTTCCTGCTCTCCAGATGGGTCAGGGCTGTGTGGACCACCGATGATATGGCGTCGTCACTGCAGCGATTTTTCCTGAAGGCATACTGGTGGGGGTCCACAGTGATATTGATGGCTTCTTTGATGTGGGTCATGACCAACCTCTCGAAGCACTTAATGACTACCGGGGTTACCGGAGTCATTCAGGCTTGTCAATGTGGAAAACTTGGGGACGGGGACAATCGTGGCAGTCTTTAAGGAGGTGGGGACAGATGACAGTGACAGTGAGGTGTTAAAGATGTCTGCCAGCACCTCAGCCAGCTGTTATGCACAGTCCCTCAGTACCCGCCCTGGGATGTTGTCGAGCCCTGCTGCTTTATTAGGGATGATACACTGAAGGGTCTTCCTTACATCTGCTGTGGTCATACTGATGGGCATGTCACCAGGTGGTGGTATAATTTTGGTGCTGGGGGAGACATCAGGGAACTCAAAGCGGGCATAGAAATGGTTGAGTGCAACTGGCAAGGAGGGGTCTCTTTGGGATTGTACATCCTTGGTGTTGTAGTCCATGATGTATTTAATGTCCCTCCACATGCGCCGAGTGTCATTGGTGGTGAAGTGACCCTGGATTGTCTGGGCATATGTGGCTTTGGCCCTCATAATGCCCGCAGTTAGTCTTTTTCGGGCATCTCTGAGTGCTGATGCCTCACCTGCCTTGAATGCAGCATCCCTAGCTTTCAGCAGAGCTCTCACCTCAGAGTTCAGCCAAGGTTTCTGGTTCTGACAGCAGGTTATGAACCTGGTGGTGGTGACATCATCAGCACATTTGGAGATGAAACCAAGGACAGATGATGTATATTCCTCCAGGTCCACCTCTCCTTCATGTGTAGCTGCCGTTCTGTGCACTGAAAACAGTCCTGGAGCACACAGGCCGCATCTCTGGGCCACACAGTGATAGTTTTCTTCGTTGGCCTGATGCGTCTCAGCAGGATGGAGATGTGATCGGAGAGGCCAAGATGGGGGCGAGGAAAAGCTCTGTACGCACCGCGGATGTTGCTGTACACACAGTCCAGAGTATTCTATCTGCGTGTAGGAAAGGTGACATTCTGGTAAAAACTTGGCAGGGTGTCCGTCAGTTTCACGTGGTTAAAGTCCCCCGCAACCACATAAAACGCCTCCGGGTGCTTTGTCTGCAACGAGCTAATGGTGTCAAATAGCTCCTTTGATGCTTCGTTGGCATTTGCACCAGGTCGAAATTTGGTTGCAGTTCCACTCTCTTACACCTGATTGCCGCTGAGAAATTTATGATTAGATTGTAGGTTTTAGAAGTTCCTGCAGATACTGGAGGGTGCGCACAGCCAAAAAAAGAAGCTTGGGGCAGGTGCCAGGTCCAAAAATACCACCAGGTGAAAAAAGGCCTGCACACTGCTAGCAAAAAAGACAAAACTTTATTAAATAGCAACGTTTCGACCCTTCTGGGCCTTTCTCAAGCTTGATTTGGTTTTGCAAGTTCAACATGGCTTATAGGAGGATAGTTGAATGAACGAGTACATATGTCCTTTTGCTTTCTTACAGGTTGACTTTTTGTTGTCCATGACTTGCTAGCATTTTGCTAATGACCACTGATTGGTCAGTGAAGGACTGATTACGACCAGATGTACCGCTTGACGGTATCGTAGTATTCAAAGCGGCTCCAGAAAGTTAAAGCGGACTTTTTCGCCCAAGTTTTTGTTTTTTCAACGTAACTTTTTTTTGGTTGCTAGCACTGTTATCTGCCTATTGTGATGCATGTAGAGTGAAGTTTAAAAGGAAAAACAAGGATTGCCGTGAAGCAGTATCTGGTCACACGATATGTATGACCTTATTGACATTTTGAAGTACTTTTTTAAAGCAAATGAGTGACTCTAAAAAAATCTAACAGCCAGCAAGATATAATTTCATTGCATCTACTTTCGAAAAAAATATTCAATTTACTGGATAAAAAAATTATGTATCACTGCACCCTTTCCTACATCAATGGTAGGAATAGTCCAGACATTGTCTGGACTATTCACCGGTTTGGCCGTATATGAAAAATGTATATAATGAAAATAAACACTGGTGCATTGCATGATTTAAAATCCACTATGATCGCTAGCCAAAACGTATTCTATGATTTTTTTTGCATTCTTGTTTCCCTGTAATTTTTACCACCGTATTACATGTCCTGCTGTGCCTAAAATGATGAAAATAGTCATTTATTAACTCCTGTGCCACCAGAAGCTTCTAGAACTGAATGACAGCATTGGGATGTTCGGAACTAGTCCATGTGTCCATGTAATGGCTAGTTCAAAGTCTTTTGTAACTCTCTCTCTCTACGTCGTTATTTAAGTATTTTAAGTTATTTTTCAACTTTCTATTTTTAAGTATGGATCAGACTGTGAGTGGAATATTCTGGAGTGTGGAAGTTCTGTTTTCTGGTTCTCCTGCCCACCTGTGGCTAGTTCCCCTGCTGTCCTGTATTTCCTTGATTACCTGGTGTGTGTACCTAATTTCCTGTGTTCCTTTCATTCCTCTCAGGTGCCTTCTCTGGTTACTCCTTAGTCTCTTGTTGTTCCTTCTTCTCCTGTCGCTCCTCAGTCTCCCCTCACCTCCTGATGTTCCATGCTGTTTGCTGTAAGTTCTCCTGATCTTTCTGCCCTCATGTTGTATGGACAAGGACTTACTGTAAATAAAGACAGCAAACTGTAGAGCTGCCTGCGTCTGGGTCCACAATACAACATTCTTACTGACAATTTAACTCACTTTCCATGATTTTACTCATACAAGTGCAAAAAAACAGATATGTCTTATACATCAGTTGTCCACAACCGTTTTAAGCCATGGTCAGGTTTAATATCAGCGAATATTCACATGGACTGGCAGATAAATACAACTAAATGAAAAGAAATGACTGGCTTAAAAGCATGGTTATTTTATTTATAGATGTAAAGCATTTGTAAAGGTAAAGTTTGCTCCTAACTTTATTAGCCTTTCTTTAACATTGCACCAAAACATAATGTGAATGATATCCTCTCTGTCCCCTGCTTGCTGATTGCTATGGTAACACTGGAGTGGACTTGTGCCAGCAGAACCACCTCCTAATCAATGCTGGGAAAACCATAGAGTTAATGGTGGATTTCCCCAGATGCGGACCCACCACAGTGACATTGGTGAACATCCAGGGAGCGGATATTGAGATAGTGGACTCTTATAAGTACCTGGATATTCACCTAAACAATAAACTGGAATGGGGTCATAAACAATGAAGCTCTCTATGGGATAGGTCAGAGCAGACTCTATCTGCAGGCAGTGGGGGACAGAAGGACTCTGGCCACAATAACATCACTGACAGAGTCTCCCATCCCATGCATGAAGAAGTTGCTGAGCTATAGTGCTCATTCAGTGACAGATTGCTGCATCCTAGGTGCATGAAGGAGAGTTTTTGCAGGTCCTTCCTCCCTGCAGAACTACTCCCAACAAACTCAATAATTTGTATACCTCTTTTCACAGTGTATATAATTTTAAGTTCGTGTGAATAATAACACACAACTAAATATGCACTCCCTGGAAATATTTTATTGTCTTAAATTATCCTACTGCAGTTGCAGATTTAGATCTGATTTGGGCTTATTTCTCAGCATTGGTCACTTTAATGTCATTAAGCACCCCGTGACCTCCTTTCTTTCCAAAGGAATTGTAAAGCCAAATGAAAGGCGAACAGTCTGGGAGCTTAGTTTGCCCCAAACAAAAATCTAACAAGGGAAAGTTAAAACAGAATTTCTGAAAAATGGAAATGTAGAGGGTGCAATGACCTATTCAAAGTCCAGACTTCAATCTCATGAAATGGCTTTGATTGAACCTTGAGAGGGCCGTGCATAAACAAGAGTCTACAGACCTAAATTAATTGAAGCAACGTTGCAAAGAAAAAGGGACAACATTTTAAGAGTAAAAGGTAAAGAGTAGTTACTAAAGCTACTGAATAATTTTACTAAGGGATTTCCACTCCCCGTTCATCCATTCTTCCTTCATCTTTGTTTCCTCATGTGTGGAATATAGACTGAAACAATACTAGAGCCAAACAAAGATAAGTTTTCCCTTTTTATTTTAAGTAATGTAAAAGTATGAAAAAACCTAAACAAAATAAAACATGTTAACTTTGTTTTTTAAATGCAACAACTGTACATATAAGACAAATACGTAGTCCCAATAGTGAGTTAAACAATCAATTACAAAACTTAAAAATAAAAAAATTTCTAACTTAACTTCTTCTTAACTTTCAAAACGTTGTGCGTGTGTGTGTGTGTCCATGTTTAACCAAACAAGTTAAACACAGAGTCTTTTCAGTTTTGGCTTGTTTGAAACTCTGAAATCTTTAATTTACCCCCTCTTAAAGCACTAAGCTGTTTCTCAGTTAATAAGCGCCACAGTAATTAAGCGTTAAATTAAATCACAGAGTGCTCAGTCTGCATCGGAGCTTTAACTTCAGAGTAAAACCTTATTTTTTCTGTGATTACCCATAATCATCAGAATGATTGTTCTGCACACTCACATCAGCCATCACTTCTCGTTACTCAGGAGTCATTACTCTTAATTAGAGCTCCTTTAGTGAATCATATTTTACAGGCCAAGCTGCACTGCTGGAGGCAGCCAATCACTCTCCCCTGAGCTCCTCTCAGCCAATTACAACAGCCAGTCCAGGTGGCGGCTCCTGAGAGGTGAGGTGGCCTGCGGGCTCTGATTAAGGACCAGCTCTTCCTCCGGCTGCTCTTCTTCCTCCGCAGAGGCCTGAAACTGATCCGGGACAGTGCCTCCTCCAGTCTGACCAGCTCTTCCAGTCTATAAACACAGCTCGACGCTGAAAACCCGTCATTAACCCATCACAGGTGACATGAGCCACACCCACTTGCTCTGTTGTCACAGCAACAAATTGTCAGGATGTTTCATCTGTCAGCTCCTTGGCAGACAACGTTGGACGAGGTTCAGTTTACGGCATTCAGGACGACATTTGCATTTTGTGTTAATTTGACATTTATTTCTCTGTGCAGCTCAAGAGGGAGGGACATTGACCCATCCATCATGTCTGCACTTATAAATGTCAGTTAGTGAGGTGCAGCAGTCAATAAGTTCAGGCTGATAATCAACAGGTATGAATCACTGAGTTTTATAGATGTTCTTTTCCTCTTTTATGAGATTTTCATTCAGACTAAACTGCACGCTACTTTTTGATTCGCATGGTTAAGCTCTTCACACCCCTAAAATGATACTTAAAAGACATTAGATTACGCATCACACATCTAAAGTATTACATTCTTGTGTTTTCCCTTTGCAGGTACTTTTATTTCTAAATCTGAGTAAGATTTGGAGGTTATTTTAGTAAATGTGGATCATGTTTGTGCTTGTCTCAGTAAGTCCCTGATTACATCAACAAACATAAACAGCTGGATTATGCAGACAGCAATGACACATTTTTACCGGTAAATTCATGTTTTCAACCAATTGAGGTTTGATTAGGATTTCAATCTTGTTTAACCAACTTCAACTTTATTTTAATAACTACAGATGGTACATAAAATGTTTCAGACCATCAAGCAAATGCTAATATCGTACAGTTAACTTAAGTAAAAGTTACAGATTTCTAATTATTTCACTTATTAAGGGGGGAAAAAAGGCCATCCAAACCAACCTGGTCTGATTTAAAAAATATATTTCTAAAGCTAACAGTCTAAAATGTTTAAGAACTTTGAATTACATTTTTCAAAGGGGACTTTTTTTTTTTCAACCGTTACCTTATTTTCAGTAAATATTACGTCAATTACTCACCCAGACAAGTTTAAGGCACTTGGATTCCTTCGGCAGAAGCCTATATCCAGACGCTATAAGCGTATTTTCATATAATGGGAGTCAGTCTGGAAGGGACATATGCCATCTGTAATAAGGAATTATTACAGATGATACATATGGGGCAACTGTGGCTCAGGAGTTGGGCGTTGTGTCCCGTATAGTCAGATGGTAACCAGTTTGAGCCGACTGTCTCGGTCGTTGTGTCCTTGGGCAAGAGACTTCACCCGTTGCCTACTGGTGGTGATCAGCCTTGCCTCTGTCAGGGTGCCCCAGGGAAGCTGTGGCTACAACGTAGCGTACCATCAACAGTGTGTGAATGTGTGCGTGAAATGGGTGAATGACGGAATGCAGTGTAAAGCCCTTTAGGGTCTGTAAGGACAATGTAAAGCGCTCTATAAATACATGCCATTTACCATTTATCTGCCCCAAAACTTCTTCATTTAGCCATGTTTTGTTATGAATAGTTAGTGATATTCCACTGAGTTCAGAACATCTCAGAGGTGCTAAGTTATTAGCTTCTGGGGGTTTTACAGGCTTTTAATGCAACCAATTCCAATTTACACTAATCAGTGATTTCAAACACGTCGCAGCTGCCATTGCAGCCGTAATCTGCGTAGGTTGCGGAAATGGAACATGTGGAAGCTGAATTAGTCCAACTGGTCATTCGGTTTGTGCAATTTGGAAACACAGAAACGTGAACCATGTTGCAGTAGCAAGTTCTGTCTAACCGATTGCCATAGAGCAAAGAGTGAATGCCCTACTCAGACTTCAACTGGGATGACGCACAGCAGGGGCCTCTAAATCACCCCGGAACCAAACAACTAAGCACTTCAGAGACATTCTGAACTCTGGGGGGAGTAGTGGTAACAATTAATAAAACATTGTTAAATGAAGGACTTTTGGGGCAGATAATGCCTCATTACAGGCGGGAAATCCCCTGCCCTGATTGACTCCCATTATACGGATATAAGCTGATTGTGACTGGATATTAACTTCTCCCGAAGGACTCCAACAAGCTCCAAACTTGTCTGGGTAAAGTAAATGAACAGAATATTTGCTAAAAATAAGGTCTAGTTTGAAAAAAAATCCTAACTTCCCCTTTAACTGTGGAAAATTAAGGCAACACTCAGGGTGAACAAAAGATTTACAGTTTGTGGTTTAGGGGAAAACTGGTACAGAAAAAGAGTTGCTCTGTTTTCCCCTAAAGGCATGCACTCAGTTTCTACTATAGTAATTTAGGCCCAAGCGTTTTCCCTTTATTTGAAAATTGACAATGTCACATTCAACATCTAAATCAAACACTATCAGGTTACACTGAGTTTGTTTCCGATTTGTCATGCCTCAGCATTCCAGGCATACCACATAAAGAAACTGGAGGCCTACATGTGCCAGAGCATTTTTTATTTTATTTTTTTGCTGTACAAAAAAAAATCTGAGAATGGTATGTTAATTGCGTGACTGACTTTATTAAATCATAGTTCCATCTGGCATTAAAGTTTACAGTTAGCATAATGAAATATGGATCTGTGGTTAGATCTTTGGCCTTATGGATTATGTTTATTTGAACACGTGTGGGTGATTGAGGTGGGATGTGTTTGTAGAGTAATGGCGCATTCACACCGCACACTTTGTCAGCGTCAAAAAACGCTCACAAAGCGACTAAATTTACACCTATACATTTTAAGGCTGAAGCTTGGAAAGCGAGTCGGCAGTAAATGTGTGTGCCAAGTCATGTGGAATTGAGAGGAAGCTATGATACTGAGAAGGGCATAATCAGCATCCACCAAGAGCAGGGAGCAGGTAGGCAGCCACAACAAAGATTCTCAATGAATTTCCAAAATAATGGCTGAAGCAAACTTTACAGTTAATTAAAAACATACAGACCAATATGTCAAACTGTTTGCTTTAGCGTGCCCATTGTTCATTAGAATGTTTACATATTTTCGCAAACAGTATTCTGTCGCACATTTGTAATAATAACACATTCCCAGTCATGATATACCTATTTTGGACACACTGAAGGGTTGCAGATATTTCTAGGATTTTGAAAAGTCTTCTCCCCACCTCTCATCCATTGACTGCTGGAGACTGCCCCCCCATTTAAAGATAAGAGGAATAGTAATCAATAGATTGAGAAGTCTTCTTTAACTGACCCATTCAAAAGCCTCTGGTACTTTACATCTTTCTGCGGCCTGGTTCATATAGTGTTTACTATCTTCATACCAAGGTTTCCATAGTTTTTTCAGTTGAATATAACAAGTTGCTCACACAGACATGATGGTTAACTGTTTCTAAAAGGCAGATTTTTAGCTGCAGCTTTTTTAGCAGCAAAGTATGCAATGATGTTTTTCTCTTTAATTTCTTGTAATTAGGCTGATTTGGTTGATGAGTGGGGTTTGATAACGAGCAATTGAGTTAATTTGTCTTGTTTGGATAAATACTTTGATTAACACAACTGAGCAGCTGAGCCCCACTGATCCAACACACACCGAGATGATTGATGGTAATTGCCGTTCTCAGCTGATTGGAGGTCTACAAGCACAACAAGTGTGTTGCAAACTTCTGTGAATGACAGAGCAAAAGGTTCAACTGTGAAAAAAAAACCACTCAAGATAAGATCACATGTAGATTGCTTTTCTCGAAGATTATTTACATATTCCTGTAGAGTTTCTTGCAAATGATGTGGAGAGAATTTGGAAAATTAAACTTTTATTAGCATAAGTATTCCACAAAAGTGAAAACCTATGTGCAGTTTGGTGCATGAAGCTCTTGTTTTTAAAAGTCATGACTTTATAAGTATCTCGAGAATTGATATACAGAGTTGATTTCTTCTGTTTTGTTCTTAATTAGCTATATTTCTCTGGAGTATTTCCATTATAAATCCATGAGGATCTCTATTAAATCTTTACCCATTTCATCTGATAGCCTGGAGGTGTTAGCGGGATCTGCACAGCACCTTACAAAGCTTACATACACCTTGAGTGTTTCCATATTTTTTTTTCACATTTCAGCTGCAAAATCACTGTATTTTAATTTGATATTATGTGACAGACCAACCAAATACATAAAATATTGATTTTGTGAGGACAATAATATACTGATTTCTTTTTACAAACAGAAAGTCTGGTGTGCATTAGTAGTCAACCTCTATCTATCCATCCATCTATCCATTCATTTTCTTCCGCTTATCCAGGGTTGGGTCGTTTGGGCAGCAATTTAAGCAGACCCAGACTTCCCAGTCCCCACCCACTTCCTCCTGCAGGAGGTATCCCAAGGTGTTCCCAGGCCAACTGAGAAACATAGTCTCTCCAACTTTTACGGGGTCTTCCGGTGGGATGTGCCCAAAACATCTAACCAGGGAGGCATCCAGGAGACATCCTAACCAGATTCCTTAGCAACCTCAACTGACTCCTCTCGATGTGGAGGAGCAGCAGCTCTGCTATCACCTTATCTCTAAATGAGAGCTCAGACACTCTGCAGAAGAAACTAATTTCATCCACTTCTATCCATGATCTTGTTCTTTTGATTTCTAACAAGAGTTTATGACCATAGAGGAGGGTAGGAACGTAGACTGACCGGTAAATTGCCTTCACCACTAAAGACCAGTACAGCGCCCCCATCACTACAGATGCATTATCAAACCTTACTAATTCGATCAATCTCCCGCTCCGTTTTTCTCTCATTCATGAAAAGATACCCAGATACTTAAACTGCTAATACTAAACCTGCTCATGACCGTGTTCTCAGATTTGGAGGTGCTGATTCTCATTCTAGCCGCTTCACACTTGGCTGAGAACTGCTACAACAAAATATGTAGATCAAGTTTCGATGTAGCCAGCAGAAACACATTATGTGCAAAAAGGAGACACCCAATCCTGAGGCCACCAAAACAGAGCTCCTCATCACCTTGGCTGTGCCTAGTAATCCTAGAAGTTATGAACAGAATCAGGGACAAATGGTAGCATTGGCGGAGTCAAACTCTCACTGGAAACGAGCTTGACTTACTGCTGGAAATGTGAACTTAGTACTGACGTCATACAGGGACCCAACAGACTTTATCAATGGGCATTCATATCATAGTACCCCCAACAGGACTCCCCAAGGGACACAGTTGAACACCTTTTCCAAGTCCCCAAAACACATATGGACTGACTGGGCGAACTCCCATGAACCCTCCAGGACCCTGCTGAGGTTGTAGAGCTGTTCTAATTTTCCACTCGCATCCTTTACTCTGATACCTCTTCCTAAAATCTAGTGCAACCATTTGCCTTTAGGAGCTACATAATGAATAAAAACTTCACTTGTGTGTATTTTTTTTTTCTCAGTATGAACAAGTTATGACAGACCTCACTGTTTCCCTCGTCAATTAATGGTAGTTTTTCATGTAAATTAATGCTGGAGATGAAAGGACAAGCCTCAATAAGTTGCTACATTTCTTTATTTATTTATTTGTCTCTGAAAATGATATACATTCTTAGAGAGTCCAAGAATAGTGCCCCTAATTTACCACCTCTTTGTAAACATACAGTAGACTCCCCTGGTCAAGTTGTGGTTAGATTACCACACTATTCCTATTTTTTTATCATCTCAGAGAGGAGTGTTTAATCCATCACTCTAAAAATGAAGAAGTACCACCAAAAATGCTAGGTCAGGCAAAAACAGAGAAACATTTTAACTCTGGAGAAGATCCAGAAAATCAGAACTCGGTTGTGAAGATCTGTCACCATAACTGTTGTTAGTCATAGTCATGCACTTCACAAATCAGCGGTGAGAAGAAAAAGACAGTTGACAGAGAGCTAACCATGGTTTACCACTCTAGGCTCTTAAGGAGTGGTAGCGTAACCGTTTATAAATATATATATATATATATATATATATATATATATATATATATATATATATATATATATATATATAACATAAACAGCAAATTAATAGCACTCAGTCCTAAATTTAATTTTACTCTTTCATCACCACCTTTTAATTTGGGAGTCAGACATTAGGAAACCTTTCAAATACATAGTCCAGAGCCAAGTAACAAATAAATCAATTTCTGTTCGCAGACAAAAGAGAGGGTAGGGTATGCCATCCATTATCTTGCACAACACATATGCTTATGGAGGAAAGCAGACTTTTGCTCATACAACGCCACACTACGTCCCAGCAAACAGAAAACAAAAATCTGTCCTGCAGGATAGGCCATAAAAATAACCATTATTCTCAAAGAGCTTTTGTCTTACATTCCTTGCTCACTAGTCTTCAATGCCTAACTTCATGATTGTTGCGGGGAAGTGAAAATGAGGGGCTTGATTGTCTCATTTGTCATGCTGCTAATACAATCCTTCTATTTCCAGAGGAGCTTTAACAAACTGTTTACTGTGTATTAACACTGAATCAACACAATGTGAAAAAATGTTGCCAAGTAGTAAGGCAAAACCGTTGGGGCACATGGAAAAAACAAGCTATTGTACAAAAGGGACTCAAAAACACACATTTAAATCCCCAACCTTTAAAATGGGACACTACGAGGAAATGGGGAAAAAACAACAAAAAATATAAAACAGCATCAAAAAGATACATGGAAAAGCAGATTGTCAATCTTAGAGAGATCTTAGAGAGAGACAGAATAAAAGGGTTTTGTCTGCCGGAAGACAATATGAATTCCACCTCCTGTTATTTTATTTTAGCATCCCGAATGTGAAAACTGAAGCACGGTAAGAGCAACACCAGCAACAAGGTAAAAGAAAAGGAAAAGCGAAGATGTATGTTATATTAGCACATTCATTTTGGTATGCACAGAGGTTAAAAAAGTTAATGCAGATTTACTATTTTTATAAGCATTTCTGTCCCTCAAGGTGACCTTTTTGGTTGGGGTTTATTTCCCATGAAGACCAATCAAAAACTCATCAAAACCCAGATGGGCTAAATGTCCTGTTCCAGCAGCTTTTTGCTTTGAAAAAACATCTTCCAGATTTTTTAGGATAATTATAAATAAAAAATTGGCAGTTTTCCATAAAATCCCTTAAAAATTAAATTAACCCACAAAACTACATCAATTCTTACTTTGGTGATAATAAAAGTTAAAATAGTGTCTGGCCAATCTTATTCATTTTTCTCATCAATGTGAAAAAAGGCTTCATAGCATGAACTCCTTGCATTAATTCAGCCAAGTTTCAGCTGTTGAACAGCACATTATACCCTGGGCTACTTATTGAGTCTTTTTTAAGTAGAATACTTAGTCTAAAGTCAAAATTAGTTGTCCATGACCAGCTCACTGACTGCAAGGTGCTCAGTTCATGTGGCTGAAAACCAGCCCAAATTATCATGTCTACCACTGAGCTGCAGTCTGAAATGTGCTTTTTTAAATCCTTTCTAATTTTTCTGAGCATTGATTCCTCTTACTGTGGGATGAACTTGCTGGGACATCCACTCCTGGTAAGACTGGCATCTGTACTAAATGTTTTCCACTTCCTAATAATAAATTACAGTCTAGAATGGATCTCAGATAGTTTGGAAATTGATGAATTACCATTCCCAGCTAGACATGCAGCTACAGTTGCTTCTCTGAGATCATTGCTGTTTTATTTCAAACCTGCCATTGAATAAACACTGTTAAATGTTAATACGTGTATGCCTAAGAGCACCAAACTGACTAAGGTCCTGCTTTTATTATCGGACAAGGAAGGCCCAACCTTTCTGTCTCAGCAACGACTTTAGGCAGTCGGGAATAGGTGGTGCGCTATAATTACTTTGTTTAAAGTTTTCACTACACAATCGGACTATTTCAAGGGATTTTATTATTTTTTTCTTCCCACCAGAATATAGAAAATCCCTTATAGGCTAATCAAAGGCAGCATCTTTTTCTTTTCTCCTTACCCGAATCAAATATAGTCTAAATACCGCCATAAGGAGTGCATGCTTTGTCGCCTTCTTGATCCGTCGAGCGGGCGGGGTTACGAGATTTACTGAAGCTGACAGACCCGGAGAAGGCACTCTATCCTCTACCCCGACAGAGGCCGTCGGCTGCATGTGGACAGCAGGCCGAGAACTTCTGCAGCTGCCGCTGATCAGCTGCGCTCTGCGGAGGGAAATGAAGCATCCGCTGGCTCCTCTTGCCTTCTAGCTCTGTTTGACTTCCACTCACATGATGTAATAAAACTATTCACGTCATTTAAAAATAGCCTATGTTCCTCTCATTAACCATTTTGGTATGTTTAAACCCGAAGCCTCCCTTGTCTTTTATAATGTGAAACTATTAGAAACAACAGAAACACCGATATATTTTATAGCTATTTTTTATTCACTGGAATAATACGCTGATTGTAGGGCTGGTAAAAACGGAAACACTTTTTTATAATTACATTATTGAGTTGCGGTTTTAGAAACGTATTTCTTTTTTAGTTTTAATTGCAAAATAGTTATACATGAAAATATTGTTATGCAAAATAAATAATTGAATCAAATTCAAATGTAATCACATAACAATTTACATTCTTTAGAAAAGTAATAAATAATAATGAATACATTTCATAAAGAAAACCTTGTTTTATTGAAAACAAAGGTGCTGGGTTGCTTTTGTGTTAAATATTTTTTAAGCACGCTATTAGTTGATAATTCTGAAAATAACCCAAGAAAAATTATATATACACACACATTTCAATAAATAAACCAAAAAAACTTGAAATGTACTTCTTTTATTTATTTTTTCTCCAAACTGAACACAGAGTACAAAGCTCCTTTCGTCTTCTCAGAGGAGACGGGTTGTACAGTTAGTGCATTTGGTCCTAAAACAATGAAAAAATAGATCTGACTAAGTAGTAGAAGTGCTACATGAGGAGAGGATGAGGTAAATCTGTCCAGATGGCAGAAACAAACTGATGAACTGATGCAAAGAGAAAAAACAAACAGACACACATCATCATCATTAATATTATTATCATCATTATGTACACACATTAGATGCATAGAATACTTTTTTTCATCCAGTTTTTACATAAATACCAATATTTGTCCCAATAAAAACAAACTGATCTGCGATCCTGCTGGTTTCTGTACCTGGTGCTTCCGTGTTTTGAAATGAAAATCTGCATTCTCCTTAATAACACTTTGAGGTTTTTGTTGTGTGTAATTCATAAGTCAGATTTCTCTTAAATAATTACCTCAAACAAAGATTGGCATTCCAGATTGTATTTCTTCTGTTTGTGAGGAAAACAAAAGCTGCTTCAATAGTTCTCAGCAAACGGAACAGTCGACAGGATTTCAAGATGGGATGCAACAGCAGGCCTGGGATTCGACCTCAGCTCTGGTTTTGCATTCAGACTTTAAGAGCTGCACACTTGGAGAAGATTCCAGGTTCCTCCAATTTAGGGTTTGGAGGGTATTGAGTATTGAATTTTTTTTTTCCTGGATTGTTGGAAAACTGGAAAATGAATCTGTCAGTGTTGCTCAACATGTTCGACACAGCTTCTTGTGATCAATTTTCATTAACAACTCATCTGAAATGAATACCCCCTTTGTGCTTTCCACTGCTTTTAAGCATGTGGTTGGATCCAATAAAACTGGAGAACCTCTTTCATTGTAAAGGGGGAAGGTTCTTTGTTACTACTGACTTACCAGTACTTGAGATCCACTTTTGAGACCTCATCATCCAGTGTACATAAGCAGCACTCTGCTACAATGATCCTACCACCCCAGGCCAACACCGTACTATTGATAGTGTATTTGGATCCTGTCTACTCAGAACCCCAGTTCACTTTCATCATGTTGATAAATCCTCCTTGCCAAAGAAGGTTTTTTTTGCCTCCTTGAACACCTCAGGGAGTTTTCACAATCATTGTTTTTTAACATCCTCATAGGGACCTGTCCAAGAAAGAAACCATCTGTTCTGGCTGGCTTCCTAAATCATTGTAAGGTCTTCATCCACTGTGTAGAAGTCCTCTTCCTATCAGCTTTAATTCAACGGCACACAGGTAAACAGAATAGGAAAAAAAAAAAAAAACGCACAAATCTTTTTAGCAGATTTTACTGGCTATACGTTTTGAGCAAAGCTATAATCAGCCGCAGCTAATTGTCTACATTCTGTATTGAAAATGGAGAGCACAGCAATCAATTAAAAAGCTTTCTTTTTGTCGACTCTGCAAGCAACTTTGCCCCAAACACGTTCAGTCTGGATTTTCAAGAATATAACAGAAAAATGCTTTTTTTAATAGACTCCAAGGTTCCTTCATCTCTGTTGAAGGAACTTAGTTTCTCTCAGAAGTCCTGCAAGCTGGTTCAGAAACATGCAGCCCAGTAGCTTCAAATGACTTTTGTCACCTGGACACAGTCTTTGTTTGGCACCAGAACCAGAGTTGGGTTGTCATTATATGCCTTTCTGTCTCATGGAAGCTCTCTGTTCTTGTTTTAATTTTCCATTTACCAGAAAAGAAAGGTTCATCTGTCCATACGCCAGTCCATAGAAATAAAAGCTGTCAAAGACTATATGTTTGTGTCTGTGTCAATGCGTGTGTTTAGTTTTACTCTGCAGAGTGTATATATTGGTGTAATGTTGCTGCGAAAAGGGTTCTGAAAATTATGTAAAACATTGCTTTGGTCTACAATTTCAGCAGGTACTCTTCCTGATGAGGCAGGGTTTGAATTCCCTAATTTTAATGTATTTATGTTTTTCAATTTTTGTAAAATAAAAAGATAACTATTCAAACATATCTTGTTGACAGTTGTTAATTTTCCCAAGCACAGTAAATACAAAACAAAATGTAGTTTTGCAGTTTTGTAATCCTCAAAAGACTCAGGTGTCAGATTTAACCAATGAGATTGTTAAAAAGCTAAACGGATGAGTAATTTAACTTACGAAAAAAATCCATCCCTGCTTAGAGTTCAGGGAATTTCAATACAGTTTGGAGAGTTTTTGCTTCCGCTCTGCTTTATTTTACTTCAACTTATCCTCTTTTTTGTGCTAGATGATGCAGATACATTTGGTTAATTCTGAACTGAATTCTGACCAATCATGACAATGCATGTGTGCAAGCTGAAAAAGTTTGAGCTGAAGCAATTATTTTCAGCGGTTAAACATACAGAACTATAAACAGGACTAATAATTATCGTAGGTTTCTCTTCCTGTGTCATGCGGTGGCAGAAACAGAAAGGACAAAGAGTCAAGATAAATTTGAAGACAACCCGAGAGAATGTAAAAACATTTGTGTCTGAACTTTATATATTGAACCAAGCTTGAAGTCTCATTAGTGAATGCTCATTAGTGGGAAAACACTCATAAATGTAGGAAATGCGCAGTGGCTGCTCAGTTCATGTTTGGTTTGCACTAAGCATAAGATAACGATTTTTCACACTGATCTATCAGTGCCTGGATGGAGTCATCTCATCTTAGAGTTTATATTCAATTACAGTTTCTGGTCCTGTTCGACTCTCCAGGTGTCCCGATGTCCTGTGCGTTGGTGTGTATGAGACCAGCTGTAGTCTAGTCGTCGCTGATGACATCAACGTCTTCGCTGCCTGGCTGCTGCGTCGCTGCTCTCCAGCGACTAACGTGTTGGCTTCCCTTCCTCTTCTGCTGAGCTTCCGGAGACTCTTCCTCCAACTTCTGACGCTTGTGCTTCGTCCTGCGGTTTTGAAACCACACCTTCACCTGCACGAACAATCACAGAGACACATAGACATTTCTGAATTAAAAGCTCTGAAAAGCATTAACTTCTGCAGGATTTGCAGAACAAGAACATCGAGAAGTTTAAAGCTGTGACTGTGAGTAAGCAGTGAAGGCCTAAAGATTTTGACCTTTTCTAGAAGTCTTCTAGCGGTTTAGATCTAATGATCAAAAATCTGTTCTAAGAAATTCAGTCAAGTAAATATATTGTGTCCATATCTAATACTGTTTGTTTTCATAAATGATTTAAGACATGAAAAAAGTTTTAATTAATCCCTAATTGCAGTTAATTTAAACAAAATAAGTGCGGTCTGATCAGAACCTGTAAAGAAAATAAACAGAAACCCACAGAACCCACTTTGTTTTGGGTAGTTAAAGCACAGAAGCTGCATGCAACAACTGCAACACGCCCAAGAACAATGACGGTTTTTTTTACAGTGAAGAAAAAAAATAACAAGGACAAGAAGAAATACAATTTTGTGGAAGATTTTAAAAAAAATATTAATCCAATAATCCAGTGTTTTGTTTATCATTAGTACAACCTTGAAATTTAAAAGCAGTCATAAACAACTACATTTATTCATGGATTTTAAAGTAATAAGATACTAAATTCCTAGTTTAATGTTTTTATAATGTAACTTCCGAAAAGGATACAAACAGACTTTTTGGATGAACATGGCAATTTTTTTAAATACTCTAATAAAAGCTGGCTGAATATGTTTAGAGAAGGATTACCCGACTGACAAACTTCTGCTGTCCAGCATCAAGAGAGAGGAGATCCATGAAGTAAAGCCCACGCACACTGGCATGATTTTTAATTGAAAACTTCAAGTTTGACTGACCATGCCAGCCTCATATCAAGGCCACAGCCTTGCTAAACAGATAGCATTTTGTGTAAGATACTGCAGCTAATCCAGCTATAATATCCAATTCATTTATTTTATGGCCATAAATACAGCAGCATATTCAATTGTTCTTCATTTACCCTCTGGATGCTAACCAAGAATGATGATCTGATCCGAACTCTGACAGACGAGGAAGCAATAAGAACAGATGTGGTCAAGGTTCTGTTACGAAACATCAATACCCTCCATTCTCTTATGTAGCAAAAACTCTGATGAAAAAAAATATGTCTCTTTATTTCCCTAATCAAGGATGAAAATGATGTCTACCAACCCAAACATTTATATACCTGCTTAATCCATTCAGGGGCACAGAGGCTTGGTTTCCATTTCTGGTGGTCAGTGGCTGGGAATACCCTGGGTAGGTTCCCAGCCTATGGCAAGATGCAACCATGAACACTCACACCAAAAGACAATTTACAGTGGCCAATGACCCTAATATGTATGTTTAAAATAGCAGGAGGAAGCTGAAGTAACTGGGGGGAACCGGATACTCTCAGCTGTGTTCCATGACTATAGGGTAACCCACTGGTCCACCATGGAACCCAAACTGCCATATGTAAAGAAAATGTCTCCAGATCAAACAAGATTATTGAAAACATTATTTCGCCCATCCAGGTACCCATGGTCTAATACCCATGATCCAATCTGAGAGAGCTGTCTGAGTTTCTGAACTAAGGTTTAGTTCCATGTGGTATAACTCACAGTTACAAATGAGAAGGTGCTGATAGCATCTAAGTTGTTCTGAGCATGAAGGAGAACCTATCTCTGTTGCAAAAAAATATCAGGGTAAAACCTAATTGTTGAGTCCTTTGCAGCTATCTAGCCTCGCTCTAAAAAGGTGATTTTATTTTGTGGCGCTGGAAGAGGGATCTTTATCCAGTCTGCGTATAGCACTACCCAGAATTGTTTTACATCATTTTGTTCATGAACACTTTCTGTATTATTAACATTTCATTTTGAGTAATTTGGATCAATCAAAAGGGTATAAATGATATGTTTTCATTATTAAAGCAATGGCCTGGTGTGTGTATGTGTGTGTGGGGGGGTAAAGTCTCAATTCTTTGGCACATGGCATTTATGGTTCAGGTGGTTCTTAAGAATACTAACATAAATTAATTAGATTTATTTAAGATCTGAGTCACTCTTTCTCTGGGGGGCCTGTTTGGGCCCCAAGCAGTAAGAATCTAATTTTTATTGCCACTTATTTGGACGCCATCCCTGAGATGTCCCACAGGAACGTTGATCACTTGATCATTACTGCCTGTAAAGGCACTCAGATTCCACAAAGCTGTGATTTATGAGAGATTAATAACCACTGCTGGCAATTGACTGACAGAACAACGTTCCCTCTCTTCCTGTCTGTTTCTGTGAAATTAGCTCATAATCATGAATCATGGCGTTTCACTGGCGTCAGGAGTCCGACTACCGCACCTACTTGAAGACATACACTATCCTGAGAAAACAAGAAAGCCGCTGACTAATAGCCTACTCAGCATTCCTCAGAACCTAATAACACAAACTGACATCACAGCTAATAATGCCGCTGAGCAAGGCAGCAGGTTTGGGTTAAATTCTAACAAATCCAGAAATAAACAGTCTGTGAAAATGTTCATGAGGAAACCTGTCGATATAGAAAAGGACCGAAGTGTTCACAAAATGATGCTTGGCGTCTACAGTTAATGCATAAACAGACATTAGTGGCATATTGTACATGAGCGACATTGGTTTCTGTGGTGGTTTGAAACTAATTTGCAAAAAGACTCTACTTCTGAGTGGCTGCTTAAAGTTAAAAAGGGTTACATAGAACAAAGTTTGAAAGCCCCTTAAAACAGCATAATTTATAATATACCATACTGAATAACAACGGCTATTCATCAAGAATCTAAAAGGGAATTGCAACATAATACATCAACCTTATCAGATGGGGACCATGCAAAGCAAAAGCATATATATGCATGATTTTTAAGTTACATAGAAATGTTCTCTTCTATTTTTCTCTTCAACCTTGCAGTAGTAGTTTCTATGTGCCCCAATTTAACTTTGAGCACCTGGCCCTCTAAAGGTCTCTGCACAGCCCTGTCATCATGTTAAAGAGCAACTCACCCTGTACCAGAGTCTTAATCTGCCTACATTTCTGGTTTGAAAAATGTAGCAAAAGGAGACATTGCCTGGTGGACTGAGGGACGAGCGAGAGGGCAGAGGGATGGGCAGCGTCAATACTTCCTCGCTATTCCAACTTCCTAGAGGGGGGGCGTGGCCGAGACCTGAATTGTTTTCTACCCCACAGCGGCAGGGTGGCTTAGGTCAGCCATCACCGCAGAGCAAATAGCAATGCCTGATTTCAATTCAAGTGCAGTGTGGAGTTTTAACCTGAAGTAGGCACCACACTCGTGTATTTTTTTTTTTTTTTGTGGAAAATTTATAATTTTCCTAAAATGTACAAAAATACCATAAATAATGACCATACATGTAAACAGCGCTATGAGACACTAATTTGCTAAAGTTTATTATCAAAAAAAGAAAAAGGTTGATTTGGGGGTGAGTTGCTCTTCAAATTTCAAGCTCCATGAATGTCTCCTCCTGAGGAGGGAGCGACAAGATAACAAGGGTAACACTTCTGGACAGCACCAATGTTTCAAGAAGAGCAGCAAAGATGCTATTTCAAAACACAGATGACAATAAAATACTTTAAGAAGTAAAATGACAGACAGCAGAAGAATGGTGCAAAGTAATTTCTTCTAATGAATGTTCCTTCTCATGGCTATGGACATGGACAGAAGAAATTGTGCGAGTTACCATGAATGTTTCATGATTTTAGTGATGAAGCATACCACAGTACATGTGTGGCAAGAACACTGCCATGAATTAGGAAAATAAAAATTACCTCTCAGGCAAACTTCTTCAGACAATCCAGAAAAAAAATTTGATAATCTGTAGATTTGGATGTAACCAATGTGTCCCAAAAGTGAGAAGCAGGTGGCTCCGAGAATACTCACAGTAATACAACGTGGGACCTGTGATTAAGAAACTCCCCAGAATTTAACCTTCTCTGAAAACAACTAGTAAGTTCACAACATCAGCATGAACTAAGGGAATCAAACTGTGACTTAAAATACTAATAAGATAAGAATAGATCCCCATCTGTCAAGATTTGAACCAGAGATTAAGCAGAATGGATGGATGGATGGTTGCCAATCCTGGTTTCTTTACCTATTTTAAATATTTCAGTCATATATGCAGTGATTTATATGTCCTACTGGTGCATTAGACCCTGTTTTGTCAGTAGCACATCGCAAACCATGCTGCTCTCAAGTTCCCATCTCATACCTCTTTGCTAATTACGTTGTGGGACCTAAAAGTTTATATTCTGTCTGCAAAACTGTCTTATTTTTATTATATTCAAGTCCAGAAATTCAAATCAGTTGGGTTTGTTTTTTTTTTGTTGCTTTTTTTGGACAGACAGCCAGTAACAAAGCATCAAAAGCAGCCAAAAAAACCTTAGAAACCAACACAATTACTGTAAAATATTTTGCTGCTTTAAGGAAAATATGCTTCATATGTACTTTAACATAGTTCCTTAAGCTTTTGTTGTCTAACCTCAGTATTTACAATAACAAGCATCTTATCTAAATGTTCCCAGTATGCCTGCACCTCGTCTGCTGTCTTTATTTCCAAGGACGCCTCACCTGTGTCTCAGTCAAGCACAGCCCACTGGCCAGCTGCTTCCTCTCAGCTCCGACCACGTAATGGTTTTTCTCAAAGGCTCGCTCCAAGCGTAGCAGCTGAGAAGGGGAGAAGGCCGTGCGGATCCGTTTGGGTTTTCTGGAGAAAGGACCATGAAGCAACAGATTCTCTGGACTGCTGTCCTCTCCTGAAAACATATGAACCAGGAACAAACCATCAGTTGTAACTCTAGATAATTAATTCAATTCTCTTATTGTCATTTTGATGTGAAATATTATACAACTATCATAGCAATACGGACAAAAAGTATTGTAACATTATGAAAAAGATTCCACCATATTAAATAAAGAGCTATGCTATGACTTTCAATTCAGGTGTCTCTGGTCCAGAATACTTTAATTAGGTTCTACAGAATCCCATGAATGACCCAATTAACTACCTCAGTTCTGTTGAAGCACAGACAGAAGCTGACTGTGATTAACAAATTAAACATTTTGAGAAAAACGAACTGAAAGTTCTAGATGCATACGAAATATGTGATAAAAAGGGTGTAGTCAAGTCGGAATTTTTTGGGGGGATTTTTCCTTTTGTGCTTAGTGAAAAAAGTTCTATAGTAATGGATTTTACTGGATCAGATCAACTAGCTTTATAATGTTTTAATAAATCTGATGGTGATAACCTTCTGACATGCTTCAAGTTTAATGGTTTACCATTGCTTGATAGTTTTTAAAAGAACTCTTGAACTTCAACCTGTTTTGAATCAAGCTCTAAAAGTAGGTGGATATTTAAATTTTAAAAATCTGTTCTTGCACTGGTCTTAATATTTAAATTTGGAGAAACTAAAATTAAGGTTTTCATTACATTTTGAGCCATAATTATTTAAATGAACAGCAACTAACAATTTAAATATATAATTATGTGTGTAATGAATTTAACTAAGCGTTTCCGTTTTGGATTTGAAGTTCACATTGGTATAAATAACATTTCTAACAATAATTTGTTGGAGTCAGATTGACACATTTTGTTTTTCATCAAAACAAAAGTAGAAATGAAAACAAGTCCAAAAGTTCTATTAGCTAAACTTTTCCTGAGCAACTCAGACTGACTAATGTCTCTACAGCTGTTTTGTTTTGTGACGTGAATATGCAAGCAGTATTTTTCACATAATTCAAACAAAATTCCCCACAAACCCCCCTTTAGTTTTTCTAAGCATGTACTGATGCCTGCTGTCAGCTTTTGCTAAACTGAGCACAAACTAGAAGCTGCAGAGCTCCCCCATTGTTACAACGTGCCTGTGTGCGTCTATTTGTTCTGCCTAATCTGAACAAACACCTCACATGTTTGATATTTGCATCTGAATCAGGAGTTGAGCCACAGAGTGAAATTGAAACGCTCGTCAACAAACAATAAAGATCTCCAGAAAATTGGATGGATTTGCTCACATTCTAGATCCTGTTGTTGCTCTGATGGGTCCAGCAGCAGAAACATAGAGGGATTCTGTTATGATTTCAGAACCTCAGAGGGAAGCTTTCTTGTGTGAAACATTTCAAAATGTTTGCTTTTTGATTTTGGGATTAACGTGATTCCGTCTGTGAGAAAAAATATTTAGCGTAGAAGATTCTGAAGATGTACGTTCACTCGCAAAGTCCATCATGTTCTGTGATATAAAATTAGTCAATGCAAAAATAAATACAAACACAGACACTGGGGAAACTTTCCTCATCCCTTATCACACAATCGAACATGATGCACGGTGGAGAAATTGTTCAGAAATTCAGAAAATATTAATGCAATAGAACAAAAGGCTTAGAGGGAAATCGGTTTCAAAAACAGAAAAAAAATTATTTAAGGCTAGGATGACATACTTTTTACGTTTTAGGTTTTTGATGTATTATGTCAAAATAATATCTTCGGCGTTTCAAAACCTTTTCTTATTTTCATTTTAAACTGAATCTTTGTTTTTGTATTAGCGAAAAAGCCAAATTAAGATTCTGATGTACAAACCTTAAATGAAAAACGTTTTAACCAGCTCAACCAATTCGAACTATCTAAAAACCTGCTTGTTAAAGAGCTAACTGACTTTATTTCCATGCAGGTCGTCTTTTGTAGCTTTCCATCTTGGTTTGAGTAATTTTCCTGAGGTGTTAAAGCTAATCTCACCTATGAGACAAACTCGAAACTAATTTGTTTATGAGGCGAAGTGGTTTAAAAATACGTGTGATGGCGATGCTGAAATGGTTTCTCTTTTTTTCTTCGCTCCACACCGACACACAGCTTATGCTTTTATTTTTCCTGACTGTTTATTAAAATCGCACGTAAATCTATCAATAAGTTTTTACATACAAACAAATATGCGCATGGGTTCTTTTTTGCCCGCTGAAAAGGATTCATGGCCGCCATCACGTTCTACGCAAAAGAGCGGGCTGAGCGACAATGATGGCGGGTGGAGAGCTGGCACGTTCCGGGCACCTTTTATCTGGCGTTAGCCGCCTGATTCACATGCAAATTCAGAGCCGTGACTATAGTGGCCGTCATGGTTTGCAAATATTTCTGTTCAATGTCAAATGATGCTTTAATGTAACAACTGCTCAAGTTAAAAATATGAATCCGTTAAACTGCAAAATTCAACGATTTACTTTAATGTCCCGGTTATTTTCAAGTTTTACTCAAATCAAAGTGCTTAAAATGGATCTGGAGATTTATGGAAAGCTATGGGTTCAAGTTAATAAGCATCTAGTCAATCTTCTATGTGGTAGCTAGATAGATAGTCTTTATTGTCCAATGTGGATAATCTTTACGTTGCATGTTCCACGCTGAAGATAAAAGAGACATCTTTGAATTTAATATGAACAAGAAGAAAAGAATCTAATCAAAACCAGATACTCAAAAGACTGGGAATGGGTTTGAGGATCCAAACACATCTAAAGATGCTTTTATAACTGCACAGCACAAAGCTAAAAAAGTGAACATTTTATTTTATTAAGATTGATAAGATGCATTTTTATTAAAAATACGGCTGAGCATTTCATTTCTTACAGAAACTTATGTAGAATTCCTTTTTGGATGGAGCTTTTCAAATATGGAGGCCATGAAACTCTACAAACTCAGTATCAGTTTAGTATGAATTGTGCTTCATCACAAACACAGAACATGGATGACCATCACCAGAGAGTCAGAGGAGAACAAAAAGACAAAGGATAGAAAAACTTCAGGAGAAACATCTAGCCATCTCACTTTAACTCCAGATTATTACCATTTCTATTCTTCAATTTAACCTTTTGCTGCACATTTGCTTTTTAATTTGGTACCTTTTATAATAAGCCCAGAGGTTAATGTTTTGTGCTGAGCAGATGAGGCAGCTAATTAAGCTAGATACTGAACCCTGCTGCACTTTAACACAGCCTGCAGGTAAGCAGGTGCTTCTGGTCTTTTCACAAATAAATTCTCACCGTTTTCCTCATCTTAATGTCTCATCAGTCACCTCTATCTTTAACACAGAAAACTTTCCTGTGTAATAAATCTGATGCATTTAAGCATTTGTCTTTCTGTACAGCTGAAGTTGTAGAAGATAAAAACTGACTGGGAAAAGGCAAAACCTTTTACACTATGTGTGTCTCAAATGATTAGCTTTGTGCGGACCTTGAGGTAGTTCAACAAAAAGTGTAATACTGAATGCAACTTTTAATGACGTTTTTTGTTTAAAAAATAAACAGAATTCTTTATTTTATTTTAATAAAAATATAAATTAATTATTTAAAAAAAAAAGTCTAAAAATGTAAATGTTCAGTCTGTAAATCTATCAACCAACAGCACGTGATTTAATTAACTTTTTAGGTTTTGTTAAGAATAAAACAAATCTTAAAGAAAAAGGAATTTTTAAATGTTCCATACGTGGGAATAAACCTGTATTTTTTTTATTTATATTTAATTAATATTCAAAACGATATCCTCTATCAAATCTACATATTGTTTTTCTGTTTTATGTGTTTGGATAATTAAAATGGTGTAAAACCAGTAGTGATAGGTAAAGCATAAAAAAAGTCTAATCTGTACTCATTTTAAAGCTTTACTCTTAGCTGGAGCAAGCTGTAATGCAATACTAAAAAGTACATCAAATTCAAGCTTTGGTAAATTGACTCCCTCATTATGACTTACTCATCTGCAGTTTGCATTAAAGAATGGAAAGCGACAAAAAAACCAAGAAAAAAACTTGAAAAACTATGGCTGTTTATAATTTACTCACAATCAAAATAGAACTTCTGTTTTTGTATTTTTGCTGTTGCTTCGTAAAGCACGTAAGCATCCAAACAATGACACTTTCCACTAAAACCAAAATGCAAAAGGGATGAAGTGAACTTTTTAAATCAATTGTCTAGACTGTGAATAAAATCTGACAGATTTTCTTATTCTATTTTTAAACTGGGAAGGTATTAATGACCATTGCTAAACTAAAAATATGGTATTTACACCATACATTATTATTATTATTATTATTATTATTATTATTATTATTATTATTATTATTATTATTATTATTATTATTATTATTATTATTATGTTTGCAATAAAAATTCAATCTGAATTTCCCCTTTGTGGGAAAATAAATTATTAGTCTATTATATTCCATCAAAATGCAGATGATGTGAGTTACAGACCCTTCCTGCTCCAATATGAGTAGCAACCAGGTGCTGCTGGTCAAATACATTTATTAACTGATCATTAATAGTTCCACCACTTCTACAAAAGTATGGGGTTTTTGCAGTTTACTATTTGGGAGCAAACAGAAGTATGTTAACATAATACTAACATAAAAAAGGCTCAGCTACCTTAAAGAAGCAACTCTGTCCATCACACTGGCAAACCGGGTTATATTACCATTTCTAAAATAAAATTCTCAAGAGCTTAATCTCTGAGGCCTATTTTAGAATGTAAAATGTTGACAATTAGGACAGGACATGGAAATTAGTAAGACTCAAAGTGTATTGACTGTCAATACACTTTGACACTGTCACAGTGGTGGAGGGGTGATGATATGGGCTAGTTTTACAACCACAGGAATTAGCCGACTTATAGTCATCAACTTGAAAATAAATTTGTCTGTATACCAAATTTGAAACCACCTGTCGGACAGTGGAAGCTCGATCCAAAGTTGGTCATCATCAGGAAAATGATCCTCAACACAACAGCAACAACGGCAGAATGACTGGAAAGGAAACGAAACAATGTCCTGACCTCAACCTGTGGTTGGACTCTAAGATAGCTTTGCAGAAACAAAGATCTGCAAAGATCCACTAAAGCAATGCTGGAAAGAAGACTTGGTCAAAATGACCTCACAACCAGGGGAGAAGCAGATTAAGTCAATCAGAAGATTTATTGCTGAGTTTGGCTCTACAAGCAGTTAGACCATGAGAGTTAAATAATTTATGTTAAATAAAAGCAGTACACTGTAATATGTTGTGTGTTAGAATATTTAGTGAGTGCTGATGTTTCATATCACACAGTAACAAAGACAATGACAGTTATTCTGTTCCTATGTTATAAGTTGGAGCAGTAGAAGCAAGATTTGCGGGAGAACTGAGGCTGTCAGCTACTTCCACATAATGAAGAACGATGTGTCTGCATGAGAGGAGGTGCAGCAGACAGAGGAAGAAGAGGGGAATAAGGAAGGGGTTAATGGGACCACCTGAGCGGGACCGGGGCAGGTAACAGAAACACCTTAAACGACCCTACCACTGACACTCAGATTCATCCGAGTGTCAGTTAACTTCCTGCTTCCTCAAAGTAGTTAACTTCCTGCTTCCTCATCAGTCAAACGTGCTGCAAAGGTGAAGCCAGCTGATGGTGTATATGACTGAAATAAGCAGAATTGTTCTTCTAAGATAAATATATTATATATAGTACAGGTGTAAAAAACAAAAAATAAAAGCTACAAATATTCTCTTTGAAATTGTTCAAAGATGCACCTAAACTGATTATGTAAATGATCATGTAAATTGTGAATCATCAAAGCTGAGATAAAATGACATTATATATTTGAAGCTACTGATCCTCAAAACATTTGAACTTTAAAAGCTGTTTTAAGAGGATTTTAATAATAATTCTACAAAACAAGGAGAAGAAAAAAAAATCCGGACTTTACATCTGTCCAAACCTTTTATGTGAATAACCTGCAGAAAGAAATACTCAATTTTATTTACTTTAAGAGCTACAAAAAAGGCTGGTGAGATACAGGAGTATTTTCTTTTTGTTTGCATTAGTGAAATGCTACGTAAAATTACTCGATTTAGTTTAAAAATGAAATATTAAAAAAAAAAAACATTTTAAAGAAATTTAAAATCTGTTTTATTTAAAATCTGAGATTTTATTTGTGAATTATCCCAAAGTAGGGATTAAGATGAATATATATATATATATATATATATATATATATATATATATATATATATATATATATATATATATATATATATATATAGATTAAAAAAACACTTTTTGCTATTTTCATTTAAAAAGTCAGATTATTAAAAAGTTTTCAATAAAACGAAATATTCCAATTTCGTTATAAATTTTATGATATATTTAAAAATTACGAATTATTTTTATGATCCAATCATAAATTGCTTCAATAAAATTTCATTTTAACCAAGCAGCAATTAATTAGCGTACTCATTTAGGGAAAAACTGTTGCAAATGATTTGTGAGTTAAAATGATGAAAGGAATGAAATTCCTCCGTTTGGCTCTAAATTTATGTTTAAATTATATTTAATTTGCTCTTAAATTTTAAACATTTCTAAACATTTGAATAAGTAAATAATTATAGAAGAAAGAATATTTGAAAAAAATGATCTTGCTTTTAATTCAATGTACTATTAAAAAGAAGATATGAGAAAACAGTTACAAATCCTAGGCGTGGGAGTAAAAAGTTCCAATATCATAATAGAAAAACTGTGAATTAAAAAACAACCAATAATCTCAATAACTGAGCATAAAAAGGAGCTCAAGTTGTAATTAAACAGCGCAGGCGTGAGAGGAGTTCACGAAGTTTCAACTTTGTTCAAAGTTGTATTTTAAAGCAAGAGTGGAAGACAATTTCGTCATATAATGATTTTATGTAATCACTTTTTGCCCTTTGTTTAAAATGTAGCTTTTTGTTTTAATTGTGACAACGACAACTCATTTAAAAACCAGTCTGAAAAAACTGGCAAATTCTCACATTTTATTCTAGAAAAAACGTTGAAATATAAATTTAAACATAGGCTACTGTGATTATTTCTCTCTTTTGTATTTGCGTTAACGTATTTCTTTCTGTTTTGTTTCTTAATTCTGTTTTATAATTTGTTTAGTAAGCCATGCTTTCTTTTTTTCTAACACAGTAAATTGGGGATTTTTTCAAACTATTTTAAATTAATTTAAATCCCAACAAATCAAGTCGATTACCTTCATTTTATTTGATCGATGTTTTTTCTTTTCTTTTTTTCTTCTTTTTTTTTCTTAATTGTGTTAATAACTGATTTTTAAATTTAATAATTTATGACGTTTAAACATATTAATAATGTCTGATGAAAATACATTAAAACCCTAATTTAATGAAAATTGTAATTTGCGTTTTGAACTTCAGAGCTGGGTCGATCCTTCGCCTTCAGGCAGCTGCTGCGCTTCAAGCACACTTTCTGATCACTGATAACGATCAGCAGCACGAGCCCCGAAACTATCTTCAGCTGGTTATCGATGAAAAGTCATCATAATGCTCCCTGGAGGTTTAACGCTGCTTTTCAAACACAAAATGAGAAATAAATTATTTTATTGAATATAACAAAATCATCTACAATGAAATTATATATATATATATATATATATATATATATATATATATATATATATATATATATATATATATATATATAGTTGAATTCTTTGGGAGGGAGTATATTTTCCAGATATATATAAATTGTGTCTGATAAACAACAAACTGAGATTGAATCTGTGCACATAAGATGTGCTAAAGCGTGCAAGTGATTCAGTCTGCAAGGAAAGTTTTGTTAAGATCAAAAAGAGAAAACATGTTTTCTGCTTTGCTCCCGGTTAGCAGGTTTAACGTTCAAACTGAGCGGATGACTGTTAGAAGATCAGCAGAGATAAAACACAGACAATTCGGACATGAAGGAGAAAAAGTTGAGTAAAGCGGCAGAGGAGCGCCCTCGTCTCACCTTGGAAGCGGTGTCCCAGGAAGCGGCTCCGCAGCACCCATGGGTAGAAGCTGAGCGCGTCCCGATGCTGCGGGCTGAAGAAGCTCTGCGGGGGAATCTGCAGCGGGTGCAGTGGCAGCCCACCGGGGTTCTGCGGGTGCGACCCGGTCTCCTGCAGCATCATGTCCGGTCCCCCGCTGAACAAAGTCCTACCGCTGCCCCCCGGGAAGCAGGAGCCGAAGACCCCGGTGGATGAAGCAGGGTGTAAGGAGTCCGGGAATCGGAGCGCAGTGGGCCGGATGGGTTCATCCCCGGAGCTTCCACCGCTGTGACTGCTTGCATCCTTCCCCACTAGAGACTCTATGGTGAAGCATTTCTTGTTACCGCTGTGGTGGAACATGGTGACCACCTGAAGCTGAGAGGAAGGAGAAATTCAAATGTTCGCGTCCAATTAGTCCAGTCTCTCGGACTCTTGGGGTTCAGATTCCCAGTTCCCCCATGACTCTTCCCGATAATCGGCCTGAGCGCACTAGCCGTGCGTAAATTCCAGATTTGAGCTCCTGGGAGCGGCCGAAGTTTCCTCTCTCCGCTGCAGCACGTAAACAGAAACAAAAAGAAAACTTGATCCTGGTTCTGATACTGCGCGGAGTCTCCGAGCTGCCGCAGCCGCGTTGGAGCGTCGGACGTCGGTGTGCCTGTCTTGGATCAATGGGTGTCTCCAAGAACCTGCTGCCGCCTCATGCTGGAGTCTGATGAACCGGGAGAGTCCACGCGAGCGCACATACCTGCCGGAGGTGTGCTGTGAGCATGCGCAGAGAGAGCCGCTGCCACAGCCATTTTGTTGACGGGGTGGATGAGGAGGAGGAGGATGTCAAAGGTGATGATGATAATGACTGACAGTGATGATGAGGATGATTAATATGAGGTCATAACAAATATTATTAATAGGCACGCTAATTAAAACCCATCAGCGTTCATGATTCATGTTAGATTTTAAAGAGCTGAGAAACATTTAGTCTTTCCAAAAGAACAAAAATGTGCTGTTTTGATTTTTTTTCCATATTAAACAGCTTTGCTTCACTCTAGCTTTTCTTTATAGCTATTTAAAAGTCGCACTTTTTTTGTGTGTGTAATTTTTAGCTGCAGAATATTATGTTCACAGTCTCTGCTCGTCTACCTTTGTTTTTTTCCCCTTTTTCTTCGCTTTTTTATTGCTTTGTTTTTTATTTCTGACTGCTTTCCATATTTTTGTGGTCACTAAAAGTTGCATATGTACAGCTAAGTGTTATGTTTTTTTTTTTATACATTTTGTTGTTAAATGTTAAGCTTCGTTCTCTTTCTTTTTAAACTAGTTTTATTTACTGTCAAAGTTCTTCTTGTGTTATATTTTAAAGCCATTTTAATGTCATTTTATTTATTTTTTATTTTGTTTTATGTTGTTGTTTTTTGTCTTTTCTAATTGTCTTAGCCTTTGAGTTTGATTTTACATTTTTGTAATATGTTTTTGTGTCAATGTCGTAGACTTTGGTTGCCGTTTATATCTGCATTTGTCAAGGTTCTCTCTCTGTTTTTTTTGTTTTTTTGTTTTGTTCTGTTTGTTGCTTTGTATAAAAATTTTTTATAATTAAGTAAACTAATTTAAGTTATAACTGCTTCATCTGCTTGTCTACAACTGGGGGTAGCCTGATTTCGGACTTTTTACTGATTCCAAGTCATTCTCATTTTCTTTTTTTTTTTTTTTTGCATTTCGGATTCCTTTTCTTATGTAGTTCCCTAAATGTTTTAGTCAACGTTGGGCAGCATGGTTTAATTCTCTGTGTTTCCACTTTTGAACTTAACTATTAACTCACCTGGATCCTTCCAAATCATTACATTTCAGTTTAAAGTCCATGTATAACACGTAAAAAGTTGGATATGAAGAGATGGCAGGAGAACTCTGAGCGTGTCTGTGCATCCCTCAGTGGCCCTGCAGGTCAAAGGTCAGATCCATTTCCTCCTCTATTTCTCATTGTCTTGTTAGAGTCTTGTGTTGTTGCTAATGTCGACAAATTAACTTCACATCAGTCAAAATTGACTTCAACCAACTCAGCTGGGAGTTATCCAAATCTTCAGCTCTAAAAATAAAAAATTATTAAAAAGTTAAACCGATAATAAACCAGATTAAAATAGGAAAATGTTTAAGTAAAATAAAGACTTTGATATTTATAATTTATTATTAAATTATGAATATCAAAGTCTTTATAATACATTTGTTTTATGTTTTATTGTACTACCTTTATTGGATTTCTTTATAGAAATCCAGTAAAAGTAGTACAATAAAACATAAAACAAATGTATTATATTAAAAAGGAACAATCAGAATTAGCTCAAACATGTAAACTATAAAAATATGTGGTAAAACAAAAGATATTGAGTCTTCAGCTGGTTTAGATTTACAGTACCAAATAAAGCTTTTCTACCCCAATGTCCACAACCTGAGTCTGTGCGTCAAAACGACTAAATGGAGAACATATTAAAATATATTTGATTTTACCCCCAGAATTGATGAAAACTTCAATGTTCTGTATTTAAAAATCTGTTCTCACATTATTGCAGTGTGTAACAATCAATGTGCACCAAAAAACCAGCCCATCTTACAATACATCAATGTATACAAGGGAATACGTAGATAAATAAACCAATAAATAATATTGGTAATAAAAATGAACAAAACCCCCATTCTTAATAAGTGAAATAAAGATAAGTTAAATGGCAAAATAAAAGTCCTGAACCGGACTTATCCATCATAAAACTATCATGAAAACATGTTTTGGTTTCTTCATCTTCCATGTATGGATCTAGAGCATCCAACAGAACTTTTCTGTTCCAGCCGGGTAAAAGTTTTCACAAACTAGGTTAATCCTAGCTTGTCAGATAAACTAGTCGACTCCATCAGAACAGACTTGAGAAAGTTTCCATGATGCCATTGCAAGATTAGAAGGAAGAGTTTTATATGAAAACTAGACAAAAAGGAAATTCTGTTTAAGAAGGTGGAGCTAATTAACACATACATTTTCCCTTACTGTATATATTAGTTTAAATTATTCTCTTATAGTATATCTAACCAAACCTTTTTTACAGAAAAAGTGTTTTAATAAGGTCTGCATGCGATCCAGAAGAATTTCAGCTTTTCCATGTTGTTGATGTGCAGGGGAAGAATACAGTCCGTAGGAATAAACACTGATGAGTCAAAGAGCCTCCATTGGAAACGGATCTGTATGATCACATTTGTAGTTAAGGTTTTGCTGGTGTCCAGATACTATAGCTGCAACTCAATAGGCTGATTTAATGATTTAATGCTCTAAGGTTTTATATTTATTGAATGTTTTAACAGAAAGACAAGATTTGCGATGTTGGCTATTTGTCAGAACAGCTCCTACTTAGTCTGAACAGCCTGAAAGCGAACACCTGATTTTTTTTAGTCCCTACTGCCTGGACTCAAACATCATGCACAGTTTTGATATATTCATAAAGTTACTGATGCCTGGTTGGGCCTGTGTAGGCCAGAACCAGATGTTTGTTTCATCCCTCGCTGCTCAGACCCGACAAGGATTTGGCCCAGACCTGTCGCTTCCTCTGCAGCTTTGGGACCTGCAGGACAAATGCCAGCCCATTCAGGAGCCGCTAATTGTGGCCCGGGAAGCCCCTCAAAGGCCCCCTACCTCCAGTCTGAATGGTCTGCCCTGTAGAGGCCCGTGTGAACCACAGTGCCCCTTTTGCCTCCCCATCCTGTTTCCCCCAACTCTCCCGCCTGCTCCACATGTTAATTAATAGGCCTTACTTGCATATTTGGATCCTGCTCTGCTTTGATGGAAGGCAGCCATTAGCATCTATTAATTTTGCCTCTGGCGTTCCACCGGCGGCACTGAAAAGGAGAATTAAGCAGTGTGAGTCATTGTGAGGCTGAGTTAAAGTGCGATTATTGTCCAGCAGCCTGGAGCTCTCGCTAACTGCTGTTAAGCCCTCTTGAAAGTGAAGGGGCAACTCCTCCTCATTAGCGCCCAAAAACGGAAAGATATTAACAGGAAATAGCTGCAAATTTCTTTCTTCCACATTTTAATCCTTCTTCATGAAAAGGGCACTTAAAAATGTAAAGATGTAAGCTGGAGCACAAGTGCTGAGGGCAAACTGCTGTTGTGATGATACTGTAGTCCAGCTGATGGTTGTCAGATAACTGCTTTGATAATACTTGCTGATCGGACAGTTTCTGCAGTTCTAGTGGACTGTTAAAATATTTAATGGGCGGAATGGTCATACAACAAACAAGTCTGCTGTTTTTTTTTTATAATAGAGACTTGATTGCGAAGGTTTAAAATTAATCTCACATTCCACAGAGGTCCATCGTATTCATGCAAAAGTAATTCACATGTTTCAACAATTTACCAAGTTCAAGAGAAAGACCAGAACTCCCCCCGTGAGATGAACTGAAACTGGTCAGAAAGTGCTGGGGGGAAAAACGTCAAGACTCAGCTTGCCATGAACCGGAAACAGCTGGAAAACCAATGTCACAGTGATGACAGTTTTACACCATCGCATGTACTGAGAGGGTGTCAAATAAGGAAGATGCCCCTGCATAGTACTGACGTTTTCTAATACTCATCATAGACAAGCTAAATCCCTTCTGCAGAAAGTTTTATGACCAAAGAGAGAGCTATTGAGCTACAAGAATGTTCCAACACAGCAGTGGTAGCGTCATGAAATGGGGATGCCAGATTAAAGTAGTATAAAATGTGGATGGATTAAAATTAGGGATGCACTGATGCCAATACTGGTATGGGGTCTGATACCGTTCTAATGTAATCGTATCGGTATTGGTAAGTTAAACGATAATATGTACTGATACTGTACATTCAGTTCTATGGTACGCACAAGCTAGTTCGTATATCTCAAGAATGCTTACTGGAAAGATGACAGGATACTATTTAACAGTGTAAAATTTTGGAAGGATTTATGTTTCATATTTTACACAGATAACATCTTTTAAATCTAAATGTGCTTTTGACAACTAAAATACAAAATACCATTCTGAAATATTAGGTTAAAAAAAAATCAGATAAAGATTGGGTGATTAAAAAGAGAATTGTGAGGTTTTCAGTTTCTTCGTTTCATCAAAGCAGCTCTTCGTCTGCTTTTCAGGTGTTTCCAGGTGGCTGTGTGGTGTCATGGGAAAGCTGTGACATGACAGCAGAGGCTTTGACCCATAGCTACAAAAACACAAACACTTCAGTGGACATTATTTCAACTTCCTGCTGACTTCAATACATTTTGAATGGACTTTGCTGTCAATGGAGGCTAAACTTTTTGCTTTACTGCATTTCTATATACAGATATATGAATAAATATGAATATAATCCAAAATTTAATTTGTTTCAGAAGTTTGATTTAAAAAATGACTTGACATATAGATTGATTACATGCAGAGATGTATATTTTAAGTGTTTATTTCTGTTTATTGGGATGATTATGATTTTTGACTAACAAAAACCCAAAATGTATCTTCTTTTTTAACACAGAAATTCTGTCTTGTGTTCTACTCAGTCATTTAGGATTTTTGCTCTAGAAAGTCGTTCATAGCTTCCACGAGGAGGGTAAGCAACAAGAGTTAATTGCAAAGGCAGCTGGCTGCACAGAACCTTGTATCTAAGCACAATGAAAGTTTGGTAGAAGGAAAAAGTGTGGTAAAAACTTATATAAACAACACAGATAACTTATGAGAAGCCAAATTCATTCAAGACTAGACAGCTACTGAAGTCAGTTCTTCAAGAGCCCCCAAACACAGAAGTGCCCACAACATATGCTAAAACTTATGCAGTCTTTGTGTGAAGCGCGTCCTAAACCAGAAACATCAGAAGTGTTTGACCTTGGCTGATGGGGGGCAAAAGTGCTGCCCAGTGATGCAAAGTCCTCTCCTAAGGTAAATTTTAATCCAGAAATTAAAGTCCCAGAGTCTTGAAGAAGAGTTTCATGTTTCCCTGTGCTGACAAGCTTAACAGCAATTCTGATCTAATTTACCAAACCACCACATTATCCCTTATTTAAATGACGAGTAAGCTGACCAGAAATATTGTCAAGAGGAAGAGGAGTAACACCAGAACCAACAATGTAGACAAGCTCAAGGCCACTATAAAAGCAAGCTGCCTAGTTTATACTGCTTGACAGTGTAGGGTTCTGTCACTATGGCTCAATTTGATGATGCGCCCTGGCTGAGTCAGGGCGCCAAGGAGCCAGGCTGGCTCCTTGGCCTAAGGGATATCCCTCCCTGTGGCTGGCTGGTTAGCGTGAATGACTCTCACCCAGGAGTCATAGGATTGAATCCTGCCCGGGCCCTCATTGTGCACCTTGCCACACTACTCTGACATATTTATTGACAGATATGTTTTTCGTTTATGTTTCTCTGTTTCTTTCTCTCCGTTCTCCATTGATTTTTACAGTTTTGTAAAGCAATTCTCGACCAGGACAGAGCAGGGGGAGCAAACTTTTCATGGTGGCTTCTGCCCACCGTTGCAGTGTAGTTTCCGTTTTTTTATTTAGTCTGTGACTGCATTTCCCCCTCAAGGTGCAATGGACAACATAAAGTACGTTTTTATTAGGCTGTAAAACTTTTTACTAAAAGTGCAGCTCATTGAATACTCTAAAATGCTTGGAAACGAATACAGCAGTCTTTATGGTTGTTTTCCTACACCACCTTGTGTTCAAAATCGTCAAAAGACCAGATTAGATCAATTATCCTTTCAATATAAAGCATGTAGTGCCCAAACACTGCATTAACTACTGATTACAGCGACTATAGAGCCCCGTTCTGGTGAAACGATCTCTGGCTGTTACTGAACTGACCAATCACAGTTATATGCTCTACCTTGACGGATAGTTAGGAAATGGACCTCTACTCCGTCCGTCCTTGCGTAGGTGACAGAGACCCTTTGTGTCAATCTGTCTCCATCAAAGCAGAGTAGTATATTTTAGCCTTATCACCTCAGCAGTCCAAATATAAGAAAGTACGTGGATGTACATTTTATCATTCAAAAATGTCTGGGTTTTTTAAATCTATATTATTGGTTTGATGCATTTGTTTTTTTTCCGAAAAAATAAATATATACATATATATATTTCGTTGTCATAACGCATAAGCCACAATCATCAAAATCTACATCACAGATATAATTCTCTGTTAAGATATAGCCTAGATGGACTTTTCAATTATACTTAAATTTATAAGGATGCAACTGTACTTTCCTGTAAGCATGCCGGTTACATTTTAAAGAGCGTGCACTGTAGGAATTAGTTCTTCCTGCAGGAATCAGGTTTATCCTTTCTCCTCAAACAGACACATTGTCACGTCAGGGTTCCTCGATGCAAGCTGCCACACAGATGCTGTGGCCTCCTGAGGCCTCTGACTGAGGGAATTCAGCTTTTAGCCTCCTAAAACCTGTGCGATATCATCAAGGAGAAAGGACAGAAACCTAAACAAACGTTTAGTAATTTCAAACCTCAGGATGTTAAAACCACCTGCTTGTGGAATGCGGCGCCCCCTGGAGGCAAAATTAAACTAATCCGACCAAAAACAGGTCAGAGGTTTTGTGAAGTCAAAAACATTACAAGTTTGGATTCCTTCTTAAATATAAACATGGTCTATAATTATAATTAAAAGAACATATTTTTCTTGAAATGCTATCATTATGCTACGATTGTCACAGACAGAATAGAAAGACCGCACTGTCCCCATCCAGCCTGTGACCAAACACCCAATTAAAGGCCATCTTTCACCACCTAGCGGCCATGATTGTGTATTACATATTTTGGAAGTCTAGTATTGAAAATGCAGGTTTGTTTTAAGATTAGCCAAACTTCAAAACAATTTTTCTTAACGGAAAGTAATATTTGGTCCCTTTGGAGTCACTTTCTGTTTCTTTAATCTCACAATGCACATTTTTTTTCTTCTCCCTTTTATTGACATTGTTACACTGATTTGAATCCCAATGGGTTCCATCTTTGATTTTTTATCCACCAGAACCTCAATTTGTGCTGGAGGTTGTCATCTCAGGATGTTGATTAATTAAACACATCTTACTAGGCTAGACCCTACAAGTAAATATCTGTCTAAAAAGTGTCCAATGGCTAAGTTGAACAAAAGTATTTGGTGTCATGATTTACCACTGTCTGATTTGTTTTGGGTGTCCTGAATTACCATAAACCTTGATCACCTTGAGTAAATCTGGTTTATTCATGTGTTACAACAGAGAAACATTTCAATAGATGTCGATGAGAGACAATTTACAGTCTTGTAAAACAAATAAAACGTTAAAGGAATAGGGAATATCCTCCTGACGTCTCCATATAGATGTTTTGGATATGTCCTAGAGGAGAAGGGATAAGAAAAGATTTTTCTCATACTTTTTTTTTTAATACTCCAATATAATAACCGTCTTTTCTCTGAATGTGTCCAAACTATCTGTGTGGCTTTTCTATCTCCAAAATATCTAACAAGCTCAATAATCTCCAACTACAGGTGCATCTCTAGAAACTACAATATTATTGAGTTAATTTATTTCTGTAACCTAATCCACTAAATCAGTCCATTCAAATATTTTATACATAAATGTAGCCTTAAGGAAATGCATACCCTCCTAAAGGTGTGCTTTTTTTTTTTAGATACTTTATTCTGACAAGGAAGCCTCATTAGGATCCATTTTTTCACTTACTAAAAATGAGCATTTTTCTCTGAGAAGACATAGTTGTTCAAAATATAAACTGACACTCGACAAACCCTTTTTTCTGGGCCAGTTTCTAAATTTTAAAAATATTTTAACTCCCTAATTTTAAGTTTTATTATCCAGCATTAAGTTAAAAGTAAAAAAAAGTAAAAAAAAAAAAAAAAAAAAAAAAATCAAAGTAGTACTGAACATTTTTTGAAAACCCCATGGGACATCAATTTTACCATAATGTATCATTTAAATTTCTAAATGAGAAAATAAGGTATTCATATGAAATACTTTGACATGTATTCACTCAGCCAAATTCTGTAAGGATAAAACATCAGGGTTAAAACATGGATGCATCTCAAGGATTCAGGGATACCATATTTGGTTAATATAAGGTAGTTGAAAAGAATATGATTACTATAATTTTAAAGAAAGATGCATAAAAAGTAAAACTTAATCTCATTTTTTTTTTTATTCCAAAAGCCAAAAAACAACAAGTTTATATACATGAACATGGAAACAAATGGCCACACCATCTGCTGAGAAAAGATTTTAAAAAAGCACTTTTGTAACAAGCAGAAACATTATTCAAGACTGTACAACACACCCAAAAATAAGTTTATGGTACAAATTCCTGTAAAATCCTGGTCAAAGTGCTGGTGCATATTGACAGAGCTAACAAAACACTGACAACTTTATCTTTTTTAGGCAACACATGTCCAAAACAAAAGAATAATACAGTGACTGTTGTATGATTGTTAAATATGTTCTGATCTCAATTCAACTCAGACAGTAAACATGTGAATAATATACGGCAAATGAAAAGCTAAATATGAAATAAAACAATCTAGCATGCTAACATTAAGTTTCTGTGCTGTTTAAATGTAATTAACTGAATAAACTCGTAAACATTCAATAAACAGGATTATTACTGACCTCAGCCCTGAAACAAAATGCTGTTATGTAATGTTACCATGCATTTCATTTTAAACTGTATGTTACCATCAAAAAATAAAATAAAAATAAAAATGTAGCAAGCATGTTAGCTTCATTGAAGATGGTTCAAAAAGCAAGCAGGGAAAAATATGGATCGATGTGAAGCGCTAAATGTTGCTTTATCATGTCAAATAATCTCTATAGTAATGCAACACATTTAAAACACCCTTTTTAACGGAAAACAGGAAAATGACCAATGTTTTGTGACAACTCTCAAAAACATCTCAGAGGCACAACAGGAATTGAAAAAATAGTTCTATGAATTCCTAGAGAATGAGGATGGGTTTGCAGGAAACCAAAAAACAAGCCAAGAACATCAATCTAAAACCAAGCACTGTTGTTCATTTCACGGTAACTGTACCTTCAGATTGAAAGTCCAAAAGCTGTACCCACTATGGCAGATCTGTGGGGCAGTCAAAGGATAAATGCTTAAATTTGATGACCACTAGCAATCTGGTATTCCTGAGTGAAAGAAATCTGTCACATCTGAAAAATCCTAATCTAGTTTAAGACAGATTTATGTGCCAATAGACTCCTTTAAAACCATCGCTGAGCTTTGCTGAGAAGAGGCACGTCCACTGATGAGAAACTAAGGAAAGTCCGTATGTCAACAAGCAAGGCACTTCATTTTAGAGCCCAGAAGATGTCGCTAAAGTCAAATTTTCAATGTCAAAGATTCAAACCCTAACTGATTATTGTGAAATAAACCCGTAGAAAAAAAAGCAAAAAAAACAAAAAAACAGTATTTATTCTATTAGAGAAATAGTGTGATGAGTATGACATTCCAATGAAAAAGGCGTTACTCACATTATCAATTAGTGGCATATCAGGTGAATTACTGGCAGAATAAAATAAAAGCGCATAATTATGGATTTCCAAAGCTGGTTTTAGCTTCTTATATTGTAAGAGTTTTGGTGATTTTCATCATTGTCTGTGTAAGAACTATAGTAACAACCAAAGCTTTACTACCAATAAACAAAGCTGTGAGTTTCAGTACTGTGCTGGCACTGAGATGTGTTACCCAGTTTGAAAAAAAAAAAAAGTTTAAAACAGGGTTACATGACGTTTTAAGGCCACTTTTATCTGGCACGCCATTTTGGCAGAAACCGATGAGCTTTCTTCTGCCTCTGTTCTAGTAACATTCTAATGAAAGATAAAAAAAACAACACCTGCACAGCTATATGCAGAATTTACTCACAGCCTTAAAGCTACCATCCTGTGTGACAGGACACTGCATAGAGATTCAGTCCAATTTTCTCCATCCTGCCCTGAAGCATCGCGGTGCAGCTCCAGAGATTTTAAACTGGATCAGAGATAGTTATGGGCTCAGTCTGAGTCTTACACCCGACGCTCTAGACCAGGTCACATGATTCAGTCACGCTTTGAAATCTGTCATCGGTGTCATCTGGGGGCGATCTCCTGCATCATGGGCGGCAGGTGGATCGCCGGACATGAATCTCTGTGTCTTAGTTTGAACATCAGCTGCTCTTTTTCCTGAGAAAGATTCTGATTTACTGTTATCTGTCTCTCCAGCGCCACCTTCAGCTCCTGCTGCTCCTTTGAAAACTGCCTAGAAAACAGAAAAGTAAGGAAAATTAAATAAAATAAAACGCAGACAGTGGGCCCTGAGGACCAGGTTTAAAGAAACACTGATCTAGATTTTTTCTAATGATTTTAGCTTTACAGGTGAATCAAAACAGATTACACCATCATTGTTCATTTATTTTACAAGTAAAAGTGAAACTCATCTGTTAGATTCCTTACATTTAAAGTAAATTACTTCAACAATAAGTAAAATCAAAAATGTTTCTTCCAAACTTTTACATTAGACCACTTAAAAAAAAACAATGCTTCATACATAAATGTTATGTTAAGGCCAACACAATCAGGGTGAATACTTTACATCTGTCCAGCAGAGAGTCATCGACAGCAACCAAGATGAGGTTAAAAATAAAAAGTATGTTTTTTTTCCAACCTGGACCTTATTTTTAGCATGCATTACATTCTTTTACTCACCCAGGCAAGTTTTTAGCCACTTATAATCCTTGGGGAGAAGTTTATATCTATGTAATGGGAGTTAATGGGGCAACCAAAGTGCAGCATCTAAATAAGGCATCATCTGCCACAAACCTTTTCATTTTACCAGTGTTCGTTATGAATCGCTAGCAGTATTCTGCTAACTCCCATTATTTGGATATATGCCGTATGCGAATAGATAAAAACTACTTCAGAAGGACTTCAAGTGGCTCTAAACTTGTCTGGGTAAGTAAATGAATGTAATGAATGCTAAAAAATAAGGTCCAGGTAAAAAAAAAAAAAAAAAGGATTCTTCACCTTTGAACCACATAAGATAATTGCTTAATAATCTTGATGTTCACAGAGCACTGTATTAAAGCATATTAATGGAAAATGGAGAGGAAGGAAAACTTTGAATGAAAAATTTGCAAATGCTTCAGGTAGTACCATCTGATTTTGTGATCAACTTGGACATCAAGAGCCAAGAGACAGAAATGACTGGAACACACATTTTTTTTTAAATATATTTTGAATGGAATAACAGACATAAAGAAACTTTAAATGACATTCTTATTTATTGTGGTATATCTGTATAAGGGCACTTAAAGAGGCCTGTATTATTCTACATAATCAAATTAAGCCTACCCATATAAAAGTTTGATTAATAACTAGCAGGAAATAAAGCTGTTAAATCCTCTTTAAAACTAACGTTCATGTTAGTTTAGACAGGGGCTGATCTGGCCAGCAGGTGGCACTATGAATCCACTTACTGAATGAGAGCCTGGCAGTTGTCAATCCGAACCTTCAGGTCCTCGTTCTGCTGCATGATATGGACGATCTGGTCCTCCAGAGACAGATTCTTCTCCACCTGAACAGAGTAAAGCCAGGAATCATCTTCAGTGAGACCTTCCAAGGCTCAAGGAGTTACAGTAAATGAGACTTTTACATTGAACCAACCAGTTCATCCATCTGCTGCAGCTTCCTGCTTTGCTCCTGCACACGCTCAGCCTTCATCTCAATAACAAACAGTAGAGACTCCTGCTCAGACTCCCAGAATGCCCCTGGGCTTCCATGTTCCTGAACAACAATATTAAGCATTTTGATAAGACAGATGTGCAAAAAACTTCAAAAGGTTGTACATTATTTACAACAATTGTTTTACGAACTACCTGAATATTTCTCTGCAAGTTCTTCTTAAAGGCTGATTCTTCAACGCGTCTCTTCAGGTCGTTGTAGACCTGCAGCTCAGCCGTTAATTGCTCCACTTTAGCCTTCAGGTAAAGAAAATTACAGACCAAGTGGTATAAATTGGTAAAGACGGACATGGTATCAGGTAATCATCTGCTGTCAACATCCAGCAGGTCGGTTTAAGTGGACGAAAAGCAAATGGTCTCTGGACATATGGTTCAGTCAAAAATGATCTGTTTAAAAAATAATTTTCAGTTATTTTCTGACCTTTTAAACAACCTTTCATGTAACTAACACTATAAATGCTGCACAGGTTCTGAGCTGCTATAAATGAAGTCCAGATTTGGCTATAAACTGTCTCCTTCCACTGGTGTTGTAACAACAAAGTCCACTACTGATTGACTAGAAATTCCTTTCTGATGACTCCTTTCCCAGAAGCTTCGGCTGCAGAAATGTTACACTCTTTGCAGTCACAGGCGGAGCTGAACCTTCAGCTGGATCCACCCTGGTCATGAGGCATAAAAAACTTTTACAAATTGAAGTTGCGATGGTTTGTTTGCTTTTTACGTTATACAAAGCTGTTCATCAGTTCAGCCGGACAAGATTTTGGATCATCACATATTTCACGTATCCAATTCCAATGTGAGAAACCTACAGGGATTCCCAAAATCCTGTCCCAAAGAGACTCTCCTACCACTGATGCATCCCATAAGGTGCCCGCTATCTTGCCGAACAAATAGTTGTTCTGAAAGTAATACGACAACCATTACCTCTTCATGACTCAGACCATAAGAAAGGCATCTTTAACCATCTTATATCTGGTCTTCTACAGAAAGCTGACAGTAGTCCTTGTTGATTCAAAAATTTGGATTTACCTTGTTTTATTGTATTCCTCTAATAATGCACTTTCTTAAATTCAAATCAGAAAAATTAAATAACCTAGTACTTGACACGTAAGAAACCAAACAGTATTTATAACTTTTCTTTAATCAGCGTTAATTATTATTATTCAATATACTGTTTGTATTTTACCTTCAGGACATCTTCAGCTGCCTGAAATCTTTCTGTCAGTTCAGTTTTCTCCTGTTCATACCTGGTCTGCAGCTCTGCAAGACACAACAAATCAAATGTATTATCAGCATCATCACATGATAAAATACACCATGCAAACAGTGAACATAGTATGGAAAGCCATTTCAATCACAGTCTCCACTTAAGTAGAAGTACAGATACTTGTGTGAACAAAGATTTGGTAAAAGTTCAGGCTGAACCGCTTTACTTGAGTAAAAGTACAGGTTTTGAAATATATTTAAGTGCAGAAGTAAAAAACAATTTTCAACCTAAATGATACACATTCACTTGTGATGAATCAAAATAAACAAGAAATTTTTTGGCATAGAAGATGCAGTTTGTTTTACTCAAAGCCTTCACTTTGTTGGTAAAAAAAGATAGAAACAAAAAAAAATTACTCATTCAGTTTTGCTTTTATTCAAATCAAATTTCAGACATAATATAGTCCTTTATAACAGAAAAAGTAAAGGTTATATTGCTTAACATTTTTTATCTTCGTATTCATCTAATTTATTTCCATTTTCCTTAAGTACTGGTGGACATATCTGTTTATTTCATTTGTTATGTGACTCCAGCATTCACCATCTAAAAACGGGCAGGAAATCAATGGGCTCAGAATTTGACAGATTCCTTTCCCCAAAATAACCAGCAGCCTCGTCAAAATGATCTACTGGTGATACTCTTCCTCATCTCAAGCAAACCCAGTAATCATCATTGTCCTTTACACAGGGCTGAAAGCAAAAAAAGATCCTGAGCCTGAAATTTTTTCCAAGGAGCTGGGGTGCAGTGGATCCAATACATACACATTATAGGCCATTTGGCCAACAACGTTTTGGCATTGTGCTCGGTAATGTACAAGATGACCTACAATATAAAGTAAAGGTTATTAAGTTATAAGTGGAAACATGTGAAACTCAGTTAAGCAAATTATTCTGATTCATTTGGCAACCATTTAATTCAGTAAAGGGCAATTTATACAAAAACAGAAATTGCAACCTTTTCTATCATTTCTCTATCACTTTTTCTAAGTCTTTTAAATCTAATCTAAAATAAAAAAACCTCATTTAGACTTGCTTATAAGTAACTGATCCTATTATTGCTTTCACTCAATTGCTAATGATTTCTTGTTTGCCTATTTTTAATTTTCATATTAATTAATTTTCCTCTATCCATACCCATCGGCACTTTTTTTAAGGCCCTTGTCAACCACGGCTATATTTCCCCCTGGCTTCATGAATTTAGCCTCCATTCTTCTGATTCCAGGAGAACAACCGGGGCTTGCCTCGGATGCAGCGTTCAAAACCACTCAGATAATTTTTTTCGTATTGATTCACTCAAACACCAGAGATCCGGCACGGTGTCGGAGTACTTTAAGCCCTGTTTACTGCAGGACTGAACAACAATGCCGCCTCCTCCACTATCAGCGTAATACAACAGTTAGTTCCGACCCAGTAATTTGATTGGACAAGAGACATTTCATGAGTTCTGATATTACAGTACAACAGAACAGGGATTTTTTTTACAGACAATATCACTTCGCTGTATAGGCTTTCTAATGGTGCCTTCACACCGCCCAAAACAAACAACGTCCAGAACGGCAACATTACATGTGAAGTCTATGATTGAGTTAGTCAGTCTCCAAGGTGTTTTGGCAACGGCAATTTTTGAAACTTTTGCCGCTTTCCAAGCTTCAAAGTGGCAAAAGCCAGCAACACAGGCAACCAATCAGAGAATCTCTTTGTAGTGACGTCTGGCAATGTAGACGTTGTCTAGCCAGCCATGATTCGCCATTGCTTAAAACATCCGTAAAAGAAAGGTCCGCCCCAGGTGCTTTGCAAGCTTCAGGCTTTTAAAAAGGTATAGGCTTCAAATTATTCACTTTGTAAGCATTTTTTGACTGTAAAGCGTGTGGTGTGAACGTACCATAATGTGTAGGAAATGTTTGTGTTGCCTGGCAACAGCCTTGACATCCTTCCAATTGGAACTATCTGTGTTAGCAAAGCTAAATAAATTATTACATATAGAAATCATAATCCATTGTCACTTATTATTTTTTTTAAATAAAATGAGCTTGTAGAACTGTTGCAAAGCAATATCATACTCGAGGTTGTGCTGATAATCTGTGCTGGTGCGATTACCTGCAGCCTGATGCCTACGACCAAATAACACCAGTGCTGATATTTCGCACAACGACCTTGAGTGTGACTTAGGCCATGTCCACACGTAGCCGTTTTTTTTTTTTAAACGAAGATTTTCCTCTGCTCCTTAAAAAAAAAAAATCTCCATCCACACGTAACCGGATAAATGCGTTTTTCAGCACATTCATAGACGTGGCAAACCTATAGGGGGCAGTAGTTCCCCACCAGTCCTATCCGCCAAGAGAAACTTTATATCCTCTCTTCAGCACGCAACAGTTATTCAGCTTATAAAAGCAAACAAACAAGACGCGCTTTAACAATTGATGATACCAACACAGCGCTGAGGAAATAAATGCTTTTTTCGAGAGTAAACACAGGTCGCACATGTGGTGGTGGAGCATTTTTTGTCGCAGAAAGTGGCGTTAAGGCTCTTAAAACTCCGTTTTCAACCGTCCACACGTAGATACTGAAAACGGAGAAAACGCAAATCTCCACTTTGGCCGGAGTTTTTAAAAAGCTTCGTTTTTGGTGCCGAAAACCTCCGGCTACGTGTGGATAACAGGCCAAACCGTAGAAAAATATCTCCGTTTTGCAAGATACCCGGCTACGTGTGGACAGGGCCTTAATTATCCACCACATCTGCAGTTATTTCCACAGGATTTTAAATTCCAAATACCACCGTCATCATTAGTGGCGTTTTGATCACCCCTGCTACCCCAACCATGTACCTTTCTCCCACCCAGACACTGAAGCAAAGCATCACCTGGTATATCGTGCTTGTGGACCATCATGGCGAACAGGACTGGCTGTCGCTGTGCACTGGAACATAACTTTCTCACTGCTGAACGACTGAACAGCTCGACGATAGGGTAAATATTCCTCTTCAGAATGTCAGTCAATACTTTACAAAACGCTTCGTCAGTGGTGAACAGCCGTCTCGTCATCATAAGTCTTCTCTCTCCAAAACTCGCTCCCTCGCCTGCAACCAATACTCCCTCGTCTTCTCACTCACTACGGCAGGTTTCAAACCGTTTCCTCCCAAACTTCTGATAGTAACACACCCAAATGTGGCTTAGATCAAAGTTACATATGCCCCCCATCTCCTACTCATTTGTCTTCTTCGTTGCAGTTCATAGCCAACTTGTTGGTACACGCTAGTGCCACTATGACACGCTTTCCGTCTATAGATTTTCTCCCGTTTTGTCTCAACTTTTATATCATAATGCTTTCATAATGAATGTAACGATCCACTGTCGAGAATCTAAGAAGTAGTAAATGCAGATATTTCTCTTGAAATGTAAGGAGAAAGAGTCTTCAGAAAAATAAATACTCAAGTGAAGTACAGAAACCTGAAAAATCTACTTAAGTACAGCAACACAGTACAAGTACTCTATTACTTCCCACCTCTGAACTACACAGACATGAAATGGTGGGTGTAGGGGGGAGGGACTGCAAACAAAACAATTTAGTTAGAAAAAATGTTGCAACTGCCTGAGACCAAAGCTCAAGTTAATTTAGTTAGTTCCATAAAAAATAGGAACTAATGTGATGATGTATTGTTGCTGAGTAATGTCAGATTCAAAGAAAATGCAAAGCGTCTGGTTTTCATGGTGATTCTCTTCTTTTAGCTAGCGGGGGAGGGGGAGCCTACATCCCTTTGCTTTCATTAGACAAGAAGAGAGCCTAACATCGACACCTCAAACAGTCCTTGCCTGAAAACTGGAAATAATAAAATATATATTTCTGAACCATAAGTGGCAGATCCTTCTAGTGGCCACACATGTAGTTTTTGAATCAAAACAAGTTGCTTAGATAGGAGAAATGACAGGTTGAGAAGACACTTTAATATTGCTTCGGAAGGAAAAATTCTGAGTTGAAATGTGTTTTGGGTGAAATAGAGTTTAGATGTGGGCAGCCTGCATTCCAGTGTGTTTACATCACGGGGCAAACTCTGCAAGCCAGAACTAAAGCCAACTCTTAAGTGACAACCCACCTCTTCCGGTAGGGGCTGCAGAAAGAAGTTCCCATTGTCTCCCATTTCAAAAAAAGCCAACTTGACAGCAGAACTAAACATGTCTACAGCCTGATTCAACGTTTTTTTTTTACGTTTAATAGTTCAGGTTTACGGACATGGAAACTCTGAGGGCGGTGAATTTTTTCTGGTAAGTTTGCCTACCGTTGCAGTGACGTCTCTGTTCAACTGGAGTTTATATAGTTCAGCTTGTAAACGCACATCCACTCAAACAGCAATGTCCGACAGAGCGAGTTTTGATTGAGTTGTAAAGCTTTTTACCAGAAATGCAGCTCACTGAATAGTCTAAACATGCATGTAAACCAACAAACACAGCGGTCCGTTTTGTTGTTCTATACACTTCCTCGTGTTCAATATCACCAAAAGACCAGATTAGATGAACTGGCTTTGTATTACAAAGCATCTAATGCCCAAAAGCTGCTGCTGCTGACTACTAATTACATTGACCACTTCTGGTGAAATGAGCTTGGGCTGGCCAATCGGATGGGCGCCCTCCATTGCAATAAAGAAATTGGGCTCTACTCCATCCACCCTTGCATCTATACAGGTGCTGGCCAGTAAATTAGAATATCATCAAAAAGTTGAATTATTTCAGTAATTCCATTCAAAACGTGAAACCTCTATACTGCATACTTTCCTTCCACACATAGTGATATATTTCAAGTGTTTATTAATTTTCATTTTTATTATTACAACTGACAGCTAATGAAAACACCAAATTCAGTATCTCAGAAAATTAGAATATTCTGAAAAGGCTCAATATAGAAGACACCTGGTGCCACTCTAATCAGCTGATTAACTCAAAACACCTGCAAAGGCCTTTAAAAGGTCCCTCAGTCTTGTTCTGAAGGCTCCACAATCATGGGGAAGACTTCTGACTTAACAGCTGTCCAAAAGACGACCATTGACACCTTATACAAGGAGGGCAAGACACAAAAGGTGATTGCTAAAGAAGCTGGCTGTTCGCAGAGCTCTGTGTCCAAGCACATTAACAGACAGGCGAAGGGACGGAAAAAATGTGGTAGAAAAAAGTGTACAAGCTCTAGGGATAACCGCACCCTGCAGAGAATTGTGACGACAAACCCATTCAAAAATGTGGGGGAGATCCACAAAGAGTGGACTGCAGCTGGAGTCAGCGCTTCAAGAACCACCACGAAGAGACTCATGAAAGACATGGGATTCAGCTGTCGCATTCCGTGTGTCAAGCCACTCTTGAACAAGAAACAGCGTAAGAAGCGTCTCGCCTGGGCCAAGGACAAAAAGGACTGGACTGCTGCTGAGTGGTCCAAAGTTATGTTTTCTGATGAAAGCAATTTTTGCATTTCCTTTGGAAATCAAGGACCCAGAGTCTGGAGGAAGAGCGGAGAAGCACAGAATCCACGTTGCATGAGGTCCAGTGTAAAGTTTCCACCGTCAGTGATGGTGTGGGGTGCCATGTCATCTGCCGGTGTTGGCCCACTCTGTTTCCTGAGGTCCAAGGTCAATGCAGCCGTCTACCAGGAAGTTTTAGAGCACTTCATGCTTCCTGCTGCTGACCAACTTTATGGGGATGCAGACTTCACTTTTCAACAGGACTTGGCACCTGCACACAGTGCCAAAACCACCAGTACCTGGTTCAAGGACCATGGTATCCCTGTCCTTGATTGGCCAGCAAACTCGCCTGACCTTAACCCCATAGAAAATCTATGGGGTATTGTGAAGCGGAAGATGCAATACGCTAGACCCAACAATGCAGAGGAGCTGAAGACGACTATCAGAGCAACCTGGGCTCTCATAACACCTGAGCAGTGCCACAGACTGATCGAGTCCATGCCACGCCGCATTACTGCAGTGATGGAGGCAAAAGGAGCCCCGACTAAGTATTGAGTGCTATACATGCACATTCTTTTCATGTTCATTCTTTTCAGTTGGCCAACATTTAAAAAAAAACATTTTTTTTCATTGGCCTTTAAAATATTCTAATTTTTTGAGATACCAAATTTGGAGTTTTCATTAGTTGTCATTTATAAATATCAAAATTAAAAGAAATAAACATTGGAAATACATTGGTCTGTGTGCATTGCATGAATATAATGCACAAGTTTCACGTTTTGAATGGAATTATTGAAATAATTCAACTTTTTGATGATATTCTAATTTACTGGCCAGCACCTGTATATATGGCGCTGCGTTTCTCCAAACCCCTTCTGATGGGAGAAGTATAAACTAGGCTTTAGTCTGAATGAAGTTGAACTAGGGCTGGGTGGTATGGCAAAATTTTCATGTCACATTAAAACTAAATATGTTTAAAAAAAAAAACATATTGGTATTACGGTATTTTACTTTTTTTTCCCCCCATACAAGACTGTTCATATCCACATCTTATAAGAAAGAATAATATAAAAAATGTGCTTTAAATAGCCCATTTTACTGTCATTTGGACTGCACTGTGTGTTTTTTTCCAGGCACAGGTGAATTATATCAAAAGAATTATCATTTTAATTCTAGTAGACATTCTTGATGTTCTAAGGCTCAAAGTATACTTGTTTTTAACCTCACGTTTACGCAAGTGCTGAAGAGTAGTAAATAAACATGGTGACTGTAGGAGATTATTAGCTTCTTAATATTCAGATAACTTTAAAAAAGACGGCGGAAGTAACGTAGATGGTATGTAAAACATATTTACACCTATTTTTGATTTATTTTCTACTGGTTTTTCCGCCGTTGACCGCGTGTACCTACAGTCGGTCAAATAACCCTCAACAATCACCCTACCGGTTACTTGCAGTATCGCTTATAAAAGATATGCTGTTCGGTTCTCATCACCGTTGTACTCCCGTGTCATGAAAGGTTGGGCTTACAAATGTTGCAGGTAAAAAACGTCTTTGCATTGTTTAAGATAAAGAACTCCCAAGCTTCTGAAGTTTTTATTGTCTTAGGTCTACCTGCTCCTGCAATACTCAGCTGCAGCCTACAACCTTCGTGATGAGTTGCACGCGTTCACTGTTAAATAAAGGTCAATGGCGGAAAAACCAGTAGGAAAGAAATCAAAAATAGTGGTAAATATGTTTTACATACCATCTACGTTTCTACTGTGAAGTATAGCAGAGATTGATAGCTCAAAAGGAGACTGTTTTTTTAGTAATTTAGCTGACATTCACTTGTAGTTTATGGGAAAAAATGTTGATGCATGTTTTGACTCGTCTCCACCAAGGTGGTTATGTTTTCACCAGGGTTTTTTTATTGTCCGTTTGTTACTTAACTCAAAAACTTTAACGTGGGTTTTAATAAAATGTTCAGGAAATGTCTGCAATGTGAACAAGAACTAGTGATCAGAATTTGAGGCGGATCCAAAAACTAGTTTACTGGAAAATTGATTTTCCTGTATCGTGAATCCAGCTGCTAAATGTAGTTTTACAACAAAAAAATGTTTTTCCTTTACTCCTACACTATAGGTGGTGCACCAGAAACTTCAGAGGAATTCTCCTGCATTCCTACAGAAGACAATTCAGCTAAGCTAAACACAAAGAAGCGTTAACGTCCACCCACAGAAGAGCTTCACAAAATACCCCCCAAAAAATGTGAACAGACCGCACAGACATGATAAACCAACTAAGAGAGGAATGCTGACAGAAAGCCTGATGAATGAATGAAAAAGCAAACCCTGAAACAGTGAATGTTTACCTTCAACATGTCTCTCATGTTCTTCTACGGCTGCTTTACTTTTGCATTCGTGCAGAACGTTTAGATCAGCAGTCGTCTCTATTCTCACCTGCAGGTCATTGAGAAGGAGATACGAGTCAGTTCCATGACAGAATGAAGGACAGGAGTAAAAAGAGGGGGAAATAGTGTGTTTTACTGCTAGACTGCCTAGCAGAAAATGTATCAACATCTTTTAAAACTGATCTAGATTACTGTTTTTTTTTTTTATCAGCTTTTTGCCAGAAATGTTTATAAAGTTGGGAAAAGTGGACAATATAAGTGACAAATCTAAAAGCATTTAAATATGTTAAAAATGATTGCTATACATTCTGGTTCACTGGAGGCAAACTGAATGAACAACTGCTGGATCGGGGTTTTGACAGTCTGGGTCACAGTGAGGACGGGAGCAGACAGTAAAATGTGTCTTGCAGTATAAATCATGTGCAGAGTAAACAAACTCTTGGCTGCTAATTCTGAAGATCACATGACCCAAGCTGCAGGATTTCAGCCGCTTCTGTTCATCGAGCAAAGTCAGGAGCACTCAGCTTGTTTTCTTGCTTGCAAACAGTTCCATTGAGGGACAACAATGCAGAACAGCGACAGTCACGACAGGTTTAGAGAAGCAGAACTTGCTTGGATTAGTCTGGATGATAAAGATTGTTTAAATTCTGTAAAAAGCCAACAACCTGAACTAAAATCAATCAGCTCTGCCAGAAAATGATAAAGCATTCGTACCAAAAACTTTGCAATGCAGAATAAAGAATGAACTTTAATGGACCAGGAAAATAATTTTATTGTGCAAATAATGCTTTAATAAATATAATTCCTTCCTGAAAGACTTCTTCTAGTTGTTTTTCCTTCCGCCCTTAAACAAACTCATTTTAATATCAGACAGACATAAACCGTGTAAACATAAAGTGTAGTTGACAAATGGTTGTTTTATTTAAGGGGAAAAGATGAAATTATTAAATTGCCTAATACTTTCATATAGCACTGTATCTTCTCACCTTATCGAGGATGCTCAGTACAAGGCTGCACACTTCTTCGTCAGTATGGTGTTTCAGTAGCTCCGCCCTCTCCGAGCTCCCATTGGCTGAGAGCACTTCCTTTAAAGTCTTCAGCTGCCATTCGAAACGCTCCAGCTGCTTCTCAAGACAAACGTCCAACTCTCTAGACAAACCTTTATCTGCAAAAAAAAAACACACAAAAAAACTGAGGCACAGCTAGTAGCTCATTTCCATCCAAAATTTATATACTGCCCTCTACAGGATTGGAGAGTAACAAACACCGTCTTTACAGCCTGAGTCAGTACCCTATCCCAGTCGGTAAACCTATTCCTCCTTATGGTTTTAGGTACAATCCATTCCGAATGTCATTGTTAAGATGGAAATTATTTTTTTAAGGTAATACCCACATTATAAACTGAACCCATAAACAGCCACAAATCAAATAAAATATTCTAAACTCTCTACCCCAAAGAATATGGTCAACACCATTCAGATCATGTTCACCTGTGGGATAAACTTCAAGGTAGTTTAAATTAAATCTATTATTTTACCGGCAAGTATCACAGAAATAAATCTCGTCTCAGATCTGAGACCATTTCCCATCAGCACCACCAAGTGGTATGTTCGTTTCCTGAAACTGACCCCGCAAGTGAGAGTTTCCACGAGAATTTGATGCCCTCAGCAGTTTTTAGATGGTTTTTAGTCATGAAACAAAAACCTGTCTTAGAGTGAACACAAAGTATTTTCAAAATCTGGAATGACTGAAAACAAGTAGTGTGTCGACAGGTAAGAAAAGGGAACAGCAGAAGCACTGACCTATACGGTATGAGGGAGGAAGGAGAAGAATAGACATAAATGTGATTTATTAAAACAGAGACAGCCCTCTTCAAGCTGACATTTAAGCTTCAATACCAGCAAATCACCATCTGCAAGAAAACCAAAACCTAGTTTTCATCCTACAAATCAGTGATCAAATTTCAAACAGCTCAGCCCTCCAACATTCAGGAAGGGAGCCTGACCGTAATGGATTACATCATGAGCATGAGGGGACATGACTTCAAACACACAGTTCGTTCATTTCCAATGACGTCGTCTGTTTTGATGAACCCAGTTAGCTCAACAAAAACTGTAACAGTCTCAGCTAGAGCTGTTATTATGACTGTACAACGCTGAACATGAAGTGGCAGAGTTCATTCGAAACATGTGCAAACGCAGAACTACTGAACTCCCAAGCACGAAACTCAGATGGTAAACAGACGAAACTCCCGCTACTTCTAGGCTCTATTAATGAAATTATTGGGGTTTTTTTTATAATCCCAGAACAAAGTGAGGTGGGAACAGGTCAGAGCCTGTCTGCAGGTGAATTAAGGGCTTCACTAGGCTTCATTCTAAAAGAAGTACAGACTCAGAGTTGCTCCTTATTTCGAATTATTGTATAAAACCCATCCTGATGTGTCTGTATTTAAACCTGGATAGACTGAACAGCAAAAAAACAACAACAGACGTACAAACGGTTTTCTTTTCTGTGAACATGCGACTGATTCACGGCCTGACGACAGAGTGTCCCGTCTGAAATGAGTGGTTTCTGCACTGTCGTCTCAACTGCTCATAAACAGAAGGAAGTTAGGAAACCAGAGAGGTTTAACTGACTGAGTCACATTTCGCTGCAGATGGTTCAGGCTTCCACAGCCCAATAAACAACAGAAAATAAAAAAAACTCATTGGTAATTATCTTGACTGTGCACTGATGAGGTGGGAACAAGAAGTTTGTCACTAATTTCTCCCTACAGGGCAGGAGGGCTTGGGTCAGTTATACAAAGATTGCATAAGTTAAAGGTTTCCAACTTTAAATATTTGCATTCAGATTTCCTGAAACATATTTGCCTTTTCTTTTAATCTTGGTCTTACAGATATATTAGCTCATTCAAACAAATTATTTCCCATAATTAAAGGTCTTCATCAACACCAATTAAAAAAAATTTCAAACTGATAACAGTTCAAATATGGCACATTTAACCAACAGGACCCACTTAAAGCAGATTCCACCTCAACTCAGTCGTCTAATCTTGTAAAGCGTGTAAAAGTAAAACAACACTTGGCAGAGATGTTATCACAGAAACAGGAAGTGAAGAAGGTAAGTGAAGTGAAAACAAGTCAGAGGAGGAAAACCGCATTCTGTCTCGAATTTAAAGTCAGTTCAAGGCTGTATTACAGTGTCATGATTTACCAAAAAAACTACACTGGAATGCAGAGGAAGTAAGTCAAAAAATACAACTAAAAGTAAAATGACTGTCAGCAGGGTTTCCCCCCCTCTAAGATAATAAGACAGTGTGCTAACACAATGCCAGGAAGGAGAGACATCAGCAATAAACTTAGAGAAGTGAATATTCCTTCCAATTCAACTAGAACGGATAGGGAGCAAATTTGTTTTTAAATACTAAACAAATATGGATTGTTAGAAAGGGTTGAAGGTAAAATTCTCTTCTCTGAAAGCGCATCTGTCTTTATGCATCTGCTTATAACATGAAGCAGCAAGAACAGAATGAGTGAAAAAAAAAAAGAAAAAAGGTGCTACAATGGCCTAGTCAAAGTCTAGACCTCAACCTGACTGAAAGGCTATATTGGGACCTTAAAAAGAGCTTTGCAGGAACTAATACTTGCAAACCTCTAAGAACTGAAGCAATATTGGGGACATGAGTGCAGCAAAAATTCCTTCAAAACGAAACGAGAAGCTGATAAAGTCGCACAGAAAATACATGCTGAGATTTATTGCTGAAGTGTGTTTCAACAACCTGCTGGGTAATAGAATAAGCTTTATTTTTTCCCACGCTAATTTCCTGTGTTGGTTTTATTTTTGATCGGTTAACAGTTAAACAGTGTAATTTTGTTCCTCTGAGCTGAATTTAACACCTAGTAAGTCACAGAAAATGTTTTGTTTTGTCTTGAAACATGAAACCATTAAAGCATACCTTCTTTCTCACCTCATATTATCGGATGCAACACCTCCCCTACCAGATGGAAACTCACCTTCATCTTGACGGCTGCTGCCCTTCTGTTTCTTCTCTCCTTTCTTGCCTTTGCTCTTTTTCTATAGAGAGAAAAGAAAATAGAAGATGTCTGAGTTTTTTTCCCTTTTGAGACCATTTACTTTCCCAAGAAGAAGTGAAAACATTTACCACACCTGTACATTTGGACCAGTTTTGACAGAAAATGATCATAAATCAGATAACCATCACCAGTGCGGTGTCAGCAAGATGTAAATCTGCTGCCGTTTCACAAGCAAAACCGGCACAATTTACAGTACAGCTAATTGTTTCCACTGTGCTCAGAGATACAGAGTTCTCATATCCAACATGGGGAAATGTTTGTGGAAAATCTACTGTTATTTAAGGTGAAATGCAATCATCCAGCCATGAATCACTATGGACTAGTGTATCTAACATTGAATTACAGAGCTAAAAGGTCTATGAAGGCAACACAGGCATTCCACCCACAGCTCATCCTGGAACATCCCAAGGCATTCCCAGGGAAGAAAGGACATCTAGTCCCTGTGGAAAGTTCTCAGTGTACCTGTGGGTCTCCACCTTCATTTGACTGATCTAGAAAACATCCAAAAGGACGCATGCAAAAATCAACCTGAAGAGAGGAATAGTACTATGTTGAGAAAAACGTGAAACCAATGATTCTCTGATTCTGAACCAATTTTTATAATTCCTAATGATCAACTAGTACATCCAACAAGATTTTTTTAACTCTGGCTTTTGATGAGGAGACTTAATGTTCAACCTGGAAGGCCTCAGCACCTCCCAATGGTCATGGCCTGAAGATGTCGACAGAAGCAAATCATCTGCAAAACACCAGGGCCTTAATTTATCAAACGTTCGTAGAAACTGTCCTATATTCTATCCTACGAATGAAATTAAGAATGTTCGTACGAATAGTCAACAGTCTGATTTATGAGATGTGCGGTGGCCACTCATACGCACGCTCCTCCGCAATTATGTGTTGATAGAGCTGTGTTTAAATAATCTAAAAATCGATTCTGAATCGATTCCTATAGAAATCGAATCGATTTACAAGTTCAAAAATCGATTTTATTTTTTAGAATAGTTTGCCCTTTTTAAAGTTGAAATGGGAAGGAACAGTCCAGACGGCCATTTTAAGTTTTGTGTCTGACAGGGTTAATACAGTTTCCCATGGTGAACTGTTACTCACCCAGTGTTAAGTCATTGAAGTTCTGGCATCTAATTAAGATAACAGTAAAAAAAAAAAAAAAGAAGCTTTTAATAGCACTGACCAATATCAATATTGAATTGGATCAGATCGAATCGATTTAAACTCTTGAGAATCGGAATCGAATCGATACTTGAAATTTGAATCGATACCCAGCCCTAGTAGATAAATCCCAATTGTGCGTACCCAGGTCTTTGTGCACATTCTCAGTCATTTGCATACAGAAACGCCCTGAATTAACCATATTTGGTAGCACCACATCATCTATCAAATGCATTGAGTCCTCACGTTCTTCCCTAAAAGAATTTCCAAGAGAGCAAAAAGGGGAACTTCAGTGACACAGAGATTGAGGTGAAACATAGGTGGGGCCATAAAAAGGTATTCATGTTGCACAGACCTAAAAAAGTCAGTTAATGCAAATTCATTTCACCACCAATAGTTTCTGCCATCAGCGGTTTCTCTGCTTAATTAAACCCAGCAAGCAACAGTTATATTTCTGCTGCAGATCAGACATAATAAATGTGGCAAATAATTTAATTTCCTAATATTAACTTCTGTGGAAATCGTTAACGTCTTTGAACATAATAAATAATTTAATAATGAACATTGCCGTTTGATTCTATCAGCTCAGGCGAAACGAATACAAAAAGATAACTCTGCTTGGGACTAGGTGACAGGCAGTAAATGTGGTCGGGACAGTGGAGATGCAAAAAATGGTTTGATACTAAACTATAAACAGTAAAAATTCTCTAAGTACACAGCTGGACCAGATCTAATACAAAGGGTGCTCTGATCATCATATTTGACTCTTTCGTGGCCATGCGTAATTGGAGAAGCCGCTTGTGCTGCCGTCGGTATGCAAGGAGAAAAAAAAGACAATCGGCTTCACTAATGAGCAGGACCATTTAGTTGTCATGGTGCAGTTTACAAACCCTTTAATTAAAGGTGTGACAAAATCCCATTAAGCTGAATCGCTTGGTGTAATAAATAAACAAATAAACGGGAGGGGGGGTCTGCGGCGCAGAGCGCAGATTGCGAGTGACAGGATCTCCATGCATGATCAACCCAACATTAACTTATTTATTTATTGGCAAATTTAAAACATTTCCTGAAAGTTTATTGCTAATCCGTGCATAACTTTGAAGTTATTTTGTTATAACACAGACAGACGCCAACATGAGCGGCTATGTGGAGGCGATAAACTGCTGAGAGAAAAATTCTGTCAAAGTAAATTTGTTGTACTTCCTCCGTTCTAACAGTAGATGATGTGCTTACAAACAATCAGAACTATACTTATATTAGGAACATTTCTACCCAAAAATACAAATTGATAAATACCACACAATGCGTAGAATTGTTCCTACGCACAACATACCCATGGATCTGTGCGTAAGCACGCTTGATAAATAAGAGCCCTGAAGTTCACTAAACCTGGCTTAAATTACACACATACTTGATAGCTGCCGGCACAACCAACTCCAGCACCCTTCTGGTGTCGTGCCTAGAGTCTTTTTAAGAGTTAAAAACACACCTTACTGCCTGACAAAGAGTGTGTTACAGATGGTCACCCGTAAACGATAACAGCAAAGGGGTAAAAAGGTATAATAGGACGGAAATTCAATTTGATCCCTCTGCATCTTGGTTGATCAAATCAAAAAGCACCCAAACGAAACTGCACACAAACATTTAACCCCAACAGATCAAAGAATCCAAATGAAAGAGCAGAATAAGCGCTGATCTGCAGTAAAAACCAGGAGGATTCTAATTGTGCTCCACGTGAATGAAGCTGTAACCTTCCCTCTTTTATTGAAGCATTATGTAACTTCAGCAGCTCCAAAACAACAGGCCACTGTTCTTGCTGCTGGCTTTCAATTATCATTTTAACAGACTGTACAGAAATCACTAGGCAACAAGGAAGACAAAGAAAAATCATTCTACAAAAAAAAAAAAAAAAAAGGAACAATATTGTTAGATAGCTCACTTTATGTTTTGTGCTGACATGGTTTGACCCATTATTATAGCAGGAGAATGTTTTAAGACTTGTTATTTTAAAGACTTAATCAAGAAAAGTTGGGTGTCGATTCAAATATCAAGGATCGATTTAATTCCAATCCAAGTTACAATCGATTATAACAATCTGATCCGAATCAATATTGATATGGGTCAGTGCTATAAAAAACTTTTTTTCTGAGCAGTTACCCTTAAAGGGGAATTAGGAGGTTTTTTTTCAACCTGGACCTTATTTTTAGCTAATTTTATGTTTTCTTACCCTGAGAATTTTGGAGCCAGTTTGAGCCGTTCAGCAGAATTTATATTCACTTCCTCCATTAGCGGACATCTGTAAAATGGGAGTGCTTGGGGCACGACAGATTCCGCTTGTAGTAAGGTTTGATCTGCCCAAAGCGCAGTAATTTTACCAGAATTTGTCCTGCTCCGAGCACTCCTGTTTTACGAAAGTCCGCTGATGGAGAAGGTGAACATAAATCCTGCTGAACAACTAAGACGGGCTCCAAAATTCTTAGGGGGAGTAAGAAAACATAAAATTAGCTAAAAATAAGGTCCAGGTTAAAAAAATAAATAAAAACAGAATTTCCTTTAACTATAAGCCTGTAATTCAATGACGCAACAGTGGATGGGGTTAAATTTCATTGGGGGAAACGGTATTAACCCTTTTAGAGCTTTAAAATGACCGTCATGATTTTTCCCTCCCATGTTAGGTGTAAAACTTTTAAATCAATTTTTAGGATTTTTTTTAACAATCGATTCAGAATAAAAAAAATTCTCAACACGGCACTATTTAAGACCCTGCTGTTCTTTCACCGGTTACAGAGACGGAGTATCAAAAATGTCGAGGCAGCGTTGACACGTAGCAGGTTTCTTCTTGAAAAGCCTCCATTTCTAAATATTCAACAGTAAACAGTCGGCCTTTCCAGTAGGTGCTCTATGGACTAAATGTTTTCTGATTGAAACTCTGTCACCAATTTTGAAATTTTAACCCTTTGATGGCCAAACTCATCCGCTAAAGTTTTTATTTAGCCCCCATTTAACCCCCCAATATTTATTTTGTTTAATTCCAAGTTTCAGTTGAAAAACAAGAAAGATCCATCTCCAGGGAATGAAGGTCTCTGATGAAGAAGAAAAAGAAAGAAACCCAGAAAAGAACTGGACAGGCTAAAAAGATCACCCCTCAGTTTATATGTGTTGAATCTAGGGCTGAGTGATATGGCCTCAAAGCTATATTTCCATATAATCTTTTTTACATTTATTTATATCAAAAATGGCTGCTTATGAACATTGTCACTTTCAGACAGATTGTAGCAGAACAACTTCAAAACAGGTTAAGAATGCAGTAGAAAGAATATTTATTGTGCAAAATGCATTTCAATAAAATATTCAAATCTTTTTCCAAAATAATGCAATACAAACAATCTCACAACATAAATATGAAGATATTTTAATTCAAATAAAAGCTAAAATTACAATTTCCTGGTTACTTATTTATTAACTTAATATCGCATAACAAGAAACTTGCTCATATTTGATTAAAAATGTTTAAAGTTCAAGATGTTTCTTTTCCGTTTAATAAAAGACAAATGTTTCACACCGAACAGCAGTATTTATCCTCCTCAAGTACCTGAAAGATGGAAGCGCAGCTTGATGACATCATCAAAATGTGTTTTTGCGACATGGCGATATAGTCAAAATCTCTACCATTGGTTACATTTATATCATTTCTATCATGTACCTTTTATATTGGCCACTACTAGTTGAATCCATTTAAAGGTGGCATTTGGAACCCAAAAGCCAAGGCCAGGCAAATGAGTGCTGTTAACTTTGGAGAAGCTACAGAGACTCAAGGTTGGGATAGAAAGATCTCTAAATAATAATTATTGGTTGTGAGCTCCACAAATCTGACACATATGGAAATGTAGCAAGAAGAAATCCAATCTTAGAAGTTACCCATGAGTTTAGTTTGCCAAAAAAAATCAGGTAGGAGAAGTATATATGAGCAAGAAGGAGATCTCGTCAATATCCAAATTAGACTAATTTAATGCAGAAAACGAGATGTTCTGTGAGAATGATCACTTACAAACATCAAGCCCATGATGAAACAAAGTGATGGAAACATGCTTTAATTATGCTTTTTTTAGGATGCGGACTTACAGGGTCAGGCTTATTAACAATTTACCTCCTGAGGTAATCTAAGTGAACAAGGTTGATTAATAGATCAAACGGTTATTCATGCAGATTCATGCTCCAGATCATCACCAGATCTTTTTCGTGTTACTGTAGGCGAAGGTCAACCGATTGGCCTTTAAAACCTGTAGATAGAGCTATGACACATCTGAAGACTTGGAAGCTACCATTGGTTTGATTTCTGATTTTCAATCCGTTTCTGCCTTATGCAGCTTTGTAAATCTTCCCCCGAGTTTCTCTGCTCTGATCTGGAATATCTCACAGAATAAAAAGATGAATGTCTCAAAGCAGTGATGGAACCTGATGCCTAAAACAAACCCAGCTCTGCTCTCTGTAACACAAACACTCATTGAGGCGTGAATCCAAACACAGGCAGAAATCATCTCACCAGTCAAACACAGAGGTCAAACAATCACACCTTAAACCTGCTGCTCCCTTCACACACGCTGCATAAACACTTTATTCAAACAATAAATCTGTGGCTCAAACACGTCGACGTGGAGGAGAAGGAAGAAGAAGAGGAGAAGGGAGAAGGTGGCGGTGAGCAGAAGCATGTGTTCCTGCAGGGGCCCTCGCCTCCATAAAGGCCATAAATCTCAGCAGAGGCTCTTCTGTTTCAGCAATGCTTCGCCTTCACAACAATGCTCACTGCACAGAAATGTACAGCAGCAACCAGGCTCAGGAGAACGTCTAACAGTCATCTGATTGACTCGTTTAAACCTCAAGGGTGGGGTTAAATTAAAACAATAATTCTTCAAGAAAAAGCTGCAAAAAATCCTCTATAGATGTCCAAGAATCAAATAAATTAAATTAAACTATTGCATTAACAAATCTACAAGAGACATTTCTATTTCCTGGAATATCCTGTAACTATTGATATCTTTAAAAACAAGACCTGGTAACAGGATTTTGAATGTAGTTAGGACTTATTCAAATCTACACATGGGCTCAAACATAACATTATAGTCACAGAAATCTTTTAATATGCCCCACGGAAGGCTCTAGAGAGTTAAAACTTGACTAGGCTCAATGTGCATCAACTCCTGGATAGTGGTAATGATGGGGCCCAGCTTCTAGTTTCTCAGATTTGGTTCACAGCACTTATTGGATTGAGCAAGATGTAGAAAAAAGGAGGCGAGTACAAGAAATTTGGAAGATTTAGGAAGAATGCAAAGTATTTTGTAGCCACTTCTAAGGAACTGCAGAATCCCAGATGTTCAGTTTAAGCAACTGTAATAAAGTATGATTTTTTTAGTCCCTTTACTTAATATTAAGAAATGGTCCAGATGAGACAACGGTTGAGCTATTTGGAACGGAAAAAGTATGTAAAAGAGCACGTATAGAAGAGTCAAAGTGGGACTTTAAAACCTAAAAACGCTGTACCAACTGTCAGGCATTGTTGTGGTAGCATCATTAAATGGGCTGGTACCCTTCAGCATTCAGGCTTTCTCTGCAACACCCCACTCAGCCCAGAGCAAATACTCTTTTATTCATCCCAATTTTTGAAGCAACAGCACATTTCCATAAAACAAATTAAATGATGATCGTGTAAAAGAACCCAACGTGTCGGAATAAAACAAGAACAGCTGAAATAAAGTCTGAATCGTCTCCTGCTGAGATCTCATGCATCAACTCACCACCAGCGACTCAGAGGAAACTCATCACAAAGAAACAAAGCCTCAAGCCGAGGGCTTTTACGGTCAGGTCATTAAGAGCGCACTGTAAAATGGGAAAAATATATATCAAAGGGTTAATAAAAATCAGAGCAGAACAAGCAGCAGTTTGGATTCACTCACGGCTCCTTTGAAGAATTACAAGTTCCTCCGTTATTATGACCCGACAGAAGCTTGGCAATTGGGAAGAAAATATCTGTGTGTGATTATTTTTATGGTTTACTAGCAGCTATCTGTTCCCTGAATAATAAACATCTGGTTACCAACAGATGTGCTGCTCCACATCCTGAGCTTCTGGAGCAGGATCTTCAGGATCTAACCAACAAATCCCTATCGGTGAAATCCACTGTGGGAACAGAACATTTTAATTCAGTGATCAATTTTATCGATTAATCGAATTTTCTTTTTATGAAGATTACATTTTTGAAAAATAAATAAATAAATAAAACTCGGGGGGGGGTTCTCTCTTACCAATGCGCTATTTGAATTTAATAGCTAAGTGTGATGCAATCCGCTAAGGGCCTACCATATTGTTTTACAAGAATATTTTACTAATTGTTTTTAGTTTGACTTTGAATTCAGATCTACTCCAGTAGAGGATGATTGAGATAAAAAGAAAGTTTTTGAATATAGTTTCATCACTTGCAATTTTTTAAGAAATAAAAGTTAGAAAATAATTGATTTAAATGAGATTTGGTTTGGAAAAAAATTGGAGATTTATGATTATGGTGTATTGCCCAGCCCTACTAAACTTGTTCCAAATGATGTGGAAGATTTGTTCCTGCTTTTCCAGATAGATGGTTGGGAAAAAAAAAAAATTCTTGATAGATTTTAAGACATTTTTAGCAGTTATCGGCAACAATACAGTACAGTTTAGGGTCGCAGTTTTTAAAGAAACTCTCTGGAGGGACCGTCTACAAACAGGCACATCAACTTAACTAAGTCAAAGGTTTAGTGTCACTGAATGTGAAACTGTGAGAAAAGAAAAAAACATGTCTTTTTATCCAGTCTTTGTAAACTTCTGGTTTCTCCTGTATACATATTCCTCCTGGTCAGGGAACGCCTTGAGATCCACCAGGAGGAAGTTTAGAACAGGGTCTCTGGAACATTTTGCCATAGCTACCTATATGCAGAAGATTATAGCAGAATAAACAATTGGATAGATGAACTTTAAAATGTTTAGACGAAAAATGAAATACAGCAAATACATCTGGCACTGTGTGCATTGTTCAAGTGAAGAGAGATGATTCTGATAATAACTAAAGAGAAATTAATGTCACTTTTGGATTTAAAGACAAACGGTCAAAGAGAAACATTTTTCTGAGGGAGTGCTTCCCAACAGTCCCCCAGGCAGACTGCCCTGCATGTTTTTGATGATTCCCTGCGTTAAAACATCTGGTTTAGATGACTGTATTTCAGCAAAAGCCTTTTAATCAGTCATCAACCAAGATCAGGTGTGCGGTAGGGAAAATAAAATCTAAAACATGCAGGGAAATGTGCCTTGAGGACCAGAGTTGAACAACTCTCCTCTAAGACATAAACTCCAGCCTGTTTTTAATCTTCCCCTTAAGAAAAAGGAGTCTGTATTCTCTCTAAGAAACGTCAAACTTCCTGTTTTCTTTCTTTCCTGTGCTGAAGAGTTTCAAGGTCACCAAGTTCAGCCTGATGCTCAGAATTCCTCCGTCGGGTTTAGCTTTGACGCTTTCAGGATTCTTCCTAATGTCCAAGTCTCTCTCTTTAAACCGCCAGCTTGATGGGCAGCAGCCCAAACAGAGACGAGAGATTATTTTTCAGTTTAGAAACAGTTCTGACAGAGTCCAGTCCAAGCAAAAACAGATGGAAATGTCTAACCAAACCACAGTCCGTCAATAAAATGTCTGACTTCTGAACGGAGTCTCCTACATCCTGTTTTAGTCATGAAAACGTGCATTAGAGGCCGGCCGATATATTCAATTTTTTCTATATCGGCCATCGACATTTGTTTTATAAAGTAGGGCTGAACGATTTTGGAAAATAATCTAATTGCAATTTTTTTTTTCAATATTGCGATTGCGATTTAATGTGCAATCATTTTTCTGGGGCTTTTGCATGCATTTTTTAATTAATGCAATCAAAAATATTGTGTATTATAAACAGATTTTTATACATAATTTATTCTATTCCATAAGATTATTTACTTATTTTAAGACAAAGGCAAATATTAACAACTTTATCTACTTTTAATCATCACACTCGATTCTGCAATCAAGGTTTTCTTCCTTTTGATCCCAGCTAATAATTCCCTCCGGCTGCAATGTTTTCCTCCGTGTGGTTATCCAGGAAGTAGGATGTTTGAAGGAACAAGCTCTGATTTTTAATCCTCCATCGATCTAATGCACTTTCAGACTCTGGTATGGCTCCGTAGAGCGGTTTGATCTCAGGTCAGTTGTTGCAAAATACTCCGCTGTTTTCGGTGCGGCTTTACCTTTCTGTCGGCATTTTTTATACAGCGCAGGTAAAATGTGGCTAAAATGTGTGTGTGTGTGTGAGATTGAATCCTAGCTTATTCATCATGGTTAACAAAGCATACTTTTGGCTATAAAACCCGTTATAGCACGAATTATTTCAGTGTGCCGTTTTTTTATGTTCGTAAGGAGCGATTCTTTCAAACAGCTCGGTCAGCGATCCCTGTCGCCTCGAAGTTTGTTTACTGGAAATTTAAACACTGGTGGCGGTCAGTTTAGCCGTGCAACTCTCATATATGGTGGTGTGATGTTCTTAGGTGTTGATAAAGGTTCGTACTGTAGCCTACCTCGTGAGGCAGCAACAATACCAAGACGGGTTCTGCATAATACCTGGCGTTGCGCAGCATCAACGTTTTCATAGCAGATATAATTTCTCACAACTGATGTACTGTTCCTCTTTGGTACTAACTATTGTGTTAAGCTACACTACTACTGTAGTGTTGGATTCTGTTAAGCTTTTGGTCATTTTATAACTGGTTAAAGTGCAGCTTTTCCTTCACTCCCTGCGTTGTTTGCAAGCCACGTGACTTTAGCAGATATGTTTACATCAAGTCAAATCCCAGCATTTGCGATTAGGAAATCGCAAATGCTGGGATCGCAAATGAAGCAATTAATCATTCGCAAATGAATGCAATTAATCATTCAGCCCTATTATAAAGCCAAAAAAATTTATAAAACATTAAGCCAGCGGTGTGGCCAGTTGCAGCCAAGTAGGACCCTCACACACTCCGAACCACCCTAAGCCAGCTCACTCATATTTTGCACCCTGCACTATTTTTATATATACGTTATATTTTATCATTTACTACCATGTGGTAGTGTGCTGTACTTTGATTTCCCTTTGACAATGTAAGTCCAGATTCTACCTAAACCAGCTATTTGCACCATTATTCGGGTTACGGTTTGAATGTATTTCATTTTGTATACTTAAAGTAACTGGAATATGTTTTACTTCCTATTGTTCTGAAACCATTTGCATTCAGGTTACCATTTTGATGTTTTTTATAATATATTTGAAGTTCAATAAATATTTAAAGAGTTTTATTGACTTTTCATTTATATTGCATGCAGTGAGTGTTCAGTTGTCTTTCACAATCAATGTCCCGCAGAAAAGTATATCTGCCTTCGATATCGGCCATCAGCAACCAATTTTTTTTTGTAATTAGTATGGACCTTTAAATAAAAACTATATCAGTCGGCCTCTACCATGTATGATGAGAAAATAAAGTCTAAATGGGATAAAACTTCTAGGTTATAACACTTGCCTCATGGTAGTCACATCTGATCAATCTACGGTTCTCCAATGTGCTCCAGGACAGACCTACTCAGAATGCTAAACCAAGGTGGACAAAGCCGTCCCTGAGCTGACTGGACTTGAAGGCACCAAAACCCGTAGCGCAACGAGTGCCTGACCTTTAAAGCCACAGTAACGTGCACTCGTGTTTACATCCAAAACGTCAGAACTTATTTGGTCTGTTTCAAAGAATAATCCCATTAAATCCACCAGGGTGGGACTCTCAGCCTGTTTGGACCGACCTGCTTCTGTTCTCAGCTTATCGAGGATTTACCTGGCTTTCCTGTTACACAACAGCTTCAGGAGACGGCTTCTCTGATGAAAAAACAAGCCTGCTGGAAGTCTAAGGGCCAATTTATCCAGGTTTTGTTCTGCTAAAATCTTATCATCTCGTCTGTTCTTAAAGTGCTGAATAGAAATGTACAGATAGGCTTTCCTTGGAAGATACGGATTTCCGTTTTTGATTATTTCCAACAAGTTGATTCTGGTAGATTAACGAACTACAAGATTGTTTCTATATATGCAACAAAGCATCCTTGTCCAAATGTTCCTATTTTTGATGAAGCAGTGGGTGGTATAAACTGTAAAAGGTAGAAATTATATCAATTGTTCCAACGGTAGAGATTTTATCTACTGTGATACTCGGTGTAGGTTTAAAACAAGGATGCACTGATACCCAATACTATTCGAATATATTAGTATTGGAATCAGAAAGTTTACCAATACCATGAACCGATACTTAATATGTGCAAACTGCAATAATTTCACATAAAATTTTTATTTTTCACTTGAAATTTTAGTTTTGTGGTCATTTTTAATTGTTTTAAAATCGAATTCACTATAATTTGTTGAAACGAGCAGAGAAGGAAATAATACCAGTCTTCCACTTCATTACAGTTTTTTGTGTCGTAGAAGTATCAGCATTGGTACTCTGTATCAGCAAGTAATCAAATCCAAGTATTGGTATTTTAATCAATAGACAATCTACGGATTCTGATTTATTGCTTCCTCTTTGAAGCAGGTCAATATTCATGATCAATCACTCAGGAGCTCAGATATCTGGATTATGAAGTTTCCAGAACAAAGTGATGAGATCAATTAAACACAAACAAGACAGCTCAGTTTAAAGAGTTTGTTGGGTTGGTTTCAGGATATTTTTCCTGTTCATTTCAGCTTTTAATCAAAGTGCTCCTGAGGAACATTCTGGAAACAGAAGCTTGAAGTAGATGTCCAATTGCATCTTGGCAGCCAAATTAGTATGTTAAGAAATCAAAAAGGAGAAAGAGTATATATTACCAATTAGAGCCAACTATGTTCTTGAAGAGAAAGAAACTAAAAAGCATTTTAAAATCAAACAACACAAATCCTCACAATTCACTGACCAATAATGCCCGGACAAAAGAAATTCTGTTCCAAAACAAATTTATTCTCAATAGATTTCTGCTGCATGTTTTGAAAGCAGCAAGCAGCTGTTCCTGATCTTACCCTTATTCTCTGCTATCAGTTTGGTTTGCATGGAAACATTCTTGATCTGATGAACCTTACCACACCTCATTGAAACTACACAAACTTCCAGGTGGAATTTGTTCCTCCTTTGGGAAAAACAAAAATGTGGAAAGTTGAATGTGTTTGCCAGGTTTGGTTGAAAACAGGTTAGAGGTAGGGTGTAGGTTTTCTATGGGATTCAATCTACAGAGCTATATTTAATCTAACTCCGGCAACTTCAGAAAAAAACCAACAACTGATTATTACCTTCCAACAGGGAAAAACAACTATTGTAATACAACAAAAGTTTGAACAGTTCTCGATCCATCTCCGGACACTTTATCTGATTCATTTCCAGTAGGCTCTGCAACAAGGCATCCTTCTCTAGGGACGGGATGGTTATACTGCCTCCTTTTGATATTTCAATAAATTTTCCCTGAGCTCATCACCAAATCCTTAAAGGTTGAGTTGATCCATCCTGCAGATGAAACTCATTTTAGCCATCTATAATCAGGATCCCATTATTTCTGTGATCACTCATAACTCATAATCACATAAGAGGGTTGGGATATTGATTTACTGAGCAATTAAAGCTTCACTTTTTTTCTTTCTTTCTTTTTACAAAGCTCACTTTTTAGCACAACAGACGAGTGCTACAACCTCACTAACAACCTCCACCTCCATTCTACCTCCATTTCATAAACAACATCCCAGAGGTACCTTCAAATCTGTCCATTTGGTTTAATAAGTCATTTGCACGTTTTTCCACCTAAAAACTATGACCTCAGACTTTAAGGTGCTAATACTATTTGCAGCTGCTTCACACTCTGCTGCAAAAAACCTCTGGTACATGCTGGGGCTATGTGCTATAAAACCAGCAGGGTCTCCTTATCTGCAAAAAAACTGGAAGAAAGCACGACTCCTTAACCTACGTTTAGGTTAAGGAATGTAGATGGAATCCATTGTAAAATGCTGAATCTCAGAATTGGTAACATTCCATTCCAGCCATCATCTACACACCCTTGTCCATGCAAGATTGCGGGGAAGCTTTATCATTGCATCCCTACTGTCTAGCGGTCAATAGGCGAATGGTGGTCCACATAGATTTCCGCAATTTACGCTGTTGTTCATATGCTAAGTTTCCTTCACATATGAACCACCACAATACAAAAAAACAAAAAAAAACACAAGAAACGAGCCCAATTATCAAAGCATCCCATCAGTGCCTCCATACACGCAGGCCATTAGCAGAGCTGAGACGATCATCATCAGTGATGAGTGAGTTAGGTGGAACAATGTCAACGTACCCCAATAGGCTATTTTATAGTATATAGGGTATGAAACATTACGCATTTTGAGTTCATCTTTGAATAATATTTCGTTTATCAGAAAAAAATCATGCTAAATATATCTTTTGTTTTTAAACAATGTGGAAACATTTTTATAACTTCATTAAAAAAAATTGAAAAAAAAATCACTATACATCTATCTGGGATGTTTTTAAATGTTTGAAATTTACCACATTATCATTTCCAGGTGATTAGAATATCTCTACATTTAAAACATGGACGATAATGATAAAAGCGTACTACATTTTCAGAGATTTCACTGGGCCCCCACCATGAAATTAGCTGCAGGTATAGAGAAGTAGCAGTTCTCAATCGGGGGGTAAATTAATCCATTAAAACTTTATCCGTCAGTTTTGCACCCACGAATGTCCATGGTTAATTTCATATTTCTACTGAATAAAAAAAGTGTAAAGTATATGCAAATAGTGGGAGTTTGTAATTTTGCTGCATTTTATGAATAAAAGAAATGTAGAGAACTGATTTTGCCGCCCTGTCAAGAGAATGGCCACATTAGAAATCTGTGGCGATTACTCAGCAGTTTCCCTAAATTTAAGTCTGGTTGTTGTGCTGGAACAATGATTAATGTATTCTCCTTAAAACCTACTGCTTTCTCAGGGTACAATTTCCAAATGTAGCTGCAGTTGGGCTCTAGCATGAAATAAACATGATTTTAGAACAGAAAAGGATCAGAAATGTTTCTACTAAATCCAAATCAAAGTCAGGCTGCAGCAAAAGGTCCACTGGTCTTGTCCTGGACGCTACATGAAGTCACTTTCTATCAATAACCAAAGGAGTGAGCAGCTGTCAAACTTAATGTTTTCCCTCTTAGAGGAGGAATTAGAGCCAGTAGTCCTGGAAGACTGGAACTGCAAATCATCACATCTTCCTGTAGAAAATGGGATTCAATCCAGAACTTTCAGATTACTTTAAAATCTGAAAAAAAGGCTATTTGGTTCAAAACTGTTTTTTTAAGATTTCCTTATTAAACTATTCCACAAACCCTGGTTCCGGTTTCGTGTCATCCAGGTTGTGACCACATGTAGCACTAACAAGATAAAATTATTTAAGTCTGACTTTTTATGTTTATAATTTCTGGGCCCAATGTGAGCCAGAAAACAGCCAGGATTGATGCAAACGTGTCCTTCTGGATTATTTCTCATGTAAAAATTAAACAAATAGGTAAACCTGCTTTATTCAGAACATGTTTCCTTTACAGGTTTTAAAACATAAATCTGAACTGCTGTGTCTGGAGTAGATAAGAAGGGGGCATGGGGCAGGGAGGGGGGTGCTCGTGGGAAAGCCCTCAGATTCAAACCCGGAGCTGATTGAAAACAGATGTTCACACAGTTGATATCCCATTTTAACTTTTGGGACTGAACCCGACCAACGACGCCGGCCCGTCCGCCTGGTTCTGGTCCACAACCAGGGTGACATAGATGGACTCAAGCGGAGCTCTGGACGCCGTTTACCGGGAGCAGCATCAGCCGCTGGCTGCCCGCTAAAGAAGCATCCTTCGGACAAACAAACCAAACCTCCCCCAATGACTCTCCGCAGTGCTTTAGTCCATTTTCAGTGGGATTTCTCACCTTGCTGTGGCTGCAGCCCATTCCTCCACCACCTCGGAGTTCTGCTGCTGGCTTCTCTCCGGTGCTTTGCCCCGCTTCTCCGGATCTGCTAACTTTCAAACTGAAGAGGAAAAAAACTTGAACGCAGCGCGGTAGACGCTAATCGAGGGGTGGGGCTTAGTTTTGTTGCGTTCAAATACACTCAAGAAATCTAAATATTCTGTAATCATTTAGGTAGTTGGTGGTTTTCTTCTTCCATTATGTAATTCTACTTGTCTAAAATAATCACTTAATCTTTTTAATGGATTATTTGATCTTTTATTTTTATGATCTTATTGATATTATTAGTATTTTATTTGTGTAATAATTGGTTATTTTAAACATTTTCATACTTTTTACTTATTTAAATATCTACAGATGAATATTTTTTTCTTCCATTTGTGCTCATTCTAATTTATTTCATTTGTTGATCATTTTATTGTATTCATTCGATTTAATTTGATCAGTTTTTAAATTAAATTTATGTATCCTTTCCTTTTTTCTTTTCAAATCATTCAAATTGTTTATGGTATCAAAAATATATTTTAAATTGTCACCTTATATTATTTAAAATTTAAAGATGTTTCATATTATTTGAATATGAATTATTTATTCATTTCTGTAATTTTCTTATTAGTTTATAATATTTCTTTCTAAAGAAACTTTTTTCAGTTTACATATTATTTTTCTTAATGAAGAAATTTTAGAGTTTTTCTTTTGAATTTTGTTCATTTTCACTCACTTTAAATTTTTGTATCTGACTAGTATTTTTTGTTTGTTTGTTTTGTTTTGTTTTTTGTTTGAAGTCTTTTTAATTTTGACATATATATTACTCAGGTATAAAAAGTTCCCTAAATTAAAATAATTAACCAGGGTTTTCTTCATACATTACCTAAACAAACAGCTGGGGACAAGGACAACTTCCTCAAAAAACACCAGACGGAAACCACCAGATATTCATAAATTAGCTTTGTGAAATTAAACAAAAACTTTTGATGCACTCCATGTTCTTTTGAGAAATGGAATGTTTTGGTAAATAACCATTTGAACCAAGGCTCAAATATGAGCCCATACACTAGTTTTTATTTTTCCGTGGTGTTGAAAGTTGTAGGTTTTCTCGCAGCACCCGAAGCAGCATGTCAAAATGAGGCATGCGCAGTAGAACCCTTTTTGTCTGTGAAAACGGTTATATTAATACAGCTGAGTTTTTTCCTACAAACCTTAAGATAATAATACCAACATGTGGGGATGATGTGACGCTGTAGACAATAAAAAAGTTTATTTATCCAGCAGACATTCCAGATTTCCCCTGATATCAAAAGCATCTGAGCTGCCTCGTGATTTTTTAGAACAATCAAGGGACTTTTTCTAACTGTGGCTAAAAGGTCGAAGTTAAACAGTAATCTAATTTATTATTATTATGAAAATATTTTTTAAAGGGGCCTTAAGTTTAAATTGCCTAAGTTTTTTAGTGGCCTAAGGTATTAACCTGCAGGGATGGCCATTCAACCACTGTCCGTCTGTCTGTCCATCCATCCATCCATTAAATTATTACTTTAAGTTATGACCATATTAATGTAATAGTTTCTTGTCAACTATAATAACAAATCATTCTCATAAATGATAAAGTGACCCAGAAAGATCCCTCATTGGAATAAGAACCAGTTGGTTTCAATCTCTGAATGCTGCTGGAAGGGTTTTCATATCCATTTTGTATAGGAAAAAGATCCAAGTAGGTCGTCATTTAGTCTCATCTGAACTCAAGTTGGGACACGTCCCCGTTGTCCTCAGTAGATCACCTGTCAGACTCTACTATTGTTCTCAAAACACTGGATGAATATCTGGGAGAATGAAGCACACAGCCCTGATTAATGATGCATTCAAATGCAGCTGCACATTCACGTTAGACATCTTTCTGCTTCTCTCCATGAAAACAATGACTTCACCACATGTCTACCAAATGATCTCACAGACATTTTGAAACATAATTTTCCTTACTGCAGTTCTGTAGACATTACGTGGTAAATGTAATCTCTGCAGAAGTACTCAAAATTCTGGGTTAACTCTTCAATAGACATAAAAGAGTACTTTATAGAACAATGAAAGGACAATGCATATAGAATATCATAACAACATTAGATCATAAACAATGATTTTAAACTTAATACCAAAATATTTGGAGAGCTAGAATTGGCATTCCTGTGTTTTGGCACAGATCAGCAAGAGAGGGATACTAGAAGTTGTAGGTTTTGCTCTCCCATAAAGAATGGGTTGTTTAAGAAGGCAAAGTCTACGTTTATTGGTTCTTCTATGTTCCAACTCTCACCATCATGAGATAAGGATCACATGACACAATCTTATAAACATATTGGCTGAAAGGAGCATCCTCGATACGGTGTCTGTGCTTTTAGTTAGAAATTATGTTTTAAGTGCCCTCATTTAGTTGAGGTTTGGAGTAGAACTACTCCACACTGAAAGGAATTTGCTTGTTGGCTCACAATTCATCAGTTCGAAGGAAATTGGGGGAAAAATTACAAAAGGGAAGTGTTTCAAGTTCAAAACAATTGTTAACAAAATAGAAAACAAAGGCTTATCTTGTATTTGCCAAACAACACCTGGATAATTCCTAAGACTTTGGAGGAAGTTCCAATAAAACATGGACTGAACGTTGAAACAGCACCCACCGGTTTCTTCTCCTTTCCTCATCATGTCTTCTCGCTTCCTTATCTTCAGCTGTTCAGTCAGCTCAAACCTCTGAACAGTTTCATGAGATTATAACACAACACTGAAGAAGATAAAACAATGAAGAACAGATTAAAGTCTGTCTGCTTCAATAAATATTACCCCCAAAAAAGATCCTGTCAAATTTTATTGAAAATGTTTAAATAGATTATCTTCACAGGAATGACATTCTTGGCACTTTCTCCAGAATTCTGTTTTATCAGGGGAGGAAGTGGACCCTTTAAAGTTTCCACATGATATTATTTCAGCTTCATGCCCTAAGGCTTTGTAGAGACACAATTATTTGCAAGAGAAAGGTGTTTATATAAACTTTAGAAGAGGTACACGTTACAGATTGTTGTGTTTTCTTGTTTTTTTTAGATAAGACTCATAGGAGATAGGTTTGTTTATTCAAATTGATCAGAATTGATTCATCTTACGCCAGTTCTCCTCATTTGAACCCAGATGGTTCCCAAGAAGCTAGGTGGAGGCAGCTCCCTCTCTGCCCAGGACACAGATAAATATGACACATCTTACCTTATCAAACCACTGGGAATGACCCATCTACTAACCATCAGATTGAACACATCCAACCAGTTTCCAAACAAGCACAATACTATGCAACAGCTATCAACACATATTTATGTCTTCAGAGGGTTTTTAAATGTTTTTTGGTCACCATTAAATTTTTTCAGACCATCAAAAAAATTTAATATCTGACCCTTCCATTTTATTTATTCATGAAAAAACAAACCATCCAAATCAACATGCGGCTGTATGTAAAAAAGCAATTGTTCAATAAACTGGCTTTCCCAACATGGGTAAACAACTCCAAGCATTTATGACTGCACTTTGAACTTTCTAGAGTTTTCTGTTGTTATTTTTCTTTCAGCAATCTAGAGTTGTACTGTGTGGTGTACTAGTTTATTTGATTTTCCTGCTGCCTAATCAAACCACCATGTCTGATTCCAGTATGATATTCTTTTAGAAAAATCTTACTTTTATGCCAGATTTAACAGTACCAACGCCATCCAAAAGCTTCCACTTTGGTCTTGTCTTTCCCAAAAGTCTTAGTGATCATCAAGATTTTTTAGGGAAATTGGCTTTTGTGTCATTTTAACTAGTAATTGTATTGCCTTGTAACTCCACCATGAAGGCCATTCTTTGTTTTTGGTCATCAATATTATTGAATCATAAACAAACTGACCATAGTCGAGGCAAATCTTTGGACTCTATGTAGCACTTTTCATTCATACCAACAATTCAAGGTGCTTTAACAAGATCTTCTTTTAGTTTTCAGACACATTTTTATACACCAACACACAGACCAGTATCAACACGTGGCATCTGGAATCATACCAATTTTTTTTGTTTGCAAGACAACTAACTCCACTGATCATCTGCCTAATCACACCTGCAGTGCTGCTGGTTTAGTCTCGGATTAAATTGTGACCTCATGGATACTAATGCAGTGGTGGGGTAATTTTTGTGTGCTGGACACTCCTGGGAAGATTTACACAGTCTGGGACTGCTTAAATACTGTAGTGAAACATTTGCAAAAAGCAATTGCTATTAAAAAAAATTAACTTCAGAAATATATTGTCAGGGATAACAAGATAAATAGAGTAATCTCTGTAGATAAACTGTCTCCTTGAACTTTTAACCTTCCAAGAGTTAAGAATACAGCACACATGGAACATACTTTACAAAATTGTTAAGTGAAATTTTATTTTTTTCATCTGGGAAAGCAAGACAAACTAGAAACTGAAACCGACGAGAAGATCTCAAACATTTGATTTACCTCAAAACCCCTAAATAATCTCTGTCAAGACAAGCAGTCTTTATCCTGGGTTGATATTCCTTCATTATAATCCCAATTCCACTCTGAGAACTGGGAAGGGCATTTAACATTTTCCTGCTCAGAAGAGGTTTTTAAGTACAAGAAAGGTTTTTATTTTAAAATAGACGGCACAACAGGGGTATTATGTAGTATCACATGAATTGAATCCATCTATAATTTTCACTCATGAAAACCATAATCAAATTTGTGCATAGTCTCATAGTTGTCAGACAGTTTCTTACCAGCACTTGTCAAACTAAAAGACCAATTCAATTTAGATTTAATTCTATTTAAAAGTAACTTCCTACTAATTTAGTTTTGTGTAGATGTTTCTGGTTATATTTCTAATGCAAAGCAGACTTCATGCTGTTAAACGCTTGGTGATGAGGTCAGTGTGGGTGGAGTTTTAGAGCAGCCATCAGAAAATGAAGCAGCTGTTGTTGGATGGAAACTTCTTGTGACGCTGAAAACAACAACTGCTTCTCCTGATTCTGCCTAGGTGACGACAAGTTGCTAAAAATACACTCAAATTCACATTCCAGCCTTGATGCCGTCCGAGTGTCTGTGGGAGTGGTGGGGATGAGAGGTGATAATGTTCAGACTTTGTCAGCGTGCAGTACTGTACAGACTGGCTACAGATCCTAATTTAAACTCAGGCCCTGACAGCTCTATAAATAGCCTGCAGGTCATTGTGGAGCAGATTACAGATCAGCGTGAGAAAATCCAAACACTTCAACCTGAGAGGCTGGCTCAGTCTAAACCACTGTGACATGTTGAAGATTTTAGGCTCTGCAGAAACAGATAATGAGTCTGTGACCCACAGTCATATTTTTGTGCAATAAATCCTGGTTACTGACCTCAACTCCAAAACATCAATCTGAATACAATAGTTCAACAGAAAACATTGTTTTCATAAAACCTTTATTTCATTTAGTAACACTCCAAAAATATGTAAAAGAGAACGATGTTTAAAGTTCAGACTTTGTCTTCTTGCTTTTTGATGACAAGTTCTGAGGACCAGCAGAATATTTTTCAAGCAAAACAAAACAGATGACAATCTTGCTTGTTACTTGAGCATAATCAAAAATATTTTTGTTTTATGACAGAACGTCTCAAAATGAGGTCGTTTCAAAAAGTTGATAATTTGTTCTTTGCAAAGTAAATTAATTTTGTATGGTTTCAGCACATTTTTCTTTGTTTCATGTCACAATCAGTAATATCAAATAAGTGAAACGCATCTTACAGTGTAACATACAGATCATCAGTCTATCACAGATTTGTGTTATATCAAAAATCTGGTGCATTTAATTTGAGATGATTTTCAAAACAAGGTTCCAAGTTGAGAATTTGCAACGTCCCCCCCAAAAAAATAAAAATAAAAACTGAAATGCTGAATTTACCTCTGAATGTGCAATTCAAGTAATACATAGTCCTCTGAAGTTTCCCTCTAAATCCTTATAGAATTCAGTAGTTTTGTATTTATCTGAGCAAAAATCTCAAGCAGCTCATGTTTTCAGTCTCAAGCGATTTTTATGACCCTGTGAATCAGCTCAGTGTTGCATTGTGGAGCCTTTGTTAGCCCTTGTGCTAAAGAAAAAAGTCATAGTTTCTGGAGATTCTGGAGATTATGTTATCAGACAGACAAAAATATAAAGTTATGGACAAATTATTGTATTTTAAAGACTAAAATGAACAAAAAAAAGGATTCAAATAAATAAGATAATTACATAATGATACATTTTAAGAAGAAGTTAATATTTTCATCCATCCAACCTACCATTTTCTGAACCGCTTAGTCCTCCAGGGGTCACGGGGGGCTGGTGCCTATCTCCAGCTGTCAACGGGCGAGAGGCGGGGTACACCCTGGACAGGTCGCCAGTCCATCACAGGTTAATATTTTCAATATAATACAAATACCACAGTAGAAAAAGTACAAATGTATCTCCGAAAAACTATTTCCAGTGACAATTTGTGATGTTTACTATATATTACCTTGACCTCAAATGTAACAATAAGCTCAAGAGACAGACGATTACATTAGAAAACCAAAGCTTGTGTAGAAACAGGTGGTTTCATTTAATTAACTATTTTTATAGGCACGGATGCACAGTGACGTAGTTGGTAGCACTGTTGCCTGCAGCATGAAGTTCCTGGGTTCTAATCCTGGGTTCTCTTTCCAGGCTTCTACTCTGGACTCCTCCAACAGTCCAAAACCAGGAGGTTAATTAGTGTCTCTAAACTATCCTTTGGTGTGAGAATCTGTGTATGGTCATTTATCCTATGTGCCTCAGTGTTGCAGTGTGATGTACAGGTGACCTGTCCAGGATGTACCCCGTCTGTCATCATCATCATCATCATTATTATTTGTCAGAAACACGGTCCATGTAAAAATTAAAAAACAACTACAACACAACACCCAATGTAAAAAAAAAAAAGCCCAATAACTACCAGAAATAGGCACCAACCCCTTCCTGTTAAACTGCTTAAATGGAGCAGTCCCTCCTCACTGTCAACACATGCTTGAGGGATTGTGTAAAAAAGAGAAAATGTGATATAATCTAAAGGTTTCCTGGAAAAAAACAATGACATTTTATTACCTACCAACTGAGTCTGACTGTATTGTACTATGTTCATCTTAAAAAATAGAACTGAATTTGACTACATGTACTGATTTGAGTTGAGCCGGGTTTTGTGTAGAACACCATAAATTGCCTTTAAAAAACTTCTTTCATATTCACAAACTGGCAGCTCTTCTAAAAGGTGGATATTTGGCTCCATCTGCTGGTAAAATACAGGACTTCAGGCCTTCGTTTTAGACAAAAAGAACCTTTGGAATTACATTGTTTTGTTTTACATCTGGTGTAAAACTAACCCAGCCTTTCAGTCGTCTGCTATAGGGTTTGCAGTGTGCTGGTCTAGAGATGCTTTGCTACTTTAGGACTTGGACAGATCTCTATAATTGATGAAATAATAAATACTGCTCTAACAGAAAATCCTGAATGATGTTCAGCCATTCGTTTGTAACCTGAAGAGTAAACACAACAGCCAAAGCACATTTAAGTTCACATTTGAAAGACTTCAAAAATGAGGATTTAGATTAAAATAAGCAAAGTAGCGTACCCACCTTGCTTCAACTAAAAACTGTGAACTTTTTGTTCATATTGAAAAATGTATAAAATTTAATTAAAGTCTGTGACAAGTCTGCAAAGAAGAGTTATTGAGAATTCCTTCATAAAAATGTAAAATAGTCATTGCCAATTATCACAAACATTTGATACCAGTTTTTGCAGAGATATGTGAACCATTTGTTTGGTTTAGAGGGCAATTCTTTTTCACATAGGGCTAGGGTTGGTCTAGATAGCTCGCTTCTACTTTGGTCATTCCCATCAACATTTGTTTTATGATCATTTGTGACAAAATAAGGAAAAACAGAGAATTAGAATTCATCACTTGATTTGTGTTGTTTTGTCATTCACTTTTTGTTGTTATGTACATGAAAGGACAATATAAAAAGCAGGGATGATAGATGCATCAAAATAAAATGAAAATGTCAAAAAAGTAATTTAATTAAGAAAAAGGTAACCTAATCTAAAAAGCTGAATAGTTTATGATACCTTATTCATGGTTTTACAAAACCGAAATATATACACCGATACTGGTAAATACACATGGCTTCATTAAGATTGAATTTTAAGGGTTCAGCATTGAATTTGAAATTAGAGTGCTGAACCTTATTAGCATAAAACTATTGAAAAAAAGGACAAAATAATAATTTTTTTTAATGGCAATTATTATTATTTTATGCACACTGTAAGATAAACAAACAAACAACACACACACTATTAATGTATTCATACGACAATACCGATGGTTATTCTAGCTTATGGTACCAACTGGACATTCCAAAAACCAGATGCCCTTTGACCTGAGCAAATTGGTACGTACTTCTATTTTATAAACAGAGAAGCTCATACCACTTCATGTAATCCTGAGTGCAAGTCTTCTGAATGGAGAAAAAAAAAAACTGCATCTGAGCTATCACTTTATTTATCTGAAAAGTATTCACCTTGCAATTTTCTCTACCAGAAATTTAAGGAGTTTATTTATTATAGGCCGAGGAAGTTAACATTTTACACTTTTAGGTAAACCAGGCCAAACTGATTCCTAGGACATTATAAAGACAACAAAATCTGGTGCTAACCTAGATGAAATAGGTTAAAAAAGTATTAGAACTAGAACAATGTGTCAGACTACACAGCATAAACACATAGAAAGTAATGAAACAAAAAACAGCAATTACATCCTGTAGGTTTGAAAGCCAAAACAATGAGTCTTATAGGAGCAAATTATAAAAATGACTGTTGAAGAACTCAGCCTGCAAAATAACTTCTTATCCAAAGTATCACTGGTAAACACAGCAAAGTTAGATTCAGGTGACTGTGCTTTAGGTCATTCAGATGTTGACAGACAAACAGGGCAGCTAACAGTAAAACAGATGTCGCAAAAAGAGACACTGAAAATAAAGTTCAACATCTCTTAAAACCTTTAGACTTGATCTTCCATATTTGGTTCCATGACAATAAATTAAGTTTGAGGTCTACTCCCAAAAATGCATTATGGCTGCAATTATTCTTTAATTTGGACTCATCAGGCGAAACAGTTAACTTCACATGTTTTTCAGTTCTATCCTTTCTGATCTTTTGAAGTTTGAATATTATAAAATGTCAGCTCAGTTCATTTGTTTGACCATGATTGTATGTACAGAAAATCTATATGTATTAGAATGAAACACTATTTAAACCTTCTTGCAGTGATTTCAGAGAGTTTTTAATCCATTTTACCTTTGTCCCATCTTCATAAGGTTTGTCCCGAATTCTCCTTTCTATTTTGTTTGTTGATTAAGAAGTCAAAGTCCAAGCTAAATCCTATAAAAGATACTGGTTAAGTGACACTTTTCACTGGCCACTGTCACCTTTCAGCAACTGAGGTAACAACTGCTAGAAAATACTTGTTCAAGTATTAAAAAATATATATATATTCTAACTTTTATTATTTTGTTTTAGCTACCACAACAAATCTTAACTGAAGGAGGAGGAGGCCCAGTTCCTTTTTTAAATTTAAGGTCTGTGCTTTTACCTATTCTAATTACCTGATAAGGGTTTATGGCAAATTTTCTTGTTATTTCAAAAATTTTAATTCCACATTTCTATTTTTTTTTTCATATAAAGTCATGAAAATCCCACTTGCATGTTTGCTGTTGCTTTTTACCACTGCACTCTGTCAGACTTCAGACCGTTACAGAAAATTTATAAGCCAGCATATCAAAGCTGACATGTCAAAAGACCGCTGTGATGCTGTAATAAGCCAAAGAAAGATCTCACAAACTGACAGCAATGCTTGTAAGGAGACCAACACTTTCATCCGAGCCACCACTGGCCTCGTTGGAAAGATTTGTGACAGGGCAGGTGAGCCATATGGTCAAATGAGGAAAAGTCTTCAACCTTTTGACGTTGTGGTCTGTACTCTGAGAAACCAAGGTGGCAGACATCCACGTTGCCAGTACAGTGGAGCTAGACGTACCAGGAGAATTGCAATAAAATGCGAGCAAGGCTTTCCTGTACACTATGACAGAGATATTGTAGTCATTGATAACTAATTAGTCCTAGAGCTCCTCGGTGTCTTGTTAAAAAATATATATTACATTTGTATTTTTTAAATGTGTTTGCAAATTGTTAATAAAATAAAAATCACATAATTTGAATATTAAAATTAAAATAAAGGTACTTGTTTTGAATTTTCATAAAAGAGAAGTATTATTTTAATCTGCTATTTATCAGAAGATAAATATTTGGTTTCTATGGGCTTCAAGTCATCTTCTCCTATAGTTTTGCTGGAAGAAAACTAGAATAAGGGAATACTTGCCTTAGTTCCAGCATACTGGACTCTTATTTGTATGATACATCTTACATATAAATAACTTTTGTATATTGTATGTATGTAAACTCTGTAAATTTAGTGAAAATAATAAAAATGTATTGTTAAATGAATTTGTTTCAAACCAAAACAAATTAATTTACTGTATCAGATTTATTCCTATTATTTAACTGTCTTCTGAAATGTTAACTTTATATAATGAATGCTATCTGCAGTATTCTGTTTCCTGCTGTTCATGTAGTGACCTGAACGTGTTTCTAAGTTTATTCCCACACAGAGCACATATTTTGGCTGGATGATCAATTTGAATTTTAAAATTAGTGGGTTTTTTTTATATAGTATAGTATTTGTTTATTACGTTATGCAAGATGTCTGAGGGTGAATGCCACATTTTTAAAATTTTTTCTTTCGCTAAATAAAATGACCATATAACTTATTTTTTAATTAGAAGACATTTTTTTAGCAAATTTCTGCAGCAGGATGAATAATTGAAGCACTCCTGAACATCACTCACTCATTCATCCAGAGGGCATGCATAGTGGTCCCATGAGGAAATGTAGTTATTTGATATAAAGTTTTTTTTTTTCTTCTTGAATAAATTTTTTTTTGAAATAAGAATTTTGAAAAAACATGTTATTTGTGCCTTTCTGAATATCATATTCCGTTTTGGCTCCACCCCTACACGATGGAATAGTTGCATGTAAACAACAATGGAGGCTTTGGTCGTTTTTTGTGTGAAGTTTAGAATCCTGTTGCCTAAGCTTGGATTTGTTTTTTTGGTCTCGAGTGAAAGGGGAACAATGAAAATTGCAGTGTTTAGGACCTGTCTCATGAAGTGAAAAGTTTTAATAATTTAGAAAATAATATTGCAGTTCTGATGAAGAATTGCTTGTTTTTTTAATACAATAATTTGATGCATATGCTCATAGTTAAAGAAGTGAAGCATATTCTTAAAAAAATAAGCTAACATAAGCTAACCGTGGCCATGTCTAACTATACAATAACAACAACTGAACCAAGCTTAGCTTGCCTTGGCAGACCGTGTTGTTGCAGTCCTGTGGTCAAAATGTCAGCATATCTTGTACCCAGCCATTTGTGAAATGTCTGTATGCCTTCAGTGATTTGTAATTTTTGAAATGTTGAAATTTGTATTTGCTGATCCCAAACACAAGATTTGTTTGTTATGTCCAACGAGGTAGTTAGAGGGAGAAACGAAACGTCTGAGCTCCATTCATTTTCTTTGAGGTCTTATGGATCTATGGCTTGAATGTAGACAATTTCTGAGAATACCTACCCTTAGCTTACTTCATAAGTTAATCGTATAAAGGATGGATTTGTCCTTCTTTTTATCCATGCTTGCGATTGGAATGTGTTTCTTCTACTTTGGGTTCTTCAGTGAATCCACTGTGGCTTCCCAAAGCAAAGCGATAGGCTTACTCTCAAGATGGCGCCAGGGAGTAGTGGTTGCATGGCTGACAAAGGCCAATTAATAGACAGTACAATATCAATGTGTACTTTTTACAGGGTTGAATCTGCTATGTCACTTTCTGAAGCCAGACTGAAACATTTGTAAAATAAAGTTATCCTCTGCTCTGTAACTGGCTGTAACTGTGAACAAAGAAATCTAAAACCATGTACAGGAAGGGAAACTGGGAAAAATACCTAAAAGTGGATAAAACCAAGGGGTCCTGTAGGGGTTTCTTAAGAAGGAGCCTTACAATAGCACATTTAAAAGCAGTTGGTACATTTCCTGTACTAACGCATGTGTAAATAAAAGACAGAAGGGTGGAACTAATGACATTAAAAAGGTCATTAGAAAATAAAGGCATGCATACAGGCCATTTGGAGTAAAGCCAAATTTGATTTGCCACATTTGCTAATCATATTCATTATCACAACTGAAAAAAACAAGCATATAAAAAGCAAAAACATATATAAGACAATCATTTTGCTTCTTAACTGTTCTGAGGGACTTTGTTCTTTGTTTTGCTTTTTACACATAGCTTCAGCTTCAAGCACATTGTCAGTTAGCTATACTCAAATTCAATTTTACTGATTTACCTTTAAGCTATTAATGAAGATATTAGGTGGGATTGCATCTAATTTCATTGTATAATGTACAATGACAACAATAAAGGGAATTTAATTTTTAGTGTAAAGGAGGCTGGATAGAATGCATTCAACATTTTCAGACTTTTAGTTGTAGAAAAAAACATTGAAAACATCTGTTTCCTCCTGCTTTAATTGTGTGCTGTTTTGTGTTGACTGATCACACAAAATGCCATTAAAATTGTTTAAATTTCTGGCTGCAATGTGAAAAAATGCTTTTAAAAAAAAGTTTACAAGGTTTTCAATGCATCCCGACTGCTATCATTTTTTGGTTGATACAATCATCTTTGCTGTCTTACTTAACTGTGCATTTCAGTATCTTTTCTGTTAAGATATCACTGTATCTACAGAACTTACAGTCCTGTAAATTGTGAACATTTGAACACGTCATTTTTTTATCTGACCCAGAGGACTTAGAGATGCTGATGAAAATGAAAAAAGAAGATATGTGATCTACTGTTAGAGCACTTTATACGTACATTATGTATCCACAAACGACTGTATAAGATCAAATCTGGAGTGCCTTTAAAATTATTTGCCTTACTGGTTTCTTCTGTTTTTGCTACTTTGTCACAAATACATCTTTAAGATTACCTGCAGCCCCTAAACCTATCCCTTTACTTGTATTATTTATGTATTTATTTTTTCATTTTAGTCGTTAATGAGGGATTACTGAGGGATTGCTGTGGCTGGAGTCTGCATGTTCCGGGCACAACCTCACGTCAATGACTCAAAGCAATCTGCTGGGATTCCTTACATGGAAAACTTTTAACTGATTGGAATGTTTGTATGATTGTATTCAAATGACTTGAATCACTATGAAATTTTCACTCTTTGTTTGATTGCAGCCTTTTGCTAAAACCAAAAAAGTTAATTTTAATGATCAATAATGTAAACTCAACACCCCATCTTGACAGAAAAAAAGTAGAAATGTAGAAATATTTGCACATTTGTTAAAAAAGAAAAACTGAAACATATAAGTATCCAGACCCTTTGTAGTGACACTCAAAATTAACACGCATGCTGTTCCATTTCTTCTGAACCCTTCTTGAGATGGTTCTGCTCCTTTATTAGAATTGTGCTGTGTTTCAATAAATTGATTGGACTTGATTAGGAAAGACACACACCTGTCTATATAACACCTTAGAGCCAACAGTGCATGTCAGAGCAAATGAGAATCATAAGGTCGAAGGAACTGCTGGAGGCGTTCAGAGACAGAATTGTGGCAAGGCACAGATCTATCCAAGGCTACAAAAGAATTTCTGCAGCACTCAAAGTTCCTAGAGTTCCAGAAGGACTCACAGACTAGGAGAAATAAGATTATCTGGTCTGATTTCAGTTTTCTTTTTTTAATAAATTCACAAACATGTAAAAAATGTTTATTTTTGTCTGTTCTAATGGGATTCTGAGTGTACATTAATGAGAAATAAAATGAACTTTTTTATTTTAGGAAATGCCTGCAATTAAATAAATTGTGTAAAATTGAAAGGGGTAAGAATATTTTCCGTACCAACCGTAATTATTGCCACAATGGAAAAATCAGAGTCAGGGAACATAAAAAAAATCCAGAGACCATTAGCAGGGAAGATGGGACAGGGTGTTCACAGGTAAACAGAGATTAGAACTAGCTGAGAGAGAGAGACTTCCATTGGTGGGAGAAACCAAGCAGGAATTACTGATATAGAGTTACTCTCATTACTCTCATGTGTAGGCTGCACATTTACCAGGCTAATAGTAGATTAAAACTAATTTCTGTTTATGTGATTTGAAGCAGAACAGAAATATTTATTTAAAAAAAAATTGAAACAGCTGTGTGTGGGTGGCTGGGCAGCCTTGTTTTAGTATTTTCCACTCTTACGGTTCATACACACCAAACGCGATCAGAAAGTCAGGTTTACATGTGGAGTCAATGGAGGAACGCATTGAAGCGCGACTGGGGGTTCCGCGATATATCAGAGGCAGATTAGCATTATGAAAAAGCTTTTCTGCAACCAAGTAGCGCGACTGATGCGTTTGAAGCACGACCTAAAATATGCACTGCATTTTATGTGGTGCATTTTGTGCATTCACACTTATCGCTTCTGTCACTCCAGTTGAAAAAACCTGACTCAGCAGGACAACGATACTCATCAGCACCATGGCTTATCACCCTGAGCTACATGAGACCTGCTGTTTTCTATACAGAGACAGGAATAAAAAAACAACCATTATAAATGGTAAATGGACTGAACTTATATAGCGCTTTTCTAGTCTTACTGACCACTCAAAGCGCTTTACACTATAGTTAAACCACTAAAGAGGTTTAACTATATAGACAGGAATGTTTTAAGAGGTTTGTGGCCATAAAAGGCCCCACTCTCTCCGCCGAGAAGTGAGCCATTAACAGCTTCCTCACCTAGACATCCAGGCCTGGTAATGGCTTCACCACAGCAGGTCCCGCGCCGCTCAGATATTATATTATAACTTTTTACTAACCGCAGACAGATGGACAGCCGCTCAGCTTAGTAGTTGGTGTGTTGACGGGAAAAGTTTGGATCTTCACGGCACGAACTGGGTGAGCAGGACAGGTATTCCGAGGCGGCAAGGAGCAGCGGTGTTTATTGAACCCTCGCCACAGCTCAATGGGGAGCTCTCCAAACCCCAACTGCAGCAGTCCCAGCTCCGCCGGAGGCCAGGGTAAACACTTGGTCTACTCAGTCGTCCGTCAGCTCGGACACCATAGTCCAACCGCCAGCTGGCACATGCTGGGCTCAATGGAGATGGTGCTCCGTCGCTCCCATGTTCTGGATCCTTCCGTCGCTGCTCGACTGGGTCTTCCCCTGCAGTAGTGATCCTAGCTCCGCCCGAGGCCAGGCCAAACATTTAATGTGGTCAGCTCAGAGACCAGAGTCGACTGGGAGCTCCCTGAGGATCGGGAGAAGGAGGGGGGAGGGGGGGTTTCGTGGGAGCTATCCCTGTCAGGGTCCTCCCACAAATGTTGTATTTCTGTTTCACGAGCATGAAAATGGCGTATTTTGAAGTGTGATCAGTCTACTTGGACTCGTTTCAAGGTGCCAATTGTCAAGTGACCAGCTAAGGGCGCTTGGTGATTATTGGTTGCGTTGGTCGCGTTTGGTGTGTACACACCGTAACATCAGTGGGTGCCCAACCCAATATTGGAGGCTATTGGTTTGCCAGGTAAGCAGTTAAATATTTTCTCTTTCACTTTCAACTTTCTTGTTGTGTTAGCTAACGCTAGCCGAACCCGGTTGGCAACTACGGTACTAAATATGTACTACAACTTTTTCATTGTGTATTTAGAAGACATCGTGGGAGCTATCCCTGTCAGGGTCCTCCCACAAATGTTGTATTTCTGTTTCACGAGCATGAAAATGGCGTATTTTGAAGTGTGATCAGTCTACTTGGACTCGCTTCAAGGTGCCAATTGTCAAGTGACCAGCTAAGGGCGCTTGGTGATTATTGGTTGCGTTGGTCGCGTTTGGTGTGTACACACCGTAACATCAGTGGGTGCCCAACCCAATATTGGAGGCTATTGGTTTGCCAGGTAAGCAGTTAAATATTTTCTCTTTCACTTTCAACTTTCTTGTTGTGTTAGCTAACGCTAGCCGAACCCGGTTGGCAACTACAGTACTAAATATGTACTACAACTTTTTCATTGTGTATTTAGAAGACATCTGCAAAAAAGCGGTGGAAGGTGTTAAGGGACACATATGTCAAAAATGCATGTCAAAGCCTTTATTTTATTTTCAAATACAATTTAAAATTGTAAATTGAACATGTGAATGGATAAACTTTGACTTTGTTTTGAGACCCATGACATCAGAATTTAACCAAATTAAAAACTTTAATCAAAAAAATAAACTGTAGAGAGGAATCAGTTAGGCTTGATCATCATTCTAGTAGCCTTTGCCGAATAAGGTAAAGGTTTCCATGTGTCCCAGTGGAGACCCGAAGCCCAACCGATGTGGTCGCCAAAGGGATGCCAGTCACCATTAAGACTGGCAGAGCCACAGCGGCTGTACCACCAACCACCTCCTCTTGTTAAAGCACACTCTGTTTCAGCAATGTCACCAAATATACACGGATTGCAGCCATCATTGTCGCGGTCGATTGTGCTGAAGCCAAAGCCATTTTGGTCAACCCCTGGATAGGTCCCACGGATGGCGTCACCTTCATACAGAGAAAAATATAATTTGATCGCTTTAAATGTATAAAAAAAACTCAGAAAGCAGAAACAAGCCTCATCTGTTTTCACCAAGAAACATCTTGAATAGTCTTTGACACACTGGCTTCAAACTTTACTTGAAAGGCTTTCCTCTTTTGTGATTTACTAAACAAACTAAAACATTATTGAAATTGCTGAAGTTACCTGCATTTCCGCTGTATCTCCCAACTTGAAGTTTATAAGCTGTTCTTTCATTTCCAATTTCAAAGTTGCTGTACTCAGCAAACGCAGTGCCATCTTCATGATCCCAAAGGTCCACCCTCAAAATCCATTTTTTATATTTGCTTTTTGTCAGAAGATGGACCCTCTCCAGACCAAGCCAGTGGTCATCTGAGTGATAGCACATGACAAGATTTATTTAACCAAATCTCCACAATCTCCATCAATGAGCCAACGTAATTTTCAACACATAGAATGAATTCAGAAAACAGTGGGATGTTTTTTTGCCTTTATATTGAATAAAAATTGGCAAAGCTGTGATAAGATTATTACATACATGCTAGAGATCCAAAACCATCTTTGTAAAAATCCCATTTCCTGGCAAAGGACACTACTGGTCCAGTTCGTCTCTGAAATACTATCCAGCCACCATCTGGGCGCATCTCACAGTACACCTTTTAGGATGCACAAGGAACATGCAGTGTTTTAAAACCAGAAATCCTCTCATTATATGAAGCCTTTTCAATCAGGACATGTATAGTACCTTGAAGCGGGTGTTGCCTCCAGCTGGCTGGATTTCATAAACTCCACTAGTTGCTTGAGGTGACCATGTCTGAATGTCTGAGCAGTCTTTTTTTAAGGTTCACAAGACAAAGAACAAGAATAGCAACATTAGAGAGATTCATTTAAATTTTTACTCAACTAACAGTAAAAAACAAATTATTTACCTTGAGGAAAATCTGCTTTCTGTTAAAAGAGCCCAAGATAAATTATTTATTATTGAACATTTTCTCTTCAATACTTCATGACTTAAAAACAGTAAAACTCTAAAATATGCACATACTTGTTTTAAAAAAAACATTCTGAATTTTTATTTAAGTAAGGAAACCATGTAAAATAATTTGAAAATGTTTACCTTTAACTTTACATATCAACTGAAAAACAAATGCTTGTAGAGGGAAAAATCAATTATGTAAAAAATATGTATACCCTCAGATTGGCTTACAGCAAACCAACTCTTACACTTTCTCCCTTAAAAAACATCAGAAAAGTTTAATATGAAAAAGAATCATGCCGGCATTTAGCTGGAGTTTACCACCCAGTTCAGGCTGCATTCCCAAACAAGACCAGACCGCAGCTTGACGAGCCTGTTACTGGCCACACAGTGAGTCTGTATCAGGATGATTCAGCCTCCAGAGATATGCATATGCCTGCCAGTCGGAAAGGGATTCTGCACTGAGCTCTTCCTTCTTCGCTACTGAATTGAATCTTTGTTTCTTTTTCTCCACTTAGTATTATGCTTTAATTCAGCGGGTAGTCTCGTCTAATCTGCGGTCATAGTCCGATGACGGACTATAGTCAGATTACGTTCAAAGGAAACAGTTTTTTTATACTCAGTTATTTTCTACTCTATTTTCATTCTGATGCATGAAATTGAGTCTGGAGAAAATATTCACATGCAGCATGCTTATACACATCAGAGTGAGTGATGGTATTAAAAAAAAATTTTATAATGATTGTCAGTGAAGGAGACCTTCAATATATCATTGCAATTACAACATCCAGTCTTTTTGAGTTTGCACGTCTCGTCAACTATAGTAAATCTAACTGATCCGAGCTTATTTGTGCAATAATATAACATCAGAGAAGGGGTCAGACATCCATCCACAGTGTCATACTGTGGTAGAGGGAAGATTGGACGTTTCTCCAGAGTTGATTATAAGATAACATCTAGTCAGAAAGGCTGTGAGCAACACTGGTGGAGCTTCAGGAATGTATTTTAAGGAATAATTGTTCTTTACATGTGGTGACTTTCTGTTACTTTGTCCATGAGCCAGAACTAACGAGTCAGGTTGCAATACAGAATTACTTTCTTACAAAGAAAACATCCAGACCAGACTAAACTTTCCCAATTACCTCTAAGGGGCCTTTTGTTTCTATGCTAGAGTCAGATTTTTAACCGGTTCTTTGGTTTTCCACTGCGCAAGCACCCGTTTTTCCAGTTCGGAATGAGTGCTCAGCCAAGCAACAACTTGAAGCTGGACTAGACTGGTGTTTTTTAAAGAAACAGTTTCTACACCTCCCATAATGCTGGCGCAACCATGTGTTCTGGGCTGGACTACTGTAGTAGGCAAAACAAAGAACCGCCATTTCATTCCCAACAATAAAGAGCAAAAGCAAGTAGTGTTGGTCAGAGGACTAAACGAAATTCTTTCTTGTCCTTGCAAAAGTTGTTGCCGCGTTCTGCGACTTACCAACCATTGACGGTGCAACAAGAACATGTTTTTCACACACCTTTGCTTATCAAGCAAAGCAGCATTCGAAATGGCGTTCTCCATTGTTATCTTTCTCCGTTCACGCACACGCAGTTAGTGCCCCTAATTTAATTAGATTACTAAAACCAGCCCCAGATACATCAAATGTATCTGGGGCTGGACTGCTCTCTGCCATTGAGAAGTTGGAGCAAACTTGCACTAAAAAGTTAGCTACTTCAGGGCTACATTAACTTTAGAAAGGAAAACAAAGAAAAGTCAGGAGATTAGCTTGTTGAGACACAGAGAGAGAGAGAGAGAGAGAGAGAGAGAGAGAGAGAGAGAGAGAGAGAGAGAGAGAGAGAGAGAGAGAGAGTATAATTATGTGCAGCTTTAACTGTTTTTTATGGTTCCCTTTTCTATCCCAAAAGAACAGGCATTTTAATAGAAGTGAGTCCGAGATTCACATTCATTAATTGCAAATACCTAGAGCTTTAGTTCTTACCGTAGCCTGGACTGAGGAGATCAACAGAATGCCCAGTACAAGCCAAAGGTGGATGAGCAGGGCTTTCATTCTGAACTGAAATTAAAAAAGTTATATGTTAACTTGTCACATTTGCCAAATAACTTGAAAAACGTAGGTTTAAAAATGTTTATTTAGTCAAGTACTTTGCTTCATTTGATTGTATTTGCAATTAAAATACACTAGGAGTTTTGAATATATCTCCTAAACACACAAGTTACAAACACAAGCAACTGAATTGAATTGTTTTCTTCAAAGACGTACCTGTATCATGAGTAAACCCAATAGCCTTGCTCAGTCTCCTGCACAGAAGGAGGTCCTTTTAAACCCTGGCTATTCCTCCTCTCTCATAGTTATGGTAAACGTTGTATTTCCTGTCAGGTTGGACTGAGCAGGAAAAATTCTTGAACAATGAGACAGAAATCGTCACATCAGTGGACTGTCCTTTCATAAATAAACAAGTTAAACAGGTGTGAGGGGCTTCCAGGCCAGAAACACCCAGATACAACATTCCTTAGAGACCCAAAATTTCCAGACAACTCAGCAAAGTTGCAGGAGTTGAAAACACACGCCTTTAAGTGTTGTTTAGATGATGCCTCCTTGACATTTCGTTTTGCATTTGGCGCATAACGAAATAAATTTGACCATTTATGTTTTAGATGCACAAAACCTTTTCTTCAATCATCTTAACTTAAGTTGTTGAGTATAACCTTCAAGCCAAATATTGACAGACACCTTCCCTGCTATGCTTGGCCCTATCCGGACCTGCTCCTCAATCTTAATGGATTGCAGACAAATATGGGTAGGAGAGACTTTGCTGTAAGCAAGCAGTGGGTCCGCAAAACCTAATTCCAAGCCCTATTCTAAGGTTTTATAGGCACACACTTCTGCATTCATATAAATATACCTACATAGCCAACTTTTCAACGGTGAATGCCTTTAAGATTCTATCCAATACATTGTTTATGTAGAGAAAACTGCCCCTGGCACACGTTCACAGCCACTGATGTGATGTTTGTCTGAAATGCCCAGACATAACAGATAAAAAGACAAAGATGACTAAATGTTGTTAAAAGGTTATATCTAACCTGAATAATAAATTATCAAACTCATTTAAGCGCCAGCATCACGCTCTAGTTTACTTACACATAAAATAGGTAGATCACGACTGAGTAAAAGTGGATTTGTAAGGGATCACTTGTGCTATGAATCCAAATTTAGTGTAATATTTAACAAACTCAGCGATAAATATAAATATTATTGGGATTTATTTAGGTATTGTTTTCCATTAATAAAAATACCACTAAGATTTCATCAACAGTATATCAGGTTAAAGGTTTAAACTGACCTAAAATGTTTTACCTATTCTGTCTGGGAAAATGGCAGAAAAATCCATCTAACAATGAAGATATGTGTGATGAAGGATCCTCCAAAATTCCAACCATTTAAAAGGTAGCTCTTGTGTGCCACATGCCTCAATGGTGGAGCAGGTGGTGCATAAATATGCAGCGGCTGCAATCTTCAACTAATCTGTCTCTGACTCTATTACCAATCCAGGACCGTATGCTGCACATCTTTGCCTTTGTCCTTCTTACTGTCTTATCTATTCATGAATAGATAATTTTCTGAAGGGAAGCCTAGAATAAGCTGCTTTAATTTTAAAGCAACCAAAATTCTATTATAAATGCTACTATTTGATTTGTAAGGTAATTAATTATTACTCACTAAATACTGAAGAACTTTGTTTCTTTGAAGCATTAGTTTTTTTTATTCCTTTTTTTACATGTACCAAAGGTAAATAAGGGAATATGTTATGTTCTATAAATACAATTATATTGCGAAACGTTATCAGCACAATAGGTGCTGAAAATTATAAATCAGGACAAAAGGTTTAAATGAAAAAAGATGCATAACCTGCCAGGATATCCATCCATCCATCTTCTTCTGCGCATCCGGGGTTGCCGTCCCTGGTTAAAATGATGCCTATCTCTATGTATGTTCTTGCCTGGCTTATTGAAAAAGACCTTTTCATCCGATTTAGGAAAGTCTACCTTCTACATGCATAAGTCCATGGCTGGGCGATATGGCAACATTTTTATATCCCGTAATAGCTCAGTTTATATCCCAATAACGATATACTTCACGATATAGCTATTTTTCAGTTAATTTATTTAATGAATAGTAAAAAAAATGTCGACGTGGAAATGCAGTTTTAAATGATGGATGGCAATAACACCACCCAGACTCATCCTGTAGTGATCTCCTCCCAGTAGAGGGGCTCAGCTCTGCACTCTGCCTTTAAATTAAACGCATTATTTAAAAAAGCTTCCTAATTTTGCTGTGATACCTGCTGTCACTCATTTTCACAACTTTACAGCATGTTTTGGCAGTAGCGTTTTTTTTCCTCTCTCCTCATGCACCCTCTCGTCTTAATTTTTTTGTATGATCTGCATGTCTCCTATGTAAAAGAGGGGTGTTACGTTGTTCCCTCTCAAGATGTGTTCCGACTCCAGCCACACGCGAGGTGGCTGCTGCTGGTAAATGTTAAACAGATGGATCATGTTCGGTTTAGGCACCGATTCCCATAATTTACTGCTGTAAGACCCTATCATGGCTTAAACGATTGAGATTCATATAAAAGGATGTAAGTTTTCTATCGTACTGATGATATATTTTGTCATATTGCACAGCCATACATAAGTCTTCACACCCCTTACATAATATAAAGGCTAGGATGCTAGCCCTTGTTTGCATTTTAATTAATTTGAGCTTTATCCGTATATTTCTAAAACGATCAAAATAATACTAATGATAACATGTTAGCTAGCATGCTAATTGGTATTCTCATGCTAGCTCTTGTTAGCATTTTAGCTAATTTTAGCTTTTTGATTGTATTTTTTTACTGATCCTGCTCATGGGGAGCGTAAGTCTCTTCCCTTTCCGGTCGGCCGTGGGTCCCCAAACCGAAAAGATAATGAATGGAAGTCAATGAAGCGATAAAGGTTATTTTCTGGTCTGCTTTATCTTACGTCCGGAATCACACAAATGTTGTACTTCGATTTAAATGATAAATAATGATGTACATTTCGAATGTGTCTGTCCAGTGATTAGAGATTTATTTGATTGTAAAAATTTGCATTTAAAATGCCTACAAATCAGAAGTCAGAAGTCGCATATTTAGGCTTTAGGAGATTCATGGACCGGAAGTAGAAGGGTGTGACTTAGGCTCCCCATAGTGGAGTGATTATGCACCACGTGGCAGGCCCCTTTTAAATTTCCTGAAATTTCCTAGTTTGGCCTAAAATTTAACTTGTATCCTGAAGTTAATGTTGGACCACAAAGTACAATGGCTTGTTTCTCTATAATCCCACCTCCTGCACCCCCCTCCGCCGATCCCCTGCTCTCGCCACGCAGCGCAGCTCTGACTGAGAAAAACAGGCTGAGCCTAAGTGTACAAAGCACAACAACGAAACTGTGTATATTGAGGGCTCGGACATTTGGTTTATTTATTTATCTTCTGTAAAAAAAAACTGAGTCAATAAGCTTATTTCAGCTGCTAAATCTACCAGGTTTAGATGGAGCCTATCCAGACTTTAAACGGAGCCCATCCAGACTTTAGATGGAGCCCAAACCAAAACTGTCATAAGATCACATAAGCAGCTTGATAAATTGTTAACCCAAATTAGCTGTTATTCTTTGATCCAGCTGCTATTCTTTTGGAATGTAGAATAAAGTTCTGTAATCCATGCAGCAATATGGGCGTTTTCACAGAGAAAGTAAAATTCCAACAAATAAAGGGTTTCAGCTGCTAAAACCAGAGCAGCTATGAACTTTGAGAAGGGGAGGGGGTGTGTTTTCAACTCTATCCGTGTTAAGCTGCTCTCTCTGCAGGGGCGGTGCAGAAACCTCTAGCAAATCCTTGTTTTCACTTAGAGCCTTAAAATATGTCACAATTTGTACACTCAGTCGTTTACTTGGAGAAGGTGGTGCAGCTACGCAGTATTCAGGAGGAATACTGAGACATGTATGAATTAAGCCAAAAACAACTCTGGTGGGTTTTTTTCATGAGAAGATTGCTTTACCAGATGGCTGAAAACTCCAAAAGCTTGATTTTGAATGCTATAGGCCCTTTAAACATCACACACAATTATTTTTTGCCAAATCAACATTCTTTCTTTTGCTGAGGAAGTCATTTTTTCTTTTTTTCATAATGATTGGCCAGAATTCTTTAGTACTTCCATCTTGACTTCTTTTAAGTTTTCTGTCTTTTTTTCTCTTCAGTATCCTTTGTGATTTGTGAATTCTGTGATGCATTGAGATGGTCTTTATGTTTCAGGGTTTGCCAGGAGTAGATAGATTAAGCTGATTTTTATCTGATGTTCTGGAACCTACAGTACATGCTCAAGCTAAGCAGGTTATGGGTTGATTAACTTAGACTTCAGAGTTTACCACATGGTAAGTTAACCACGCTTTATGGAAATGGTCCCACGAGAGATCACTGTCCATCACAGACACAGACATACCCCTACACCCCCATACCCAACAGAAACTTTGGTTGGCCACTTAGTCTATAACATGGTTATAATTGGAATGTGGAAGGTAACCCAGAGAAATTAATGCATGCACACAAAACATGCAAACTCCACAAAAAAGAGGCTGTGGCCAGGATTTTAACCCATCAAATCATGAAAAAGGTGTATAAAACTAGTAACTGCTAAATCAGTATTCAAAAATGTACACCTACATTGTCCACACAAAAATAAAATAAAAAATATTGAAATAAAATACAACATTGTGGAAATTAAACACAAAAGGAAGGTAAAAGTAACAGACATTCTAACATAAGTTCATGCTGTCTACATTGAAACCATCCATAGTATCCATGACAAGCTATGTATTGTATGTTCTCTGTGACAAGACCAACGATGCATGAGAATCAACAACAGCTAATTTAGAAATAGGGGTGTTTATTGCATGGAGCAGGCAAGTTGTATATGGAGAGACACTCTTAACAAAGCAATAATTTTATTTCCTGTTAAGTAGCATACTTTAAAAACAAGCATTGGTTTGAAAGACAGATGTAACCACCATATACAGTAAAAAACAGAGATTTTCATGCACTGTATAAAAAAGACACATCCTCTCTTTCTTAAAGAAATTAAATCTGTCTAAACTATTCCTTTTCTTGGTCAGTTAGGAATACCAGAATTGTTCAGTTTGCTTAAGGCCAGAATAATGAGAGATTTTTCTTGAAGTTTGAATATGGAACATGTGCAACTAGTATGACGAGGTTGTAGTTGCAACAACCAAACTTAATTTTAAGCCATGCAAATGCCCGGTTCGTAGCCATGACTAGACACCATCATGTCCAGCGACAAATCTTGCAGGGTAAGGACTATTTTGTACTAAGTTTATTTTATATCAATATATGTTAAATCAAAATACTAAATGAAAAACAAAATATGGGTTAAAGGCAACAATACGTTTTTGTACCTGTCCTCTAGGCATCTTATTTCGGAGGCAGAGAGGGTGTCTCCTCAATTCTCTTCTTGTTGATGTTATCTATAAAATTCATCAATTATGCTTAAGAATTTATATAAACATCCAATAGATTTCGTGTGTTTGACTGAGGTGGATGTTCAAAGACCTATGTCAATGCAGAAAGCTAGCTAGAATAGTCTTTACAAAGCCACTCACCACAGCGGTAAAAGTGAGCCTGCTATACTGGACAGAGTAGGAGGATTTTATTCGGTGTGAAGGTTGAAAGGTCATGATCAGTGCTCTCATATCTAGGATCAACGTCATATAATGAACACAAGTATTGCAAAGCTAACGTTAACTTGAAAACGCCCCATGGGGATATTTCTTTTTTAAATAGATAGCTTTAAAGAAAAAATTTCCATATTCAACCTTTAAGTATTTTATTCAAATTCAAAGTTTACATACATTAAGACTGAATGCCTGTCTAAAACCTTTAAACAATATGTAAAAGCCCAGCTGATGATGCTTTGACTTTGCAATCTTGATCTTAATTTTTGAATTTTGTCTGAAAGGGAAAAATTGTGGAAGCTTCCAACCCCAAGAAGACGATCCCAATTGTGAATTAAGGGGGGTTGAAGCATCATGCTGGGGGTGTATTATTCAGAAGAGACGTGGACTTCAGAAAATATATAAGATCATGAATTAAAAACATTTTGTGGAAATATTGAGGCAACATTTAAAACATCAGCCAGGAAGTCAAAGCTTAGGGACAAATCAAGTCTACCAAAAGAGATAATGACAGGGTCACACTATATGTGGAAGACCCATAATACTGCCAAAATAAAGTCTTGTTGCGAGTTTCTATAGACAAAACAAATGGTGTCTAAAGCTGAAAAGGTCTGTGTGCAAACCTGACTCAATTACACTAGTTGTGTCCAACTGCGTGGTCCAAATTTGCTGCAAAGTATCATAAGAACATTGCGGTGTTGTGGTTAAATGGCACATATGCATGTGTGAATTCAAGGAGCTATGTGCAAGAATGTGCTATTACTGTGAAAATGACTGATCAACAAGAGGATCAAGTCAAGAAGATCTTGGTTGGAACACCCAGCGAACAAATTGCTTCTCGGAAGAACTTAAGAATGCCAAATAACTGATTCTTTGGAATTGTTGAAAACATCTGGTTTCCTTTACAAGTCTGTATGTAGTCAGGGTGGTTTAAAAAGGTTGTGCACTAATGATAATGGGGAGTTTACCCAGGGGAACTGAAGAGGACAGAACAGTACATTCTTTCTGCTAATAGTTGTGTAACTTGTAACTATTAAAACCAGCAGAGGCTGCATTTCAGAAGTGAAGCTATTAGGATGTCCAAAACATGTGACTTGTAATACAGTTTGAAAGAAATTGAAAGTGAGGAACTATTTTATAAAAATATAATATTTTCTAAAGAATTTGAACAGTTTGTCTTGGAATTTTGTCATTTAACAAGTTTAAGAAACTAGTCATCCCATCTGATCTAAATGTTTTGTTTCACCTTCCGACAGTAATGAAAAAAGGATAATATCTTTTTATGCAGTGTGTGTAAAAATTTGTTTTGAACTTCATAGAGTGCCTAGTTTCACATGGATTTGATCATCATTCGGGTGGCTTTGGCTGAATAAGGGGCAGGTGATTTCCAGGTGAGCCAATGGAGACCAGAAGCCCAACCGATGTGTTCACCAAAAGGATGCCAATCACCGTTTAGACTGGCAGAGCCACACTTGCTGTACCACCAGCCACCTCCTTCTGAAGAGGCACATTGTGATTCAGCAATATCGCCGAAGATGCATGGAGAGCAGCCGTCACTGTCGCGGTCAATGGTGCTGAAGCCAAAGCCATTTTGGTTAATTCCCGGATAGGCCCCACGGATGGCATCACCTTTGGGGTACAGAAGAGTTCTTTAGAGAAAAATCTTTCAAAGGAGTTTAATGTATTTAGAATGCACATTAATATGTAAATAATCAGCTATAGGTAAATAAAAAAAGTACTGACAGCAGCCCCCCCACCCCAGACTGGCAACCTGTGCACGGTGTACTCCACCTGTTTTTCAATGATTTCTGAAGATAGATATGAGCCCCCCTGCGATCCTAAACAGATAAGCTGGAGTAGACCATAAATACAGAATGTTACAGCAAGAGAAAAATGTTATAAATGTGACTGTGTTTAGAGAGAAAAATCTGTCCCAAAAATCTGTCTTGCAACCACTGTTGCAACACCCTTAAAACGGGTGGGGTGTTGGGGGCCTGTACTTCAAGTTTAAATGTTTCATCAAATCTTGTAAGGTGGTGTCCCCACAATGATTAACATTTGATAAGCATATCCTACCCACACCATTAATGTTAAGAGGTTTTAGGTTTATGTTAAAGACTAAAAGCCTCAAGGACATCTGTAGAAACAGCAGATGGTAGACAGGGGAGAGTAAAAATATTTATGTACCTGCGCTACCATTGTATTTCCCAACATGGAGTTTAAAAGCTGTTTTCTCGTTTCCCAGCCTGAAGTTCTTGTACTCAGCAAAAGCAGTGTCACCTTCATGGTCCCATAAGTCCACCCTTAAGGTCGATTTCTTAGATTTTTTCTTTGTCAATAGGAAAACCTTTTTCAGTCCCAGCCAGTGATCCTCTGAGGAGTGAAGCACAATACAAAAAACCCAAAATGTTGCTTATTCATTTGCACTTTTTTAGGGTTTTATTCAAAAGTTGCTAAACAGGAAGAATGGGAGAGAGAAAGGGGAAGACATGCGGTACATGTTCAGAGGCCAGGAATCGAACCCCAGACAGCCGCGTTAAGGACCATAGCCTTTGCACATGGGGCACCACTCCACCACCATGAGGCCACATCTTTTTGCATTTTTAATGTAATAATAAATCTGCTACTTACTAAAATTCACTTTGAAAGTTCATTTGTTTTTTACATTACATTTGGTTTCAAGTCATCCCGTATTTACATACGTGTCAGGTTTCCAAATCCATTCTTATATGCTGCCCATTTTCTGTTGAAGGACACAGAGCCTCCAGTGCGCCTCTGAAACACTGTCCAACCTCCATCTGAATTCATCTCACAGTACACCTGAATATGAAATAGAGCAATCAATACTGTAGCTCTCAAAAGTGTTCACACCCCTGTTAAAATTACAAATTTGGATGATATGAAAATATCAGACTATTATTATTCATTTCAAAGTACAACCTGGTTACATTCATGTGAACAACCTTAAAATGACACATTGTTGAGGTTTAAATTGTTACATTATAACACAGTTGGTTAAACGCAAAACTTCACAAAGAAATACACAGGTGCTCAACTAGTTCTTTAGTGTCAGGTTGTTATTAGTCAACCCAAATGGGTTCCATATTAGATATCCATTGTGACCCCAGGTGAACTTAACCATTAATCCTGAACAAAATAATTACAGGACCCACACACAATCTGTGGCCACTTTAGTACATATACCTGGCAAGTACTGGACTAAAAAGAGCCTCCTGTGTTTACATGTGTCCTTTGATTCAAAACAGTGTCTAAAACTTTCCTCAAAACCTTTGGTTCCTACTGACATATTTGCATATTTGAACCTTGTAAAACTGTAATTACCGTATCCTGCCAGAACTACCCATTACAAGGTGAGTATTATGTGGTCAAGAAAAAGATTGACTTCATCAGCAATGATACGCAGGTTGACTGTGGCTTTTAAATTATTGTCCGCACAAGTACACTGCCACCACAAACTTAAAGTGCTGATACAAGTAGGACGGACTTATGCTTTATTCTAGATTATGTCACGCTTCTGTATGTCAGTTTTCTTTACTTAGCTCACCATAGTATCACCCACTGTACTCTTCTTCTGCTTTTGCCCTCCAGTTACAAGGTTAGATGTGCTTAAAGGGTTAAAGGTCATATCAACTAATATAACCTTTTTCGTGTCTCAAAGAAGTCAGTCCAACCTCCTCTGACCTCCAAAACCACAAGGAGGTGCTTTCCTTTTTGATATTTTTTAGTACAACTTTCTGTAAACTCCAAAATTGGTTATGCATAAGTTCAGCAGTTTTTAAAATACTGAGACAAACCCTTCTAACCTTTCTTCAACCTTCTGATGGTTGCTTTGAATTTCAGCAACGTTTCTTCAGCCAATGCAGTTAGTAAGCTGCTTCCCTTTGACTGGCTGGTGTTTGAGTAGAACAATTCCACTGGTGTACCATTTAAAGTCGTCAATGAATGTACACAAGCTGGCTGGGCACGACAAGTTGGCACCTCATCAGTCTCGTGCCTAATTTCTATTAATCAAATTTATTCTCGAAAATGTACTACAAAACTGCTTGTGAAATGGTAAAACAGGCTTTTATTATGTTTTCTGTTAAAATCTTTTGGTCAATGTAAATTACCTACACCTGCATTCAGAAAACAATAGTTTTAAGTATTCTATTAAAACTAATTAACAAATATAGGCAGAATTTGTTTTAATCAGTCACCTTGAAGCGGGTCTTAGCTCCAATAGGCTTGATTAAATAAACTCCACTGGGGGCGTCTGGAGACTGAGTTCTAATCTCGGAGCAGTCTGTACCTAAAGTTCAAGATAAACATAACCAAAAAACAAAATATTGCATCTTTATATTTTATGATAAGCATGGTCTTATAGGCAGTTTTTACCTTGAGGTGGAACAGCTTTCTGCTTTTTCTAGAATGACAAACACTGTTATAATATTTGTGACTTGAGATTAGTGCACTTTCTACCAGCAGACAAAAGAGAGTCATATTTACCTCGGCCTTGACTGAGCAACTCAACAGAAGCATGATTATGAGTGTAAAATATCCGAGCAGACTCTTCATTTTGACCTGTGTTTAAAAGTAACCCACAGTTATAGATTTTAAGGTTTTAAAGAAACAGAAACACTTGGCAGCGTTTCCTCACTAAATCCGGTCCTTGTATTCACATTTACAAATGGGTAAAATCACTAAAGGTATAAAAATACAACTGTTCATGATTTAATACATACCTGCATGTTGTTTAAATCTTGTACCCCAACTCAAACTGGACAACAGAAGCAGCAGCTTTATACAGCAGACTAAACTGCCACACCTCCTTTTTTGTTCCCATACATGCCTTTTTTTCTTCTTCTCTGAGATCATACTTAGTAGGAAAACATTTACACAAAGACATTAACAATGACCTCCTCCGCATGGGTGGAGAGGAACGCATTTTCCGCCCCCTCAAAATGTGGTATGAAAAATTCTCAACAAGGACATGCCAATATTACTGCCTGGAAACACTTCCACACTCATTTCTTCTCCCCACCACCTCAGTTACGCCTCTCAAAGTAAACAGTCCTAGGGTGGGAGGCTTGCAGGAAGCAAAACACATTGCCAGTCAAACAAAAATGAGGGATTAGAGTTGTAAAGTCCAGTTGTACTGGACTGAGTGTTTGAATTAAATCATTCCTTTTCTTTCTCTTCAGCAGTCATGTAAATGCTGTGAACGGCCTGTGAACTTATTTAGCTTTTTTTATTCACAAATTTAATAGCTAAATCTGATATGTGGAAAACTAATCCTATTTTTTTTTACTGTGCACAAGCAGCTGTTTATGGAATGCCGAAGTGTTCAAAATTAAAAAAAATAAATAAAACCTTATGCTATAAATGCCTATTTTAATAAATTATAGACACAAATATAATGTGACAATGAATGACAATGTGAAAAAAACTCAATTTATATAAAAGTCTAAACTTATTATGAAATATTTTGAGTTTTCCTTTAAAAATGCATTTATTAATATAAAGCATTATATAATTGTAAAAAAGGTATTATAATATATTGTATTTTTTAGTCATTTTTATTTAACTTCATTAGTTTTTATTCCAAAACATATTTTCTCACAAAATCAGCTTTTACTTCATAATGCTATTTTCCCCAATGGCTTATGTTTATCAAAAGACAATTCATCCACTGAAAAAGATCCTCCGCAAATCAGAGTCACTGTGTGGGACCTCCTTGCTCATTGGCTGGTGCTTCGACACTGATCCTCTTGGTTAGCCATTCTCAATGACTGCATCCGAATACCCCTACCATGCCTACTATGTAGCAGGCGAAAAGCAGTAAGCGAGCGATGTAGTAGAGCCGAATCTCTAGTATGGATTAGCATAATAGGCATAAAGTTCCCGGATGTGTACTACAGCCACAGTAAAATCCGCTGTATGCTACGCTATCCCACAATGCAGCGGAAGCCCCAAAAATCGTAGAAGAAGAGTGACGTCTGCTACCAAGGACGGGACCACAGGCGACGTAACATAATGTAAACACCCGGGTAAAATGGAGGAGCAGTATGTCGATTTCATGCCTACCCGCTTGTTTGCTACTCAGTATTCACTGCATCAACGGGCAAGAAGTAGCTACTAGTAGTATGTAGTGTATACTATAGAATTGGGATGCAGGGAATCACCCCTAGCAGCCTTCTGTAGCTTAGCATAACATGCTAAATCAGAGCTGCAGGAAATTCATCCAGCTCCAGTTACTCTGGCTGATTAAATTGAGAGGAATGATCATATTTATGTAATAATAATAATAATAATAATAATAATAATAAGCAGCTATTGCTGCTGTTTTCTGTGATATCTAGCACACATGGGAGGAGAATGGGGGAAGAAGCCCTGGTTGGTGGTTAGATACAGATACAGTTAAAGGGAGAGTTATTTAAACATGGTCTGTGTTATGAATAACCTAACTCAGATCAGGGCTTCTTTCAGCAGTCTCATCACAGATATTGAGCCACATGTAGCTTTAGCCTACTCTCAGAACCTTGATGCAGCACCAGCCAAGACAGCCACATTAAAAAGTTGGGAAATATTCTGTAAACATGAGCATCAGGGTAAAGCCATACACAAAACAACAGGTATTAAATTCAATAACAGTTTTAAATGACATAACTGTTATTAGTATTTCATAAATATGATCATTCCTCTCAATTTTATCAGCAAGACTAACTGAAGATGGACAAAGTTCATGCAGCTCTGAGCTTTGACTTAGCATGTTCTGCTAAGCTATACAGCTGATTGCTAGCAGTCAGTGAGAACAGCTATCCAGGAAGATCAGTGTCGAAGCAACAATGAGCATGCAGGACCCACACAGTGATTCTGTGGATAAAAACTCTTTTGAAATATACAACAAATTGGGGAAAGCAGCATTATAAAATAAAATCTGATTTTTTGGAAAAAATATGTTTTGGCCTGGCCAGGCTCAGCCCGAATTGGGACCCCCTTCCAAAGAGCTCACCACCTGTGGGAGGGGCCATCGGATGTAGTGTAGAATGGGCTGTCTTAGCCTCAGCTGCAGAAACTGGCTCTTGGGACCTGGAACATCACCTCTCTAGTGGGGAAGGAGCCAGAGCTGGTGTGCGAGGTTGAGAAGTTCTGACTACACATCGTTTGCCTCATCTTGATGCACGGCTCTGGAATCCATCTTCTCGACAGGGGTTGGACTCTCTTCCAACCTGGAGTTGTTCCCGCTGGGAGGCATAGACCTGGGGTGGGCATACTCGTTGACCCCATTTCGGCATTTGCACATTTGGATTTACCTCGGTGAATGAGAGGGTAGCCTCCTTCCGCCTACGGATGGGGACACTATCCTAACTATTGGTTGTGCTTATGCACCAAACAGTAGATCAGATTACCCACCCTTCTTGGAGTTCTTGGACGGGGTGCAGAAAAAATCTCCTCCTACTCCCTCATTATACTCAGGGACTTCAACACTCACATGGGCAATGTGAGTGTTGGAGAGGAATCTCGAGTGTTGCACAGTGCAACCTCGAGAGGTGTAGTTGGGGGGTTGCGGCTGCATGTTTTGGACACTTGGGAGAAGAGAGGGGCAGAGCTATCCACTGAGCACTACCTGGTGGTGAGCCAGCTCCAATGGTGGGGGAGGATGCCTGACAGACCTAACAGGCCCAAACATGTTGTGAGAGTCTGCTGGGAACCTCTGGAAGAGTCTCCAGTCAGATAAGTTTCAACTCTAAACTCAGAACATCTTCATAAACGGCAGAACTTCAAAAATGTCCGAGGGGTACTGGCAGGCCAAGCGGAGTGCAGCTCGAATGATCGCTGAGGCAAAAACTCAGTTGTGGGAGGTGTTTGGGGAGACCACGGAGAACGACATCTGTATGGCTTCGAAGCAAATCTGGTCCACCATCTGGCGTCTCAATTGGTGGAAGCGGTCTGCCACCAACACTGTTTACAGAGTGGATGGTGTACTGCTGACTTTGATGTGATGTTTTGGGTCAGTGGATGACACTTCAAAGACTTCCTCAATCCCACCAGCACGCCTTCCGATTTGGAAGCGGAGTCTGAGGACTTTGGGTTGGGCTCTCCAATCTCTGGTGCCGAGGTCACCGAGGTTCTTAAAAAGCTCCTCGGTGGCAAGGCTCCGGGGATGGATGAGATTTGCCTGGAGTTCCTCAAGGCTAGGGATGTTGTTGGGCTGTGTTGCTTAACATGGCTCTGCAATATTGCGTGGATATCGTGGGCAGTTCCCTTGGACTGGGAAACTGGGGTGGTGGTCAGCCTATTCAAAAAGGGAGGCCTCAGAGTGTGTTCCAACTACAGGGGGATCACACATCTGAGCCTCCTTGGTAAGGTCTATTCAGGTGTTCTGGAGAGGAGGGCCTGACAGATAGTTGAACCTCTGATTGAGGAGGAACAATGCGGTTTTCATCCTGACGGTTTACATTGTAAATTAGGTTAGTGTCATTTGGCATGCAGCAATCTTATGGCCAGAGGAAACTAACTGTTTGTAAATCTAGTTACAAACTGTTTGCTTTTGGCAGGAACCCTCTCCCAGACACTAAATGGATGAACAGTCCCGTGACCTGTGTGAACAGTGTGGGGAAGCGGGGTCTTCTAGATGGGGTGGAGTGGAGTTCCAATGATCTTTTGCGCTGACCTCACCACCGTATGCAGAGATTTCCAGTCTGAGGCTTCACAGCTCCCAGTCCAGACGGGGATGCAGCTAGTCAGCACGCTCTTGACTGTTCCTCTGTAAGAGGTGGAGTTGATGGGAGGGGTGAGAAAAGCTCTTCTCAGTTTGTCTGTGATGTGCACCCTCAGAAACTTGGTGCTGCTGATAGCCTCCACCGCTATGTTGTTGCTTAGGAGTGGCATGTGGCTGGGTCAGTTCCTTCTGAAGTCAAGGATAATCTCATTCATTTGTAAGTTGTTCTCCTTACACCAGTCCTCCAGATGTTGTACCTCTTCTCTGTAGACCATTTCGTTGTTGTCCTTAATGAGGCTCACGATTGTTGTGTCATCTGCATATTTTAGGATGTGGTTGGTGTTATACCTGGGACGGCAGTGGTGGGTCATCAGGGTGAACAGCGGGGGACTCAGAATGCAGCAGAAGAAATAAGGACCTATTATCTGTCACTTTTTAATCGAAGTTTGATGGATTAAAAGGGCGGGGCGATTAAAGAAGGGGGGGTCATCGCCTGAGGCTAAACAGGTGTTTGGGGGAGGGGCAGAGGTCACTCAAAGGTCAAATAAGCTATTAGGGAGGGGCTAGGCCCCGCGGGCAAAATACTTTCTGTCAAACTCACTCGTCAAACTGGCGCCGGTTAGGGAGGGGTTGGGGTTACCCGCGGTCAAAACTTTCTGTCAAACTCACTCGTCAAACCGGCGTTGAGGCGTGGTTTTGTAGGAAAGGAGGAGTCGGTGTTTCTTTTGCCAAAGCATCAGATTCATTTTCCTTCAGAAAAGCGTCGGAGCAGGTCGTGTAAAAGCAGAAGGGAAGCGCAGTAATTCTCCTATCCGGGGCTGAAAAAAGGTGACACTCTTGCTCTTTAAATAAAAACTCTATAAGTAATCTCTATAATTAAACAATCCATATAATGTGTTTATTTTATAATCACACCTAAAACCTATCTCTCCAAGCATGACGTGTAAAAACCGATGATTAAGCTCAAAAACTTTAAACACGTTTCCTCAATGCGTGATAATTAAACTATTCATACCTTTTAAAAACTTTAAACGCATCTGTTTGGGTCTTTTATACAAAAACAGCTACTATCTGCATGTATGTTTGAGCTAACCTTCTTAAATACGTTGAAAAACAAACTATTCATACCTTTTAAAAACTTTAAACGCATCTGTTTGGGGTTTTTATACAAAAACAGCTATCTGTATGTATGTTTCAGTTAACCTTCTTAAATACGGTGAAAAACAATTTCAGTACGATAACTTCCTGTGCCGCTTTTATATTGAAAGCACGCTTCCTCCGTGTATGCACGATTCTCTACTTGACAGCAGTAATAGATATCACAGTGATGGAAAGCTTGTTTAAATTATAGAAAAACACAGAATTAGACTTTTTCTAACCGCAAAATGGTTAGAAAGTTAAAATAGTTGCAGACAGCAACTTCAACACCTTCCTCGTCTAGTTTGCTTGCAGACTTGTTGGCGGACACTCGTGCTGCCGTCCACTGACCTGAACCACATCGTCCTTTCTCTGGATTCTTAAGCACATGAGGGAATATACAGACATTTACACAGGTACATTGTACAAAGTAAGCTGTAAATCATGGTACTGTGGCATAAAAAATAAATAAAAATGTTTACATTTTGAAAAAAAAAAAGGTAACCATTCATAAAAAATGGTGGTGTTATATATTTAGCTTACATGTCCAGTTGTTCCATGGATGTAATCAACAAAGGAGGACACCTCAGCATCACTGGCCAAAAAGACTCCATCAAAAAACCCATCAGGTCTTAAAAGAAACATATAGATGTGGGTTACATTTACTGTATAAAAGTGATTTGTGGCTCACTAGCATTTCATTGTACATGAATGTTACACACCCTGGTTGGCTTTTGAAGCGATATAATTTGCGGTTCCCATCCACTGCAACTGCCAACATGGAGGGAGTGCATGCAGGGCACTGAAAATGCTGGACCTGAGACAGCTTGTCAACCTCAAATTTGGCATAGGCCCATTCTAGGAAGGCCTTCTGCATCGTATCCCACACATATCTTACCACTCTGAGAGAAAAACCAAAAAAACAAAACCTAACAGTTAGTAACTGTTTTGAAGGTTGGCTTCAGACCGTGGTCATCATGAAAAACAGGGCTCTGTGAAGAAATGTGTACAGAAACTATGGGGATTGTAAGAACAAGTCCTAACAATGAATGGATTACTAGATAACTTAAATGATGAATCCACTCACTCGCCCGAAGAGTTTTGTTCGACCCTCCAGCATGCTGACAAAAGCTTGTCTTGACATCCCTGGGGCAGCGATTTTTAGATCCTCATACGTGGTGAACAAGTCCATCATATACAAGGTCTCAAAATTAACAGTGGCTGGCCAGTAACCGCTTTCAACCAGATGACTTATGGTCACTGGCAAGGTTTTTCCACAGGAGCAGTTTACCAAAGGAAGGAAGAGGTTGTATCTTCCTGAAAATTCAGAGAAAAACAATAATTTATTGTTCACAAGAAAAAAATAGCAATATGAAGATAAAAAAAAGTTTTACCATTCATTCCAATTAAAATAACTGGCTTTCCCTTGGAAAAGCTAGTTTGTCCGGTGGAGCAGTCGCAGCAGGGAGGAATAATTGGTAACATGCAATCTAAAAAGCAGAATTAGTTTACATATTAGAGTGAAATTAAACCAAAAAATTCAACAGTGAAAAACAAAACTTCATCCAGCATGTTAGTTGGAGTAAAGCAGAGTTTATGTAAAATGTATTAAATAGCCTATATAACCTGAGACTTAAAAACTACCTTTTTCATAATAGGAGAATTTCCCTCCCTCATGCAGCTGAACAAAAGTGGACGGCGGCAGGTGTCTGAAGAACCCCTCCACCATGGATGCTCTGTTATGTAGCACCAGGGCCTCATGTTGGGAAAGGTCACAGGCTGTGCAGTAAAGTGACTGGGGTAAACAGTCCCTACACATCACTACTGCAGCCTTTCGTCCACAACGATGGCAAACCCCCTCCTTGGGCTTCTCAGATGACAGCATATTGTTCACCATGAAGGGCCGCATCACTGTCCAATTCTCCAGAGAGGAAATTTGCCTGTTCCTCCAGTGTGAGGGGGGAGGTTGTTCAGCACCACTTCCCAAGAGGTCTCGGACATCTTGAATGAGTGAGTCTGAAAATGAAAAGGGAAGAAGGCAATGGTAAATCTGGGCAATTACCACATAACAAATTAGGAAGCAAGTACTATGGGGGAAAAAAACCTAAATTTTCGATTGTCGCAGTGTCTTCAGTCATGCCGGTAGACGGAGCACAGGAGGGTGTCACGCTCGCTGACGAAACTGCAAGGATAAGAATATCTATTTTGAACTTGCTCAATGAACATTGATTGTAACTAATGATGAAAAAGAAATAAAAAAACCCAACCAAGAGCTGAATCTCGCTTTCGTTTCTCCCCAGCTCTACATCTTTGCAGAGGTTGGCCATCTTTATCCTCATCAATCCAAACACACAGCTTTGTGGATTTTTTTGACCCTCCCCTTGTGGGTTCAACCTGATCCACCTAAATAAACAATTGGGCCACAGAATAAAACACCACCCATCAAGGTTATCGCCACCTACAAACATCTCATTATAAAACCAATGTTATAATATTTTATTGTAAAAATTCAGTAGTTCAAAAGTTGTGGTCCCATACTGTACTGACAGATCTAGAAAACTCACTGGCACTAAAGTGTGAATTCAGCTCAGCACTATAGCTTGCATTTGATTAAAGAAATGGAACCATTACTGTATAGTTCTATCGTTCCTTAGAGTGTTTTCAGTTTTGCACTTTGATACTTTTTCCCTGTTATAACTCAGAGTCCATTATGGTCTAAGACCTTGTAATTAGTATGCTTTTTCCATCACTGAGATAATGTTACTTACCTTGTACTCATCCAGGAAGGCATCAACCAGGAATATGGCATCTTCGGTGTGAAGGCGATTCATTTGTTCAGCTTGGTTATTTTTCCACGCTTCTTCTTCTTCGGTATCAATGAGCTCGCACCAGACCGGAAGTTAAATGCAGAGAATCAGGTAGATTTCAAAATTAAACACAGTGGACAAACATCCGATCGTAACGCGTCACTTTGTCAGCATTAATTTGTCCCGCTGCCGCGCAATAATGTGTTGTTCAGCAAATCAACCTCCGATATGTAGTGGGCGAGGGTTTGATCCGTCATACGGAGTGAAATCATAAGGGAGTCCTATGTGGAAACTGGGAACCCACAGCTATGCTATGCGATAGCAGCGTCCATAGCAACCAAAACGTATCAGTTTCACATTATTCTGGCAAGATCTGAAAAATCTTCGCAAAAACAAGCAACGAGGGATTGTGTACATTCACTGATTCAATATTATAACAATAAAATATACATTTTTCGCTAAAAATACAATCAAAACACATTTTTATGCAGAAACTGACTCAAAATATAGATTTTGTTTCTCTAAAATTAGAAAAATGTCCGCCATGTTTTTCGTTCTCACGGCCGGAATCGTGAAAGTCACGTGACTTTGACGCAAAACCATAGAAAAGGAATAGGCAAAAAAAACGTAACAGTAATACAATTTAAGGGTGATTATTGTAACCCTTCTACGTTTTGCCAATTGGACCAACGTATGCAGGATACGTTTTTCTGTGAGACTGGGTTGCAATGACACACATCTCTCTGTCTGTCCCCACATAACTATAGTCCATTACAGTATTACAGTATTCCATTACAGAGCCAGTCATCTTAATGACTACCTCAAACGTAATACAGATCTGACAAATGTAATTGTATTTGTTAAATGTTTCCAATTCTTTAACAACAACAGAAGATACAACAGATCTAGATGCCAGACTCAGACCTTAATGTATGATAAATGTCAAAGTAGTGTAACTGGTTAGTATTGGTGACCCCGAATAGTCAAAGATATGATGCATTGGATGCAGAGCCTGATTCAACCACCAATCTCAAGGTTGAATCTTCACAGGTGAAATAGCTTACCATTTTAGCAATATGCCGACAAAAATGTCTAATTGCACAGATAACTACTGGTTTTGTACGTTGTCTCTAAGATGGTGCACATACAAACACCACCAAACATACAACATCATAACTCAAAGGATAACTAAAGAACATGACTACATTTGGAGAACTTCTACAAATAACACCCACAGATTACCCATAAGTCTTTGCGCCATACAGCCGTCCCCCATGCCGCCTGCACACATAGACCATTCGACCATTGGTCGAATACGAAATATTAGACAATTCTGATTCAAATGTGTAAATCCTTAGTCGGGGACACCCCTACGAATGGTCTTGGATGATCCGAGACCTGCTTACTCAGCTCTGGAAAAAACTCCATGAAAACAAGAGATGTCCAGAAACCGTTGAGCCTTTTAAATCAGAACTGTAAAGCTCATATTTACTGCACCTTTCCATAAATGTCAGAGTTTACTTGATAAGTTAATTTCTATCATTTCTTAACAATGAATCTCTTGTGATCCTTTCATTTCATTAGTGTAGCTTCTGAAAAAAGAAAGAAAATAAAAGTGGCATGCTTTGTACATGACCAAGTTTGGCTACAATCAACCCTGTGGTTGTCTCTGGAAACAGTCTGCTCAGTGAAGGACTTCCAGCATTTCCATTAGGCCTTTTAACATGTAAAAGCTCAAGATAATAATGATATAGTGTTTTATGTAGGGTATGGCATAAGTTAGGAAAACTAGATTGAAAAAAAAAGTTTTTCCTAGTAGCAAGAATTGATTTTATTAATTAATTAATTCATTCATCAATGACTGCTACCTTATGATTAGACAGAGAGACAAGTTCCTATGTATCATCCTTAGAACAAATTATGACTGAGGAGTCATCTCTTTCCATTCCAAACCCAGGGTAGAGCGGCTCAGTGAAGTTACTGTAGAATGTGTGAATATGTTTGAGTGTCCCAGAAGACAAGCTATAGTATGACAAGGTGCCACCAGGCCAGTCCAGGTAGATGGCAACCTTGCGAGAGCGAGATGACAGTACAGATATTTCCACACGCTTGTTGTCATGCTCAGCGCTGTAGTGATCTTCAGAGCAGTAGAGACACCAGGACTGGTCAGTTTTGCCAAAGGCAGAGACATGAGAGCTTGCTCTGCGACTGATTCCTTTCTTGGCGACAGCAATGTCCACCCATTGTCCTCGCCACTCCACTTCCCAGTAGTGGCGCTGGGTAAGGCCTTGGTGACACAGGACCTGGGAGACACTTTCAAACCTGTCAGGATGTTTTGGGTACTGCTGTAACTCCCTGACCCACGTCACCTGTTTACCTCCATCATGCAGAAAGAGAGATGTGGCTGCTGTGTTTTTGTCAAAGGTCAGCATGCTGAAGTCTGTAAAAAAAATGAAGCAGCTGTTTTATTGCTGGCTTAGCTCACTGTCGAAATGGTAGCAAAGTGCATAAACGTTTAGGTTTTATCCCATTAAAATCTTAATTCTGAGGTCTAGTGGTGAAGACGTTTACCTAAACATGCATCTGAATAAAGATGGTTTAATTTTAAAACAAGCCCATCATGAATTGAGAACCTATCCAAGTAAAAGCAGTTCAAATAGCTTCCCAAAAACTATACTTATGGTGTCTTTCCATAAGTGTATGAGCAGTGCATACACAGCTTCCCATATTTGGTTTGATTATCTCTAAACCCACAGCTCCAGTCCTATGAAAATTTAACCCTGTGTATATTCTCCTTGGATTTACAAATGCCTTGGAGGTGCTTCATGATTGTCTTTTTCAACTATTTGGGGGCTTAACAATAAAACAATAATAAAACAGTGGCGAATCTGCCGTGGCATTCCACAGATAGATAGTTATGAATTGGGGCAGCTTAAACCTTATTACAAGCAGCATTTGGACTGCTATAAGGTCCAGGTAGAAAAAACCCCCGGATTTTCCCTTTAAGAAATGTTTGAGTTTATATGGTCTCAACAGCTGAACAATCAGCAAAGTAGAAATAATAGAAATATATATTTACAACTTACATTTTTTCAGTGTTGATTTCAGATAACGTTCCTCATTATGGTCCACACTGTAGAAATAATAATTAAAAAAAAACCTTAAAGGAAACTTGATGGTAATTTATGCCCACAAAAGGGTAGAGATTCCAGCATGAAACAAGACATGGAGCATGTTTTATGCTGAGACTCTTATCAAACAAAGCAACAAAGAAGATATCTATATCATTCAATATAACTTGTCAACTGTGTAACATCTTGCATGTCTAAAGAAAGCTCATATGTATGCAATATGAGTTTTACAATTAGTTTGCAGTTGATTTACCTTAGAAGTTCAAGTTTACAATGGGGATTTTCCCGCTGAAATGAGACCAGATCTATTCCAGAATCTTGCAGATAATTATAGCTAAGATCCAGCTTCCTCAGGTGTGAAGGGTTGGAGATCAGAGCTGAGGCCAGATGAGTGTATCCTTTTACAGTGACTCCACAAAACGACAGTCTACATGACAGGCGTGATCCAAATTTTATACACTGACATGTTCAGATTTTAACTCATATTTGTCATTCCTTAATTGATTTATTGGACAATTTTAAAGTAAATCAGAGTTATTTTGGACAGATTAACTTCAAGGTCATTTTGGCCACTTTACCTCAAGGTTTCCAGGACACAGCTAGGGTTTGCGATTCCCTTAGAGAGCAACTCTACTTCCAGATCCTCTAGGTCATTCCCGGTCAGATCAAGCTCCTTCAGGTGGGAATTGTTGGTGCTCAAGACTGAAGAAAGGTCATCACAACATTTCTGGAGACTGCAGTCATTTAATCTACAAATAGGTCATTTCAATTCACATTAAGTGATATTAATGGTTCCAGACAGGGGATACATAATAAACGTGTCACCCTTTCAAGGTGCCCTAAGTATGCTGTTGTGAGAAAATTCAAACAAGCAATATTCCATACTAGCTGTGTTAACATAAATCCCCAGAAATAACCACTGAGTCTACTGAAGCTGCACAAACTCACATTAAAGTTTCCAGTCTACAGGGCTGACTTCTGACCGCAGAGCACATCAGGCCAAAGCCTGGACCTTGAATGTGGTTCCCACCCAGGTCCAGTTTTTTGAGTTTGCCACAGTTTGTGCTGAGAAAGGAACTAATGGATCTACAGGATTTCTGTGTCAAGCCACACCAGCTGAGTCTGACAAACCAAGAGAAAACAAATCAACATTACAGCAACAGCTTATATTCGGAACATTAATGTGATGACCTATTGGAAGGATAATCAAAATAATAACTAAAAGCTAACAGTAATTTAAAAAAATGTTAAGTAATTCTGCATAAACGTTTGCAGTTATCAGTGATTATTATTTTAAGACAAAAGCAATTAACGTCCCAATTAGAACGAGATCACATAATCTTGCATTATCTTAAAATGTATGATTTTTTTTTTTGTAATAAGGATGCTGTGTGAAAGAAACTAACTACAGGGTGGAAGACTGACCTGAGAACTTCCAGATTGCAGTTTGTTCTTGTCAGTCCAGATGCAAGGAGTGACACACCTGCATCCTTTAAACTGTTATGACTCAAATCAAGAGATTTCAGTTGAGAAGAACCTGAGTTGAATACTGAAGCCAAGTCTGCACAGCAGCTGTCTCGCACCTTGCACTGTTTTAAACTGCAAAAGAGAATATAGAAAAACCCATTGGCTTAGAAACAACCCAAGTAATTCAAAAATACAAATAATCCAGAACAAAGTAGTTAATAAAACAATTTATAGATCACAAACAGCCAATAGAAAAGGGGATACAAATTGACAACGCTTTCAAAAATGTATTAAAAACGTTTTTGTTGACTATTTTTACTATTTCATACTTTTTTTTTACTACTTTGTTGTTTGCACATTGTTGTGCTTTTTGCTGCTGTTGTTGTGTTTTTGTTTTATTTTATTTTTAAAATAAAATATTTTTAGTTTTATAATATTTGTTGTACTATGTTTACGACTTTGTTGTTTGCACATTCTTTTTTGTGTGTTTTTTTTGTTGTTTTTTTTGGCTGCTGCTGTCCGAATCCAATTTTTCCCTTGTGGGACTATTAAAAGAGATAATTATATTCTGTTCTACACTATTATATGTTTTGTTAGTAACATTTTAGTAAACATTTTAAATCCAAAGGTTCCCTTGAACTCTAGTTCTTTCCTCAAACGATTGACTGGTGGCCATACAAACAGCCTTTGTTTTTTGTCTCTTAAATCAGTTGTTCATGTTAAAATCAATTGAATGTTTGGGACTTTTGCCTCAGTTAAAATTTCACCCTATTTTAATTTTCAGATTCTAATCAAAAGTTTCCTACTAAATGTATATATTTTCCCTTCCTTTAGTTGTATAAAGTTTGCCAATATTCTATTACTAAAATAAGCAGTAGGAGTATCAGTTATCAGAGTAATAAGAGTCAAACGTTTCCAAGTTTTACTGTCAGCATTATGTTTTTAGGTTAATATTCCATTTCCCTTCCATTCGTGATGCAACATTTAACAATTTCACTAGGACTGAAGTTTTTTAACATCATGTATATATTCTTCCAGAGTTTTGTCAGTTTGCCCAAACCATCAAACTTTAAATCAAGAGTCAAGGTGTTTTCTTCTTCACCATTGGTTGGTTCAGACCAAAACATGTTTTCATGGAAAAACTGGATCTTTAGTTTAAGGTCTTTCCCAAACTCCCTGTGAGTTTCCTGTGAGTCTCCATTCACTTTTTTGAAATTCTTCTATTAATTGTTTGACTCCAGTGTCAAACATCTTAACAGGAGCATCTATTCATGGCCACTTAATGATGAGATTATGTTCTTTCAATTTCCAGATTATGGCTCCAGTGGTGCTCACCGGAGCAAGTTTTGCAATCTGTTTCTTGTGTGTGATACCATGCCGATTAAGCATTTTTATAATTGATAATTTAGAACTAAAGATAAGTGAATCGCAATGCGCACAGAGAGGGGGCAGCACTGCTTTCAAAATAATTATAGAGTTCAGATGGGTTCTTGAATTGTGATTTATAATACCTAATTTGAATCAGTTTTAATTATTTCTATGTGTGGATTATTTGGGTACCCACAACTTGAGTCAAGTAACTAACTCCTTTCGAAATATATTTGCTTAAATCAACATTGAAGTGTTCAAAGCTTATTTTCCTCACTGTGTTGTTTCTAAAGCAAGAATTTAGCTTGTCAGGAAGAAACTGATCCCACCTCAGAATTTCTATTTTGCAGTGACGGCTGCGTAGTCCCAAAGTCAGGGCCTTCACTCCTTCTTCTTGGAGGTCATTAGCACTTAGGTCCAGCTCTCTTAGCTGTGTTGAATCTGTGTTCAGAGCAACAGCCAGGGCCTCACAGCAGCCACCCTCCAATTTACACTAACGTAATCTAGTGGAAAAAAGAGAGCTGTGATTTATGCACAAGCTGTTCATAGTCTCTAAAGCTTGTTTAAAAAGAGTACATATTCCACAAGATCAGAGAAATGTTTTCTCTCTACCAGGGCCGCAAGTAAAAAGTAAAGTCCTTATTTTGTTGCAGCCCTGGTTTTGGAGATTCTGCAGTTTGTTCTTGAGGCATACTGTGAGCAGAACATTTTCTGCTCAAAGGTTTTTCCTTTTAATGAGGGTGCACTGTAGTGGGAAAAACCTATTAAGACTTCCTTGGAGTACAAAACTTTAGTTCTTGTAAATGTATCTGCCACTGGGAAGCTTGTTCGTTGAACCTTCAGTAAAAAAACAACAACACATTTCTCTGTTCTTGCAGAGTATGATTTGCGTTCATCTTGACAGATATTTGAACACTAAGAAAAAAGCCTTGCAAAGTTGCAGCTGTTGGGAGAGATCAAGACCTTAAACTTCTCAGCTTGCAGTGTGGACTCCTTAGGCCTTCAGAAAGCAGTTTCACCCCTGAGTCCCTCAGATTGTTGTTGCTCAAATCCAAATCTGTCAGATGAGAGGACGTCGAGCTCAATGCAGCAGCCAGCAAGTTACAGCACTTTTCAGTGAGGTTGCAGTGATCTAAGCTTAAAAGGAACAAATGGAAAGCACTTATTAGAGGTAACTTTTTATTTGACTGTGGTTAAAAGAGAGATTGCCAGTCGTTAGATATAAATGCTACTTGTTTATGAATAAGAGAACTTTTACAATCAGCGTACAAAAAAACAATCATATTGGAGATAAACTTACAGGGCACGTGTGGAGGATGTTATAACAACCAGCAGTTTATCTAGCCCTTCTTCTGATTGTATGTACTTCTTTAGGTCAAATGTTTCCTCCAGAGCCTCGGATGTCATTAGCTCAAAAGTGAGAGCTGACCATTGAGTCCGAGATAACTGTTTGCTTGCAATCCTCCCAGAACTTGCAAAGCTCTGAATTTCCTGCACCAGAGATTCGTCTCTGAGCTCCGCCAGACAGTGGAACAAGTTGAGCTTTGATTCCGGTTCTTCATTAATTATTTCTTTGATGAACTGTATGGTTTTCACCACATCTCCCTCTCCTTCTGCTTCCAAGTGCAGCACTCTGTAGAGGAGCTCCTGGTTTGGTTTCAATGACAGGCCCAGAAGAAAACGAAGGAACAGATCCCAGTGGCCATCTGGACTTTTCAAAGCCTTTTCAATTGCTGTTTTATGAAAGCCAAAAATAGACTTTTTCGTCAGTTTTGAGGGTATTCTTTCAAGATATCCCAGGAGAATATTTTCCTTGTTCTGCATGTAAGAATAATGGGCATACACAGCTGCCAGAAACTCCTGGATGCTCAAATGCACAAAGTTAAAAACTTTTAGCCCCCTTCCCTCCTCCATGTGAAAGATTTCTGTGCAGACACCTGAGTACGTAGTTGCCTCATTGATATCCATGCGGCACTCTTTAAGATCAGCCTCATAGAAGATTTGTGTGTATTTTTCTAAATGACGGAATGCTAATTCAGCTAGCTTTAAGATGATGTTATCACCGCTCATGGGGTAGTGCCTTTCAACCATGCGGTCGGTCTGGCAGAGCAGAAGATACACATACATCTCAGTCAGGGTGTTAGGCAATCTTCCAGTGACATCCTGAAGCAGCATTTTCTTCATTAAAGTGACAGTGATCCAGCAAAAAATTGGTATTTGACACATTACGTAGAGACTTTTTGATGATTTCACATGTTTGATGATCCGGAGAGAGAGGGTGTCATCACTCACACGCTTCTTGAAGTATTCCTGCCACTGGTCTTCAGTGAAGCCTTTCATCTCCGTCCACTGATCAATGTACTTTCGAGGAATTTTGCCAGCCGCCGCTGGCCTGGATGTAATCCAGACAAACGCGTTGCCGAGCAGATCCCCTGTGATGAGATTTGTGACGAGCACATCGAGCGAGGCTGAGTCTGTCTCGTTTCTCAAAACTTTGTTTTGTTTGAAATTCAAGGGGAGGAGACTCTCATCAAGGCCATCAAAAATGAAGAGGACTTTTAATTCTGACAGCTTTTCTATGGGTTTTATCTGTGGGAAAAACTGATGGAGGAGCTGCATTAATGTAAAGTCTCTCTCGCCTATAATAGGATTCAATTCCCTGAAAGGAAGCGGAAAGAGAAAGGTGATGTCCTGATGTTCTTCTCCTTCTGCCCAGCTTAGTGTGAACTTCTGAGCACAGACGGTTTTACACATTCCAGGTATACCCTGGGTAAGCACAGTTCTTATCCGCTTTTCTTGATTGGGCTTTGGCATGAAAAGATCTCGAACTTCAATAATTTCTTCCCCTGCCATTTGCTTGGACTTTTGCTGTGTGGCCTCACGCTCATCACTTAAGCCTCCCCAGGCTCCTGCAATCACATGCAGCTCTGTGTAGATTTTTTTCAGGTAAATGTTATCTCCTTCTCCTGCATTGCCCTCATAAATATTCTGGAACTTTTCCTTTAATGTACATTTCAGTCTTTCTTGGATTCCAGGGAGAAGGTCACTTTCTGTTTAAAGAATGGTTTTGTATTTAAGTAGAAACATAAATGAACACAAACAACTGAGTTACCATAATTGTTAGCAGCTTACCTTTGCCTATCTTGTTGCTTTGACCTGATAAAGACACAAAATAAGTAAACAGATTTCACTGACCAATACTTTTTGCAAACAAATCCACCAAGACATTTCCTTACCATGGCTGTATGCTTCTTTTAGTTTATCAGCCCAAAGTTTTAGTCTCATTTTCTCCAGTAACTTCACTGTTACAGTAACAGCATTATCACAACTGTACGTTTGCACCACAAGATCCACAGTGCCCACCCTGTCCAAGCCAACAGCCCGAGACTTTGGGATATTATCAAATCCTTCAAGATTGCTACTGTAAAGATGCCACAGAAAGGTCCGTAGTTCGTCATCAAGCAGTTCTTCAAAAATAGCCAAGAGTTGTTCTTTTACGTGGGACATGTCTGCTTTCTGAGCCACTCATAGGATCAATTTCTTCTTTGTTCTTCTCCTTTCATCCTCAAAAACTGCTGGTCTCAAAGGCAGTAGCACTTTCAGTTTTGAGATGATTTTATCATCTATTATGACTGCTCTCATTTCCTGCTGAGCTGACAGCCACGTGATCAGCTAACAAAAGGCCAATGAGTGCCTACCCTCATTGTATGCACTGTAAACATCACGGTATGTGGAAAAGAATGACGTCACCCTGAGACATGCTTCAGACAAACACAATTTTATGTTGGTTGATGAACAAAAAACAACGAAGTTTACAATTTTGAGAAGAAATCATTTCATTCTTGCTGGCCACTGTAGATAATTTGCATTTATTTCACTGTTGTAACTCATTACAACACACTATTTTGTTTAGCTTAAATAATAGGTAAAAAACATAAACAAAAAACAAAAACTGTAGAGTTATGTGTTATGACTAATCCCTAAAGAGGCTATTCCTGGAATCATAGAGAAAATTCCTGTATCTTATATTTAAGCTTTAAACGGTTGATCTATGGCTTTGCCGTTTATTATAACTGTCATATCCAAAGTCCTCCTGGTCCTCCAAGGTGCTACTTGAAGAAAGATTAGATAAGACGAATGTCTTTGACAAAGATTATTACAACCTTGGTTGAAGGTACTGGTGGTTTTCAGGTCAATGGGACCCTGGGTGAGCTTTTTCTGCCCTCTGCACACAAATCTGGTAAGTGTTAATGTTATTCTTAGTTGCTACCAGGCGTTGGCTACTTAACACATTGGGACATAAATTAACTATTGATTGCGCAAGCATAAAACCAACAAAAAGCTTGTTTAGGGTACAACTGAAGTATATTTTTTTTCTTAGTTTGTTTTTGGTGCTTATTCTTCACCTCTTTCTCGTGGTGCTTCAGATAATTTCTATTGGCCATAACAAAAGCCCTTATAACCAGTTAGATATGTTCTTTTTGAAAAGAACCTTATTGTACCGTTTATGCTTACACTACAAGAAAGTCTAAGCTAGACACAATACTTAAAACTGAGAAAGCAGACATCAAGTTCAGATAGCCCAGCTAGTAGAGTTGCTTTTATTGAAAACTAACCTAATTATTAAATACAACACAAATTAGCATTTTATAAATATTGGATCTTGAAACCTAAAATTATTTTCAGTGTTCGTTTTGGGGTTTATTTTACCTGTAAGGTTTTGGTGTGCTCCGGTAACTTTAGGCCCAGACGGGTCACTGTGTGACTGGTCATCTGAGTCGACAATCTTCATCCACATTTCAGTTATTAAGTTGTTCATTTGTCAGTATGAGCCTCAATACAGTGCAAGTCAATGAGAAAATTCAGTTTTAGAAGTATAATATTAAGTTGACAAGACCCCCAAGACCTATTGCCTTCCTTGGTGCAGAATTTATAAAATGTACTTTTTTCTTTTGTTAAATGGTGATTGTGGGTGTACTGTTACTGAAATTCTCCTGTTTTTTAAGGGTTATGCACTCTATTAGGATTCCCGGACTGCATGGTGGAGAAGTAGGCCCAAAGCCCAGTATATAAAAAAGCCACGGGTGTTGTTTGCACCCATTATTGAACATTCTGAGACGCTACACATCAATTAATTAACCACACAATGCTGTTATAAGATCACATATGTAGCTTGATAAATGGCTAACACACATTAACATGTACCTACTTGTCTGTTCAATCCATCATGCATCTTTGTTGTTGGAAATGATCCAGCTGCTGTTCTTTAGGAATATAGAAAAAAGTCCTGTAATCCACGCAACCAAACGCCCATTTTCACAGAGACATTTTAGAAAGTAAAATAATTCCAACGAAAAAAAGTGGTTCCAGCTGCTAAAACCAGGAGGAGGAGGGTGTGTTTGCAGCTTTACCAGAGGTAAGCTGCTCTATCTGCAGGGGCGGACACCTCTAGCACTTCCTTGTTTTCACATATGATGTAAAATACATCACAATGTGAACACTGAGTGGTTTTCCAGGAGAGGGGGGTGCAGCTGTCCAGAGAGCAGGATTCAGGAGGATTACTTAGACATCCATGAATTAAGCCAGAAACCACTCTGGCGAGGCTTATTACTAGAAAATTGCACAGAAAGGTTGAAAACTCCCAAAACTAGGCCCTTTAAAAGACATTTCTTGCTTGTGGCACAACAGGAGGGCAAGAGCATTCATTCAGTATTTCTGACTATGAAAAATTTGGACAAGGATAGATAGACTCTAAATGAACAAGTACTGGTATGGAAGCTTGAGGTGGTCTCCTCATCTAATTTTTGTCAACTGGATCTCATTTTCAGTAGATATTTTCCATGAAGGACATTTTGATGAGGCAATCAAACCAGTGGATTTTTATGCATATTTTTTTATGTTAAATTTTATGTTTTTACTTGACATATATCAAAAATGACTCAAAGGATAAAATCAATCTCTGCTTTTCACATTTGTAACATTTGGCCACTGCAATAAAATATGAATTTATGTGTTTGTTTGGCTTTCACACATTATCACCACAGGTGTCGATAACCTAAGGTTTTTGTATTTGTGATTTCTTATCTTTCTTTTTTTTTCAATGTTAACTTGGATTAAAAAACTGAAACTTTTTCTGCAAGAACGAAGGCGGAGCACACCATAAAACAGCACCTCCCGTTATGCAGCAGAAGAGAGACTCTGAGAGAGAAACTGGGTCACCAATATAATCATTCGCCCCATATCGCTGTTATATCTTAGATTAATGATACAAACCTATTACATGCAATCCGTTTGCTTTTGAGTTATGGTTTAAGTAGTCTAGCAGTGAAAATAGAAGTCTCTCTCTTTAAACTACCTGGAGAGGCTCTATGTGGATAAAGTGATGCAAATTTTAGCTGCCCAAACAGGAAGCTTAGCATCATAGCCATCAGCAAACAACTCCTCCTTGTTGTCCTTTTCAACAAATTCTGCAACTTGTCCGCCCAAATGCTCAAGATCTGTGTACGGTTACTCAAGAACTTTGCAAACCCTGTGAACCTGTCAAACAAAATGCAACAGAATATCCATCCATCCATCTTCTTAACCGCTTATCCAATTCAGGGTCACGGGCAGCTGGAGCCTATCCCAGCAATTATCAGGCGTTAGGCAGGGTACACTCTGAACAGGACGCCAGTCTGTTGCAGGGCCAACACAGAGAGACAGACAACCATTCACACTCACATTCATTCCTAAGGACAATTTAGAGTGATCAATTCACCTATCATGCATGTTTTTGGACTGTGGGAGGAAGCCGGAGTACCCGGAGAGAACCCACGCATACACGGGGAGAACATGCAAACTCCATGCAGAAAGACCCTGGGCCGGGATATGAACCCACGACCTTCTTGCTGCAAGGCAACAGCGCTAACCACTGCACCACCGTGCAGCCCATGCAACAGCATATGGGGAACCAAAACTGACCTAATTAAAAATAAAAGGAAATATATAAATATATATATATGTTTTTTTGTTTTTTTGTGTGTTTTTTTTCTTACACCGGCGTTTTTGCAAAGGCATGTATATATTTATATATTTTGTATTTCCTTTCCCATATTATGTGTATCAGGTGATTGCAGAAAAATTAAGTACACTGCTATCTTAGCTGAAAGTAATAAAGTAAGTGATGACTACATATCGTTTCACTTAGACATTTTGAGTGAGAGTCTACTCCAGTTAGCTGCAGACAAAGATAATGAAGTTGACCAGGTAGTTCTCCAGATTTTAGAGGAAGTGGCTTCTCGCTGGCATGCACAATCGCTCTGCACATGGATCCTGCTCCTTCATGTTTATTGACCAATAGTAGAGGATATCAAGAAGGGCAGCCCTCCTTCTTTGCATAATGAGGCAGAAATACAAAAGGTAAATTCAAGAGAGGGTGAAAGCTAATGTAAAAACAACGAATTCACGTTTAAGGAAAAGGAAAATAATAACTATTTTTTCCAGCCAAAAAGCATTTCTTTGTGTCATTTATATATATATATATATATATATATATATATATATATATATATATATATATATATATATATAGTGATGAACATGCATTTATAAGGGAAAAGAAAAACAAAAAATATATACATTTCTTTGCATAAATGCTCATATAGGGAAAAGCAAAAACAAAATATATACATTTTTCGCAAAAAGCACGTAAAAGGAAACTGTGTATTGCTGCTTTTATTTTTAATTTCCGGGTTTGGCTCTCTATAACAGAGATGAAGATCTAGGACCTGAAAAACAAACAGAGTTTTCTGTATTTAGTAAAGTAAAACCAACCTGGTAGCAGTATTAGGGCTTTAGTTTCTGTGTAAATTCATAGAAGCAACACAAAGGAAAGAATATCCTTTATTAATTACCAATGCAATATTGTCTGACTGATGTTGCTTTTTTAAGCAACTTTACTCAAAATTTTAACTTCCAAGTTTGATATTTGAAAAATTAATGGAAAAGTGCCAACAAATGGGGGTTCCAAGTTGAAAAGGTGAGTGTTTACAATTTACTGATATTGTATGTAGAATTTATGTCATATAATAAAATAGAGCAGTGCATAATCGTGCAAAGGGAGAAAAACACAATATGATTTTCCAAAGGTTTTACAAACACAGATTTGAAAAGCGTGGAGCACATTTGTCCAAACCTCATTTATCTGATTAGCCCTAAATACAATCCAGTGCAGTCAATACCTTTAACGTGTGTAGTGGGATTTTGAGACTCTTAATTAAATGAGAGAGATTCCTTTAAGTTTTTTGGAGATTTTAATATGATTTGAATTGATCGTGCAGGAGGACAGTACACATCACAGCAAATGTTGAATACTGACCCGTTTTGGCCTTACAGCAACGAGCTTATATGATTTCTAGCAATCTTGGTCTATCTATTCTAGTTGATAAAGTACAACTCTCAGAATAAAAATCAGAGACTTAGTGGCGTCTTTCTCTTAGATTAGACAGCTTATAACTTAATGTATCTTTAAGGATGCCCGGTTGCAGAACTATCTCCATGGTAACACAGGATATGGACTATCATTATCAAAAACTCTCTGACCATGTCCTGGGTAAAAACGTCACATAATAGGCTTAAACATTCAAACTGATACTACAACATTAAGTAAACCATGTCACTGTTGATTACATAGTAGAGAAAGTACATAACATTAAATTCTTTCCACCACACGTGTAATCAGAATGTGATTGCAACATGACGAAATAAAGAAGTGTTTGAGGAAATGCAATTATTTTGCAAGGCAATGGAATTTTTTCTCAAGGATCACATGCAACCTTTCGCTCGTGATTATGTTCCTATTGTATACGAAAGTGCAGATTGCAGAACTATATGTTGTTTTTAGCTTGCATTGCTTACAGTGGTCATCATTTGGGAGATTTTGTTTATTCCATTTTTTGTCTTACCTTTTAGTCACGTGCTTTTATTTTGAAAGAGACAGCAGCTTCGTAAACGATGCAGCCCCGCCCCCAACTGGCTCAGATCAACAGAGGCAGGAGTCCAGGCAAAGGGCTGTGAATCAATGCCTGTGATGGAGCGAAGATAAAAAGGCACCAGCTCAGTTTATATTTCTTTTTCCCAGAAAAGAAAAAGAAAGAAAACGTGAGTTGGTCATAATTTTGTCCAGCAAGATAATTATATTGTTTGCCAATTGTTTTGTTGTTAAACTGATGTGATTCAAAACACTACTATTAACGTTACTATCCAACGAAAATATGATTGACTTTCCACTACAAAGTTTCCAGTAACAGACAAAAGCGAATTTACAATAAATACTGCATATAAAACGGTTGTTAAATTACATTCATTTTTTATTAATAAAACCCAAGGTACACAATTTCCACATATTGAACTGAGTTTTCTCTAGATGTATGCTTCTGGCCTGTTCATTACATCCCGGTCAGTATTTTTCTTTATCTTATTCATGTCCGCTGTATTTATGTTAGGGATCAGATGAGGTTCATGTTGACACTGGTGAGGGTCAGACAGAAAGAGACGACACTGCAGAGCTGCAGGTAGGAGCTACAGCCTAATGAATGAGGAGGTGATTTGAGAATGTTGGTCGATCAGGATAAGGGAACATTATTGTATTAAAATAGTAATACAACAAACATGACTAAACTCTTTCTCAATAGAGCTTTTCTGTGTTTTTTTATTGATGCTGCATTTTTTTTAAAGCATCAATTTCACCACGTGGTAGATCTTGTGTTTGAGAGCAAACTGATTTGCCATGATTTTTAAATCGCTCTAGCCCTCCATCAGTATATGGTTACACCTTAATCATGTATGCTGTTTTTATATTAGAGATCAGATGAAATTCATCCTGAAAGCAGTGAAGGTGAGACAGGGAGAGCCTGTGCTGCAGAGCTGCTAGTAGTTGGAACTATGAAGGAGGATAGATAATGTAGTTTTGTTTATAGGTTTCACATCTTTGTGTCATTTGGTAGAAAATATAGCTTGTGGTTCCCGATAGGTTGGGGACTCTGTTTTAGGTTGTTAGTGAGGGGAAGGGTTCAAACATAAGAAGTTTACATGATTTAATGTAAATAAAACAATATTCAGCATGATTTTAATATTGCACTAGCCCTCCATCAGTATTTTTCTTTACCTTATTCATATCCACTGTTCTTACAGTATATTAAGGATCAGATGAGGTTCATGTTGACACTGGTGAGGGTCAGACAGAAAGGGACGGCCATGCAAAGCTGCAGGTAGGTGCTACAGCCTAATGAAGGATGTGGGGATTTGAGAATGCTGGTGATAAGAGGATGGTTCGATAAAGTTTAAATAATATAACAAACATGAGGTAAACTACTTGGTAAAAGAGCTTTTTGTCTTTTAAAAAAGATGCTGCATATTATACAAAGTAGTTTTTTCACCACTTGGTAGATCCTGTTTTTGAGAGCAAACTGGTCAATTTCCTTAGTTAATATAAGAATAAATGGGAAAAATGCAGAAACACACGTTTTCAATTTGTGTCCCCCCCAATCTTGAACTCCTTCCTACGCCCTTGGGTAGCAGATCTTTTTAGCGCTAGGAGTCGGCGAGGTGAAGCAACAGTGAACAAGACTTGTCTTTTTTAAAAAGGTTATTTTGGCACAGTGGCCTTTATTTATTGTGCTCCAACAGGAAATGGAAAAAAAGAGAAATTGGGGGGAAGACATGCGGCAAAGATCCCAGCGTGGAAGGCTGCATTGAGGACTAATTGTCTCCTTTTATAGGGTGCACGCCTTACCACTACACCACCCGCCACCCCAATTAGACTTTTCTGCCCAGGACAGATGCTAGACTGGACTTAGACCTGGGGAACTAATAGGCTAAGTCAACATCTCAAACCATTGCTTAACAGTTTTTTTTTCTGGAAGCAGAGAGCCCAGTAGTAACTGTACAGTCTACTTTGTTGCATTAGATGGCCTACTGTTGTAGGTGGGCATCCCTGAGCCTTGGCTGCCTATGTTCCTGTTGTCAGCTCCCCACTGTTCCTTCACTGAGAGAGACTGGCCAGTGCAAACTGGAAACAGCCTACAATTGTTGTAGTTTTAGAAATATTCTGAACCCTTCCAAATAATTTAATTTAAGAATTCAAATTACCAGCAAATGCTGGGTATGTTTCACTCACTAGCAGTGTTGGGAGTAACAGCATTTAAGCATAACGGCGATACTAATAGTGTTATTTTTTAGGTAACGGACTAATCTAATTAATTAGTTTTCCTATCGTTGCAATGCCGTTACCGTTACTAGAGATGTAAAGTGGCCTACAGTGTGGTTGAATGATGCACAGCGCCATCAGGCTTTCTGACAGCCAAACTCCAACTGCAGGGACAGAACAGGTGTCGGTGATGATTGCGGGGTGGTGAAGAGTTATCATTTTTATTCCACCTTTAAAAAAAAGAAGTTCATGTGTTCAGTGTTGGTGCTGTGTTCTTCATAATTATCCTGCTTAAGTGTCTGAGTAGGGTGTTGATAGGAAAGGAATGTTGCCCCACTGTGCGAAGCTGCACCAGTCAGAATGGACACTCCCTATGTATCTGTGGTCCCAAGTCTCATTGTATAAGAGGTGTTAATATTTTTTGTTTTATCCAAAATCAAGTTACATTTTAATGAAATTAAAAGGCCCATTAATTTTATTGATAAGGTTCATAGAGTTTAATTAGAGTTTGATTCTTTTATTGAGAGATAGGACTTTCATTTGTTGTAGTTGTGTGATTTTCCAGCCGCATTGTTTAAGAATTTCCCTCAGGAGAAATTCTTTTAGAACACTAATAAGAACTTTTAAAAGCATGGAATTGGTTTAAACAAGTTTGAAAAAGCCTGGAGACATGCTGGAGTCTTTCCATTGGTTTGACTGGTAAAGTTACGCCCTGGAGTTTTCCACTGCTCAGTAAATTTCAATTGTTGAATATGCATAATGGTGCACTCAGACCAGAGCTCTTTGTCTTGTTTGCAGTTTGTGTATTTCTTATGGTGTTGTAGGTTAACCAGAGAATAAAAGAACCAGAGCACTGGGGATCGGGATCCCTAATTTGTAGTCTGGGACTATACTGCAGAGAGAGGTCAGGGATCTCCACTGGACTCTGGGACGTCCAGTACTAGTCTGCAGCAGCTCAACAGTGGGTGGATACCCTGACCCCTCTCGCTGTCTGCAAAAATGAAGCATTACATCTTGTTTTTTGGTCACTTTTTGGCCATATTTGAATTGTTGTCTGGAAGTTTGGGGAAACACAAGTCTTCACAACTGTTGGGCTCACCCCAGAAAAGAGCCATCAGAATAATCCATAGGGCAGGTTGCCAGGATCACACTAATGAGTTATTTATAAACGCCTGCCTACTAAAACTCCTACAACTGGTTGAACTTCAAACAGACCAGCTAATGTACAAAGCAAAATACAAACAATTATCAGGTAATTTAAATAAACTTTTTACTGATTGAGAGAAATTTTTTTTCCTGTATTTAGTGTTTGTGTATACATAGACAGTTGTCGACGAATTAGCATGACCAAGCAGTCGGGGTCTACCGTGTCGCACATGAGGGCTGCTGCCATGAATATCATGTTTTTGGTAGTTAAAATACATACATTTGCTTAAAACCACAGTGTGTGTTGTTTTTCCTACACATTTCCACTATGAAATGAAAAGCGATTTAATAAACAATTTTAAAACGTTTCCTCGATGTTGTGCCAAACAACTGTTTGATGACTAGGCTACAGATTTTATTTAGGAGATGTGCTACGAAGCCTACACAGCCATGTCTGCACATCTTAAACTGGACCAAGAAAGAAACAGAGACGTGCGTCTCCCGTGTTTACCTGTCTGTTCTCACTTCACGCGCGCGTACCCATCGGCCCTGCACACTTGTCTGTCTACGAGAGCGCTCACTGTCCTGGGCGCTCATTTGTCAGATCTACTAAAGCACAGATCTGTGTGTCTTTTGCGTATATGAACAACTATACGCATTTTGTGCTATTTATCATTTGGCACTTGTCGGCAGAAACGTTCTTAAATATAATAACAGTTCTGACGGTGCATATGAACAGCATCTTGTGAAATAATTTTTATAGAACTGCTGCTCTGTCAGTTTTACTTAGACGGAAAACTTTTCTCTTCAGTTATTTGCCTCCCCCAAGGAGATAATTTTGATGGTTTCCTGTCTTCTGGTAGAAGGATTCAAAAAGCTGTGTACGGATTTGGATCACACTTTAAACCAGCTTTTTAACTCTGGGCTTTTTAACTTGTCAAAAATGGCCCTGTAGCTTTTAAGGATGTTGCTAAATTCGCTCTCTCTGTCTCCGTGCGCACTGCCATCCAAAGCAGTGTCCTCAATTACACAACTGAATGTGTCTGATGTGGTAATTTGCTTTGGCGCTGGAAGATGTGGCCACGTGCCCTGACTCTGTGCTGATGTTTTATTGCATTAACTATAACTTACAACACCTGAATTTCTATTTCTTTAATTCTTGGAAATGTTTTATTAAAAGACACCATCATGAGATCCTTTACAGGGGGCCATATACTGATAAGAAAAATATTCTATCAAAAGGAAGCTGTTCTTGTGTTGTAGTTCCCCTGTTCTACCACTAGAAGATGTGCATATGCACAGTCAGGGCTTTTCTTAAAGTTAGAAACGTTTCTACTTCAAGACAAAATGATAAATACAACACAATTAGGGCTGGGGAATAAAAAATTACAATATGTTTCGCAATTTAATTTTTAATAATATAAATATGAGTCTAACGCAATAGATCTCATCTCTCATTTTTTAGTAAACATATGAAATAGCACAGTGCCGAACCAGTTACTCTGTGATATAGGTACTTGATACCTACAGCACAGGTGAAGCACCAAAAACCACACATGGAGATGTTCAGGCACCATTTACACTACATCTGGTGAGGGATTGCAGAGGTTGAGTCTGCAAGTCATTGGCAAAACTGCAGGGCGATGAATTGATCTAGGGATTTGAATGCAGAAGTGCAGAGCAACACGCTTTTATATGCCTCACCATGTCAATTGAGGTGCTGGGCATTTCAATGTATGTTGCAAACTCTAATATTGTAACCACAAATACCATTTTACTTTTATTTTGCAGATTTTACTCATTTCATTCCTTTGGAAAGGTAAGGGGATTTCTGCACTAACAGTGTGCTGAGCCAACACTACTTCCATTCTGTCATTTTTAAATCAAAAAAATTTAACATTTCTAACATTTCTTTTGTTTTTTCCATCAAGGATCGTAACAAAAAGGGAAAAATATATTATTATGTATATGTATTTTATTATAACATAATGAGAATTAGAATATGGTTCAAGTTCATCTGTTTCAAGAAACACGGTGTAATACAAGATGTCGTTACAATAATGCCATTTATTTTGTTGAATGTTTAAGTTTGTCAAGTAAAGTTTGTGAATTAAAAAAAACAAAACTCTAAAACTTTCTTTTAAAGGAAAATAGTCTAAAAACGGGCATTTTCCCTTATAGCAAGTGCTAAAGACAAAGCGGTTTTGAATTATTTTGAATAAACCTTAAAATTAATATATTGACTAATTAGTATTAACGGAGGAAACTCCATGAAAAAACTAAATCTGAATATAGTTCAGTCAGCAACACTTTTTTATGACCACTTACTTTGTTTCATTTGCCTGAGATAAATAGACATTTATATGATTAAACACCAATAATTACAAAGTTTGAGAATACTTTTTGTCAGGGCTTTTACTAATTCTCTTTCATCTTAATTATATATTATTTACAAATTTGTGATTCTTTTTTCGGACCAAGCAGAACACAACAGAACTGTTGTTGGTCATAGACACCAATATTTTTTTTATGACATCACTACACCATAATCTATACAGTAATAAATTGCATAATTGTGCAGTGTGTCTTTCAAGACATACTGCATATTTTGTACACCATAAAACACTTGTTTTTTAAACAGTTTGGTGACACAAAAAGCAATTTTGATGTTCGTTTTCGGAGTTGTCCTGCATGAGTTGTCCTGCTCCTAAAAACCGCACTATATAACTTTTCATGAAGATGCTAACAGAAGAAGCGAGGAAAAGAAACCGGGGTGCAAGAGCTGAAAGCTTCCGGAGCTTCACCGCTGGAGATGGCTTGTTAACCTCTGATTCATTATGGAGTGCATTTTTTTGCCGATGTGAATCAGGGGTATGGAAAGTTGCAGCTTTCTGAGCTGAGGAGCAGCAAGATGGGAGAAAACACCGGTCAGAGAACATTTCCTTCCCTTTACTGCTGTGAAGGATCTTTCCTGTCAAATGGTTGCTTACTTTAGGTTAAAGTAAGATTACCTTCTAAAACCCATTGTTACAACTTTTCAGTTTTATGTGGTCGCCCGCTGTGAGAGAGACATTACAGACAAAGCAGGATGTATGGATGCTGAACTACCCGTGTTGCTACTAGATTGGTAAGTAATAAATGTGTCTACTTTGCGGTCTAGTTCCCCAAACTAGAAACTGACTTCAGTGGAGGACTCTCACCTCACTTCTGCTCCCTGGTTCTTTTGTCCTTGGCCAACCTGAAAACACCAAAGAAACTCAGACAGGACTCAAGAGCTCTGTTTCGGCATATGTCAGGAATGAAAACAGCATCAACCAGTGATTCTGTTGCATTCGAATTCTTCTCAGCAGTGTGATGCCTTTTATTCAACATCACAAGATCAAAGTTCACAGGGGTGTGTCATTAGAACTGGGGTCTTCGGTTGCACTTGAAACCTTTTCCTGTTTAAACACACTGTGCATATAATCAGTTATATAATCAACTGTGATGTGGTCTGTTTAGTCACTCAAAAGAAACACTATAACAAGATAAAAAGGCAAGATGCAATCAATATACAATCAAAAGAGTAGAATAGCTCATACATAAATCAGTGATGCGCTCAAAAAAATTGTTGGGTGAAAATAATAAAATCATTTAAATCATTTCCACACAACTGATTTTGGGTCTATTTAGCGATAATTAATTTTGTTGAGTGAACTAAATGTAAACATGTAAACATGTAAACAGGTCAACCTAATACATTTAGGTTGCTGTAAGGCACAAAAAGAATCTTGTTTTCTAAGCAGCTACACTAACCACTTTGCTACACAATAACTCAGAAAACTTGTTTATATTAACATATGAATTCATTTCCAGTGTTAACTAAACATGATTATAATGATTTCAGTAATACAATTCCTTCACTTTTTTCATGAAAAAAAAGGGAATTGGCCGGTCTTTATAATATTATAACTTTTACTTAACACTGGAAATCAAGTCATATATATTATTATATACAAAGTTTCAGAGTTATTGTCTAGCAAAGTTGTTAGTGCAGGTGTTCAGAAAGCAGAGGCCCTTTTCTGAGTTTAAGTCCCATCCCCTGCTGTTTATTTTTGTACCTTAAAGCAACCGAAATGTATTAAGTTGACCCAACATGTTTAAATTTAGTTCACTCAACAAAATTAATTATTGCTAAATCAACCAAAATGAGTTGGGTGGAAATTATTTAAATAATTTTATTTTGTTTACCCAACAAGTTATTTTTTTGAGTGCATGACCTATCCCCCTTTTTAGGTCTGTCGAGTCACACACTTTTAGAAGTTTATTATTCTGAGTATATTACAGAGCCTAAATAATCTAAAAAAAAACTAAGTATAATAAAGACAATTATGATTATTAATGCATCACACCTAGTAAAAAGTAATTATTAATTTAATCAGAACACATTTATCATTAAAACAGCAGGACATTAAAACCTTAAGAATGAGTGTAATAAAAGTTGGTTAAACGTATTTACAAGTATTTTATACTTCAACGGTTATTTGGTCATTATGATGTGACAAAGTCAGCGACCCCTGGAGGACTAAGCGGTTCAGAAAATGGATGGATGGATGTGATAAAGTGGTGAGAAAACTGTAGATGAAAAACATCAGGAGTATATTTGGTGTCCATCTATGTTCAAAACATTTTTTGGTCATTGACATTAACCCATAGTTTACTATATCTTAGCCCCAATGTTACTTTATTTAAAACTTTCTTAGTGAGAGCAGATTTTACAAAAAAAGGCTTGTGGATCACAATAGTGAGTCATGTTTAGAAGAAACACATTGATAAACTATTTATACTGCTACACAGGTAAGGTTAATGGAAAGCAGAGGGTGTACAAAGTGTGATAATTTCCATTGTGTTGCTAAATGTAACAACAACAAAAAAGTGACAGCCTCCTCTCATATCTGTCCCCTCCCATTCGATAAAGTCAGATACAGATTTATCATTTGGTTGAAAGATCGTAATGATCAGAAGCCTAAACTGGAATACCTTCAAAATGATGATCATTTATTGGACAGTTCTCCTATTTCCCATTGGAGGTGAGTATTGTCGTAAACCTTGGATTATTTTTTAATTTTACATTGAGTTTTGAATGCATTTAATTTTTTATTTCAGGATGTGCAAAAGAATATATACCAAAAACTGTCATTGTTGGAGAAGATGTCACTCTAACATGCAATCTAAGCCGGCAATCTAATTTGTCAGGTTTCCTCTTCTGGATGAAATTTGTTGCTGGAAACTTGCCTGAAGTTTTAGGAGCAACATATACTTTTGATGGAGTCATCATTAAAACTGCACCTCGCATCACTGCAAAGAAAGAATCAGGAACTTTTCTTCTCCAAATAAAGCAAACACGGCTGAGTGACACGGCTTTTTATTACTGTGAGGAAACAATTGAGCTAAACAAATCCATTTTAAATGGGACTTTTTTGAGAGTAAAAGGTAAGTAGAACTTTTGTTGCATTTAGATTTTAGGTTATAGAAATTTCTGTGTAGCAGGATAATGTATCTCACATAAATTAGTTTAATCTATGCCTATGCATTCCATGCATACTGAACAATAATGTAGTGTTTTCCTGTTGCTTCCCAGAACCAGAAGCTGAAATGACCACCATTGTTCAAGAGCTCCCATCTCTTCCAGTCCAGCTAGGAGATTCTGTGACTCTTCAGTGTACTGTCCTGTCTGAATCTGACAAACTCTTCAGTTTGAAAAATGCCAGTATTTACTGGTTCAAAGCTGCACCTAATAAATCTTATCCCAGTTGGATTTATATCCATGGAAATAGTTTAAGGAAATGTAAAAGGATTCCTGATGAGCAATCTGCACGTAAATGTGTGTACAACTTTTCATTAAACAATATCAGATTCTCTGATGCAGGAACGTATTACTGTGCCATAGCCACATGTGGACAGATATTGTTTGAAAACGGAACAAAACTGGAAATTGAAGATATAACTACTTATGTGTGAAGTATTTTTCTCCTGATGAGTTATTGGTTTTCAATGAAGTAGAATCCTAAACAATTGAGCCAAACTTGTGGCTCAGCATTTAAATTTCTTTTTATCATAGTTTATTTTGGTCAGTATACCTTATTGTTTTTTTCCCCCAATTTCAGGAATCTCATCAGTCTGTTATTCTCTCGGGACCACTATATTCATTGTCCTGTTGTGCGCTGCTTTGGCTGTCAGCGTTATGGTTATTGTTCAACTAAATCGCACCATTAAAAAACTGAAGACTGATATCACTGGTAATAAAAGCTTATTTTAAAGAATTCTCCAAATGAATTTGTATCTTGTCATTGTATTGTTTTTTCTTAGTTTTATTTGTGCTTTTTTCATTTTCTAATCCAGCACCAACGGCAGACTCTGAAGTAACTGCTGGTGAACAATGTCAGGCAGTACGCTGGTAATTTTCTGAGTTGGTAAGCAGATCTAGTTATTTTTCTCAGTCGTCATGTTTTATTTATCCATGCAGATAAATGAAGATGGTTTGGTCTATTCTGTGCCAAATTTTGTCAAGAAGAAGACAAAAGTAAAAAAATGTGCAAAGGCAGCGGAGGGAGAATGTATCTACGCTGGTACCCGGACGTTGGGGTATGAATAGCATCAGAATCGACCCTACAAACTTATCCTGGTTTGATATTTGATTATTTATTTTAAGATAAGTTTCAAACTTTTAAACATGAATCTATGGTGTGGATAATATTAATATATTGTTAACTGGATAATTTGATGTTCAAAGCAGAGAAACTGACAGTCACTTAATTGGAACAATTGGTACAGAAAGAAAGAAAGAAAGAAAGAAAGAAAGAAAGAAAGAAAGAAAGAAAGAAAGAAAGATTAACTAAATTTCATGAATATGGGCAGGAAAAAGTGAAATTTGTAGTGTTGTATGTTTAATGTGTAAAACCTTTTACCATCTACAATTGAAAATTAGGTATATTTTTCAAACTTCTCTTATTTTTTTAAACTTGTTTTATTGTTTATGCTTCATTATTTTATGCTTTTTTATGCACTGCTAATAATTAGTAAATAATGATTATGTTATGTTAAGATATATTTTTTCCCGGTATCTATTGTTGTTGTCTTTTGTGCAAGAGCTAATTATCTAAATTGAGTCATACTTTTTGCTTTGTTTCAGTGTAGTAACAAGTTGATTTCTGAATTATAAACATTTGACATGGAAGAAAAAAATCAGATACAGATACCATGTTATGATGGCACTGGCAGTAGAGGATGAGTTTGTCTTTTGATATTGCAAATTGTCCCTACTCGACTTTCTTAAATTTGGTTTTGTTGTTTAAAAATGGAAAAAAAAATCTAGCAAACCATGAATAACAAACTGCGTTTTTATTAGTGTTTATCCTTAATAATGGGCTGATATTATGCAGCTTTATAACTGGTGAGAAGAAACAAACTCATTCCTCATTAAAAATAATTTATGTTTCTATAATTGAGAACAAATATGCAGACTACAACCACAGGAGGTCAGCAAAACTGTTACAAACATAAAGTTAGCAGAGACAGAGAAACCCTCAGATTGAGAAGAAATACATGAGCTGGTGTTTTATTTCATGATTGCATGTTATTTCGTTACAGTTTAGTGTTCATGCACCCGTACCCGTTTCAGATGTGATCAGCCCATTAAATGGCCGTTATTAGCGGTTTTCACTCATTAAATGTCGTCATTTTTTTGCCCTCTCTACGTACTGAAACATACTTTTCCGTTTGGTGTTTACAACCTCTTCAAATTAGGTTTAGATTTAGGCATTTAAAAGAAAGTATATTTGTTGTTCTGTGACCTTTAGGTTAGGACATAAAACTTGTAGGTTGATTAAAATTGGTTAGATAACTCCAGTTACGATATGCTACTCTGACTAAGTATTTTTGACACCTGCAGACAGTTGGCTGTTATCAGCGATAAGAATGGTAGATAACCTATTAGTAGGTAGAGAGGGCATTGTCTGACGGCATTTAATTGGAGTGAAAAAGTTTTTCGTTCCAAGGTGTGAATGTGTGGAATGTTTTAGACTCTAAACTTTAGAGGTTGAGCTAGAATGTTGTTCATCATTATTTCTGTTTAGAAGAAAGCTTAAAGATAAAATAATGAACTCTTACATAGAGAAGAAATTGTAATTTAACTTTATGGAATTGTATTTTTTTGTTGTTCTGGTTCATTTAACAAACATTTGTAACAAATGTAACAGCTACTCTGTTATGTATTTTAATGCTCTTCCTTGTATATTTTCAAAGCTAAAGTCTAAAACCAATGATTGCATCTTTAATAATCTGTATCTGTTTAACCCAGGAAGGAGCTGTTTGTATCTAAACTTAATGTAATTTAGACATTCCAATTAAATTTGTTGTGTAAATGTATATTGCATTGTATATTGGGGTAGGCATTTGTAAGTTAATTGATTAAACCTACTCTTTCTTTTCAATATTCACAACTGTAAAATTTTGAAAAACAAAATAAATATCAATTTTTATTTTTATTTATTGCATGCTTAGAAGTGTTTTTCTTATCGTACATTTACACAAAGTGCCACAGCAATTTCCAAATGTTTTGAACCTGTTCAACATTCGACAATAAAACCTGATTTCTGATTACACCAGCAGCAGCCTGAACCGTCAATATGAGGCAGGTGGGATCCCAACCTTTATGTGATTCGGGCTTCAAACCTCATTGAAGCAGGCAACATTTATTAAATCTGCTGTGGTCCAATTTGAATGAGTCTGTGTCAACAGTTTCCTGTTGTTTGCAGACAGGACTGGCAGTTCTTGCGGTAGTCTACTGCTGCAGCCCATCTGATTCTATATTTGACATGTTGTGCATTAGGTTGGGGTATACTGCATCCCTTGGTTCATTTAGGGGAACCATTCTTTGCTAAACCAAGAGATGGGGTGTGTGTGTGAAAACCACAACAGATCAACAGTTCCTGAAATACTCAGAACAGCACAGCGGTTTAACATTTTGAACTTCAGCAAATCCTCCTAATCGCATTTAGATACCTATAAGCTGAGATGGATAGAGCCCCGCAGAATTATGCTCTAGTAGAAGAAGCACAACTGTAACGTATTTGACTCCTTTAAGAGTTAAAAACGGTAATCCAAGAAATTATTAAAGTAAAGCAAAAAGTTAAAGGCACCACAGGACTCAGTACCTGTGGTGCCTTTAACTTTTTGCTTGTTGTGGCCATTTTCTGTGAATTCTTGGAAATCTCAAGTTTTATTCATTTTTGTTTTTCTTTAAAACATTCATAGATAGTAAAAATGCTATTTCACTTTGTAAATTTTGTTTTTAAATATATTTGTGAATAGTTTATAAAGTTGTTGACCCCGTTAATTAACCAGATTAAAAACACACGGGTAGGTGTGACAGAAATGACTTGTTTGCCAATTGTCAGATGAGATGATGGGTGTGTTTTGTAAAAAGTTTTATTTGTCCACATTTGTTTGGACTTGACGACTTAGTTTAAGTTAACTTTTGTGTTGGTGAAAATGGAAGAAGCTCTGGTATGATTTTTGAGCTATAATATTGTAAGAATAATTAGAACATATCTCAAGTAATCAAGTTTTGAAGTGCATGCTTAGGTAAAAATACCCGTTGCCAGCGGCGGCTCCAGAAATTTTTTTCGGGGGGGGGGGGCAATGGGGGGGTCTTGGTCAATTCAAACAGGGTCTGTGATTGATCATCCTCTTACATACAATTGCACCTTTCCTCAATGACAAAAGAACCATTTAAATCACTAATGCATAATAAGTGGCTTAGTTATTAGCAATATTAATAATGGTTCATATACAGTTATTAATAGTGACGAGCTCCCCCTGGTCAGCAGGGACAAATAACTAACATCAAATGTCAGTCTAAATTGACTTTTAAAGTCAATCTGGAAATATATAACTACAGATTAAAGAAAGATGCTTCAAGTTTACGCACTGGCTTCAGCAAATGACAATAAAAAACACAATCATGACAGATCAACTCTTCAGAATAAAAGTTTTTTACAAGTTACCAAACTGATTTACAGGTGAAACTAGAAAGATTTGAATATCGTGTAAAAGTTCCTTTGTTTCATTAATTCAACTTAAAAGGTGAAATTAAAGGATGATAAAGACTCATCACATGCAAAGCAAGATATTTCAAGCCTTTCTTTTTTTTAATTATGATTATGTCTTACAGCTTATGAAAACCTGAAATTCAAAATCTCAGAAAATTTGAATACTGTGAAAAAGTTCAATATTTTAGGTTTAAAGTGTTATGCATGCTCATGCTCTAATCAGCCAATACCAGTAAACACGATCAGGCTGATAGCATCCATTTCGGGCCCTGAGAACGTCAGTGAGGGGTCTCCTGGTGGTTTCCAGAGTCAACAATAAACACGGTGAGGCTGCATTTCAGTTTCAGGCAGCTAAAATATGGAACAGTCTTCATGAGGATGTGAGACAAGCCTCAACTCTAACAATATTTAAATCTAGGCTGAAAACAGTTATTTTTACCCGTGCATATGACAATTGAAATTATGTTATCTGCACTCTTGCTTTTTATTGTAATTCATTATTTTTTAAGTTGATTTTGTTTTTTTTGTTTTGCTTTTTCCTGTTTATCCGTTTTCTTAATTTATGCAACTGTGAAGCAGAGTTAATTGCCTTATGTATGAATTGTGCTCTACAAATAAACTTGCCTTGCCTATGCCTCACTGAGGCAGGAAGTGATGTAAAAGAGGCCCAAACCAACTACATACTGAGTACATATGCTTGATTACTGTTCAAAGTTCCAAAATTTCTCTATTTAAAGTCCATGTTTTATTGATTTCATGTAATATTCTAATTTTACTAGATTTTGAATTTGGGATTTCCATACTCTGCAAGGCATTATCATGAAAATTATAACCAATCCTGGCTTGCTATAACTCAATTTGCTTCTAATGAGTCTATATCATATATTAGTTTAATCTTTTACATTGAATTAGTGTAATCAATTAACTTTTGCACAACATTCAAATTTTTCAAGTTTTTCCTGTGCATGAATCCTGCTTTATCTAACAAAATACAGACAAACACATATTTTGAAGTGTGACTGAGCATAATAACTCTTTCCTGATACCTGCCTGGTTTCTATCAGCAACTGATCTCTTTCTCTCCTTACCTGAAGACTCTGCATAATCCTCCCAGCTGTGGCTGCTGGCCTCATGTCTTCTCTCTGAATCTGATCTTTCTATTAACAAGGGCAATGACGATTTCTCTCAAACATGTGGACAGCAATAATGAGCACAAAATCTACAAAGGAATGAAAGAGGACTGGGTTTACTCCAAGCATTAACTAACTAGCTATGTAAAATAACTAACACTAGTATTGTTAACTAGCTTAAAACGATATAGTTGCATGTTTTAACTTGCTATCATTTAGCTAAGATTACCTGCAGCCATCACCAAAACTCAAACTGTATCTTGTTCGGAAAAATCTCTGCTGGGTTTTTGCATTGTGGTGCGTCTGGCTAGTTTCCTTAACCAGCTGCTTTGCTGTACCTGTCTGTGATCGATGCTTGCTTAGCGTGTGTGCATTTAAGGTGCGTTTAAAGACGGCTTGTAAAAATATGTTACCACACATTAAACGGCAGTAACAGCTGAAAAAGGTGCAAAGAACAGAGGGCGCGGACAAGGAAAGTGTGGGGGACAAATCCCATACGTATCCCACGGCCGTTACGCCCATGGATGGGGGGTCAAATGGGGGGTGATGTTTTTTTTTGGGAGGGTTTTGATACTCCCCAAGACCCTCCCTGGCGCCGCCACAGGCTGTTGCCACCAACAGTCTTTTGTTTTGGTTTGGAAAGTTAAAAGGCAGTGACACTGAGTGAGTGAACATAGACTGTAATTTAACATTTTAAATATATTTAATCAGACAAGCAAAAATATTAAGTTATGTACAAATAATAGTACTTCTAATACTAAAATATAAAAAATTATGCAAATAAATAACTGAATTTGAAATTAACAAATTCAGGCACATTAAATGTGTCTACATTATAAATACCATAACTATATACAACCAGTTCTTACTGTACAAATTAAATATGTTGGAACAGGGTAAGGTGCTTTGTGTCATATCCACTGTTTACTGTATCTTTACAACAGGATCAGCATCTCATCCAAAAGGCTTCTTTAGGTCTAAAACTTGGATGGGAGTATCAGCCAGACTTCCCTCAAGACTACTATGTCCTGGATGACTGAGAATCTATATCAACAGGCTCAGAAAATGAAATATAATATGAAAACATGAGTTTTAATATGTGTGACATATTAAAACTACTCCTAAAGTTTTTTTTATTTATTTTTTTAATGTACCCAATTAAAGACACACAGTTACTGCCAAGCTCTACCTACAAGCTGTAACTGCCACGTAATTGGCAGATTCATTGTGTTAAAGAGCAACTAAACAAGTGTACATCATGAAGAGGCTTGTGAGGAGATTTTATCTCAGTGTCAGTGAGTGTTGGCATAACAGGTTAAATAAGCTAACAAGAGGAAGCAATAGGAGCAGTCTATAATAATCAAAATAAATGATTTTATAATAAAAATGCAATACTTACACACCATAAGTAGTGGTTCTGCAGTTTTCAGAGAACAGTTTCAGTACACTTTATAGTCAATATGCTTTTTGTAAAAGTTATGTAACATGTATACAGGTTCTGGAGAGCCACATGAAATAAATTTATGTGGCCGGTTGAGAACTTTATCCAGAATTTAAGATTTATTAATATCTTAAGAAAACAGAACAGTAACATGTTTTCCAGCATCATATAAGAACCCTGATAAGTATGAGTTAAACCTGCAAAAAGGTGTGAAGTGCGACAAAATTTGAAAATAGTTGTGGTTTCAGTATGAGAGTGGCCAATTCTGTTTGATCTCAGGAAATAACAACGGTTTTAAAGTGTTTCTTGGTAAACGAGTATGTGAAAACTCAACACTTTTTTGGGGGGAGGTGGGGGTATTTAGGGGAGAGACTGAACAATTTTACAAATAAAAGTGACGTTTAACTCTTAATCATTGGTAGCCAGACTAATCTTGTATTTGAATTACATACCATTACCACATGGTAACACATTATCATGTGGTTGCATAAGAAGAAAAGTTATTTTTGTATGGATGCATGTCATCAAACATCACTAAGAAAATGACTGTTTTTATTGCTGGGACAATACTCCATAGACAGTTTTCCTTTCTATTAGGATAAAGTATTTCAGCACTTTCCAGTTGTATCATAAAACCAGTGTTTTGCTTTTCTATTTTTCTACAAAAAGTGAAAATTAATTATATTATCTTTGAGCTTATTTTAAATTTAAAGCTCCTAGTGTTTTTTTATCCATCGGATCAACAATAACTCCTCTTCAAAACCAGCACCACATTATGTATAAGGCTTTACTTGGATATGAGAAATTCAGTAAAAAAAATGTTTTCAGTTTTGCTTTAATACTTTAAACCCAGAGTTATAGCCTGCTGTTACAGGATCTCACAAAATTAGAAATGCTCAGGTTTGACCTCTTTAAATAAGTGCACAAACCTCAAAAAGCAGACCTTTTGAAGGCGCCAACACGACAGGAAACAAGACAATAAAATCTGCTGTCCTGTGGCTGTGTCAGGCAGTCGGACATGTCACATCCACCTCAACCCACAAAAAAAATCTAACACCATCAGGATGATGCAGATATGGATTGCTCTGATTTATCTTCATCAAGGATGTAAGTACTGTTCACTTTACTTTGCTTAAATCTTTTTTTTTTCAAAATGCAAAAACTGCCTTTTATGGTTTCTCTTTTTTCAGCCTTGGTGATTTTTTTTTTACCATTGTCCCATTTATCAGGTGGTGTTTGAGAATAGTTAACTTTTTCCATTCCGCTAACATTTCCTCATTACTGGTGCGAGGATAAAGATACAATGAAACCCATACAAACCTTTTATTTATTGTAATTCTTCATGTGCTTTTTAGATTCACTAATTTCAGTGAAGACAGTTCAACTGGGTGAACCTGTAACTTTTACTTGCTGGCTCTCTGATTTGGAGTACAGCAACACTCGAGTCAAATGGTATAAGCAGAATATTGGAGATACTTTAAGTTTAATAACAACCCTGATGAAGGCGACTACTGATCCAGGATTTGAGCAAGGCTTTCCTGCCTCACGATTTGCTGCAAACTATACCACATTCAACAGCACATTGACCATACTCAAAACCTTTAAAGAAGACGAAGCACTGTATCATTGTGCTGTATCTACGTGGAAGATAGATGTGTGGTCGGGGACCTATTTGTCAGTGAAAGGTAATATATATATACATATATATTTATTTATTTATTTATTTTTTTTTAATAAGACGTATTACACATCTGAAAAAGGCTAATACTTTAATCAGTTCTGGTCTTCTTTTTTACTTACATTTTCCAGACAGAAAAACAAGAACTATGCACTACACTGTTGTTCAGAAACCAACAGTATCTGATCCAGTTCAGCCTGGAGACTCTGTTACCCTGCAGTGTTCCGTCATCTTTCATTCCCAGATGGGATCCTGTCCAAATGAACGCAAGGTGTCCTGGTTTGGAGTCAGAAAAGACACATTCCTTGGAAACATCATCTACACAGAGGGAAACACAACTCATGACTGTGACAAGAAACCTGACACTCTGCCCGATTCCAGGAGCTGTGTTTATCACTTCTTAAAGAACGTCAGCTCTTCTGATAGTGGGACCTACTACTGTGCATTGGCCATGTGTGGGGAGATCATATTTGGAAATGGGACTAAAGTTGAAATTGAAGTTGAAGGTAAGAATATGATATATTTTAAAAAATAAATTAAAGGTTATGGGGCTGCACGGTGGCGCAGTGGTTAGCGCTGTTGCCTTGCAGCAAGAAGGTCGTGGGTTCGTATCCCGGCCCAGGGTCTTTCTGCATGGAGTTTGCATGTTCTCCCTGTGTATGCGTGGGTTCTCTCCGGGTACTCCGGCTTCCTCCCACAGTCCAAAAACATGCATGATAGGTGAATTGATCACTCTAAATTGTCCCTAGGAATGAATGTGAGTGTGAATGGTTGTCTGTCTCTCTGTGTTGGCCCTGCAACAGACTGGCGTCCTGTTCAGGGTGTACCCTGCCTAACACCTGATAATTGCTGGGATAGGCTCCAGCTGCCCCGTGACCCTGAATTGGATAAGCGGTTAAGAAGATGGATGGATGGATGGAAATTAAAGGTTGAATATGGAAAATTTTTATTAAACGTTATCAGAGGTGTGCAGAATGAAAGGGCACCCTTTCCTGTAAACGTTATATTTAACCTAAAATCCTTAAAGAAGATAACTTTTTCTGATCAGTGCACTGTGTTTATATTTACATGTTTCAGACAACAGCGGCGCGGCATTGTAGGTTGCCAAATACTATTGTAAACAACTGTCTGGAGCAACGAAGGATTTACTGTAGAAAACGGAGCACTCTGTGCATTTAGCTGCTGTGTCTAAGCCTCATAGATTTCACTATCTTTCTCAGAAGAGAAGCGACCTTACAATATCTAAAACCAGAGTTAGCTTAGGTGACGCCTACAACAGATGGACACAAATGAAAAACTTTTACAGTATCAAAACATACACGGAAATGGCAAAGTCTTTCATGGAGAACAGTAAGAAAATGTGCAATGCTTGAGTATATGACGTTGTTGCTAGATATGAGAGCATCAACCTCCACACTGAGTAAACCAAAGGAAGGGAAGTGGTTTCCTCTTGCACTCTCCAGTATAGCAGGCTCGCTTTTACCACTCCGGTGAGTTGCTATTATAAAGACTTTTCTAGCTAGCTTTTTGTATTGACAGGAGTTTCCAACCATACACCTCAGTCAAATATGCACGCTGTGAAATCTGTCGGATGTTTATGTAAATTCTAAAGTATAAATTATGACTTTCATAGAGGATATCACCAGGAGGAGTGTAGGATACCACTCAGCTACCGAAGTAAGATGCCTAGGGGACAGGTACAAAAACTTACTGTTGCCTTTGACCCATATTTTGTTAAAATTCTTTTTCGTTTAGTATTTTAAATTATTAGTACAAAATAGTCCTTCCCTGTAAGAACTGTCGCTGAACATGATGCTGGCTGGTTACAGTGTTAAGACCGGTGACGGAACTGGCATCCAGACGGCTTTTTTGTTCATGCTTTTTTGTTGTTTTTTGTTTGGTTCCCATGTTCCATATTCAACCTTTAACTTCTCTGGATACAAATCTTATTGCATTCATCAAAATCCACCTACAACTTTTTTGAGTTATGTTGCCAACAGACTAATAAAAAAACATAACTTTATTATAGGAGGCAACAACCAGATCTCTGATGTATGATGGAGCGTGATTATTAAAGGTTTTTTATGTAAGGAGGAGGCTCTTAAATTCTATTTTAGATTCAACAGGGAACCAATGAAGATACGCTAAAACAGGAGAAAAGGGATCTCTCTCTTTTTACTATTCATCAGAACTCTTGCTGCAGCATTTTGGATGAACTGAAGGCTTTTAATTCCATTTTATTGAACTTCCTGATAAAGAATTACAGTACCCCTGCTTTGAAGGAACTACTGTATCAGTCGATTTATATTTGCTGGTGAGCTCCAAATCCTTTAGGGTGGAAGGCCTCCATCCCATCTTCCTCATCTTTTGCTCTGTTAGATTAAAGACCTGACTCTAGCTTGGCCATGACACATTGTTAATTTAACTTCCATTCAGAATAAACATCTGGGTAACATCTTGTTTTTACTTTAAACCTAAATATGCCAGATATGATTAATTGTGGGTTGAACTGCATTTAGTTTTTGTTAAATATAAATTGTTTTAATGGTTCTTATTCTCTGTGTCAAAAGGCAGCAGATGGTCACATCATATTTTGCTTCTGATGTGCACTCTGGTGGCTATATGTGGGCTTGCCTTTGGTATTACCATCCTCAGCACAAAGTGGGATTTTTGTAACGGTAAAGCAGCATGTTTTATAATATATATTGTCTGCTAATTTCAGGAGTGTTGTAATAAAGCTTCAGTATTATTTCATAATTTTTTATTGTATCTGTGTATTTTCTTGTATTTTGCAGCTGAGAATGATCCACAAGGAAATGTAGAAAAACACAAGTTAAAGGTGAGATTATAAAAAAGCATTATTGTAAACTAACACACTCACCAATCTACATGATTGAATTTCTGCGTTTCTTCATTCCCAGTGATTCAGGGATTTATGTTTTCTTTAATTGTTTTAGTTATAACATTACTTTTATTAGCTGAATAATAGGCTTGATAGTCTTAATGTCTTTCCCACAGTAGCTTCATTTGTTTAATGTCTTTCCATCTATTTTTAACTTCTTTAAACACTTTCATATAATTTTACTGTATAAAAAGTGTTCATTAGTTAAAGCTTGACTGATTTTATTTCAGTACAACTGTCTCTGAAATGAAGCTTTTGTCTCTATATTTGTTCAGAAAGACGAGGAGAGACTGATTTACTCTACTGTCATTTTTACTATGATGAAAAATACAATTAATGGATCAAAAGATGCACCAGCAGCGAAGAGGGAGAAGACCTTTGCTGCTCTCAAGCCTTTAGGAGTGGAATAGTCAGATTTTCGATAAGAAGCAATTAATGCCACTAAGCTACAGTGCAGTCTTTTTAATGCATTACTGTATATGGCTCTATGTCTTGTAATGGTTATCTTTGCTACAATAATATAAATGGTTTCACACACATTAAAGCACAACTGATACAGTGGCCTGTGCCAATCGTGAAAGAAGATAATAACAAAACAGTTATAGATCTGTTTCATTCTCTTTCTGTTTTTTTCGTTTTGTTTTTTGATGAAGAAAAGTAAAACTATAAAGCTCAAAGCTTTTCAAATCAATCATAATAACTGAGTTAAAATGAAAATTAATAACAGCCCACATGCCCCTAAAATAGAACATATGAAGTAAGTATCTTTGGACCTAAAGTGAATGATCAAGAGTCAGTACACAGCTTCAGTTGATACAACTAGAAACTACTAACCACGCTTGAAATCTAGGTGTAATAATGGGCTCAGACCTAAATCCCCAGGATCATAGAAAAGCAATAACTGGGTCAGCCTTCTGTCACCTAAAGAATATATCTAGGATTGGAGGAGTATTGTCACAAATGGTTGAAAAGCTCAACCATGCATCCATCTTTACTACATCACCCTGGTTCTAAACTGATGACCTGTTGTCACTATACAAACCCTGATAGACCACTCAGGTCCTCCACCTCTAGTCTACTAATCACCCCCAAAATCTCGAAGGGGTTGCCCTGGGTTCAAGTCCTAGCACTGCACCTTTGCTGAATGTCTCTTCCTGTTTCTGTACTGTCCACCTTAATAAAGGCCAATGTAGCCACAAAATCCTAAAACAACTAATCTGTTTAGAGCTGCTTTTGAGTAAGTAATTCATATTAGCTTGAAAGTCATGTTTAAATGGACCATGTTTTCTGTCTTCAACACTGTATTTAATGTTTTACTGTTGCCCTCCCCAAATCATGTAAAGCACCTTGAATTGTTTTCTTGAAAATGTGCTATACTAATAAACTGGCCTTACCTTTATCTTTGCTGTGATCCATCGCTATAATTGAAATAATCCTTTTAGATAAAATTTGATTAGATATATTTTATTGTCCAACAAGGGGCTGTTTTTTTCCACAGCCAGCTTAGAACAAATACATATTCAATACATACACAATAAATAACAATAAAACCACAACGCACAGTACAATCCTAGATTACCATCTCTTTTTCATCTATTAACTCAGATTATTAATGAGGCTGACACTAACAGGAACATATGAACATTTCTAGTTTTGTGTTGCATGTTATTGCCATGTATCTGCAGGAAGATGGCAGCGACCTACAATGATGGTGAAATGTGTGGTTTGGGTCAACATGTACGGCTTTAGCCTTCCTAGTGACCCTTGTTCTGTAGATCTGGGGGAGCTCTGTATGACCTTTCACAATGAGTTTGCTGCACAGCCTTGCACTTTTGTTTAGTCTGTTTCTATTTTTCAAAGAAAGTAACTCAAACTAGCAAATAAATGAAAACGTTAAAATGAACTTGATAAAATGGAAAAATATTTTTTAATAAAAATGGTGTCAGTATTAAAACTTCTCAATTTTCTATAAAAAATAAATGTTTTTGCGCTTTGACTCAGACTTTATCTACATTTGTCTCAAAGGTGAAACAGTTATCAATAATGAACTGACGAATTTGTATTGTATCACGTCAACAGGTTGTCTATAGATAAAAACTGGAGGGCAAGGTGGAGGTTTCTTTCAAAAATCAATCAATATCGCTTTGATTTTAGAGTCATTATTGTTTAAAAATAATCTCTCACTCCAGCTAGTAAAATCTTTCACCACAGAGCTGTGAGAACAGTCATGGAGTCTCATTTATAAAACTTTACATAGAATACTTACAAAAACCGTACTTGCTCAGCACTTTTTTTTACTTATGCCTAGTTTGTTTCTGATCTATCAAACCTTGAGTACGCAAAGCTGTACGCAATTTCTGCCTCGTACATGACCAAATATTCAACCGAGAGGTGGAGAAAGCAATTCCACGGAGACAAATGTTGGGTCACACACAGCCATCATGTGGCGCTAATCTGCATCTTAGCCAACAGGAGAAGAAAAAAACCCCACTCTCAAAGGAAGTGGGGAGGGGCAGAGTCTATATGGGGAGCCTAAGTCTCCTCCCCTTCCAGGCGGCCCATGGGTCCCCATCCCGAAAAAATAATGAATGGAAGTCAATGGAGCGATAAAAGTTATTTTCTGGTCCGGTTTGTCATACGTCCTGAATCACACATATGTTGTACTTTGATCTAAATGATAACTAATGATGTACATTTCGAATGTGTTTGTCCAGTGATTTGGGATTTATTCGATTGAAAAAATTTGCATTTAAAATGCCTACAAATCAGAAGTCGCATATATGATGCCATTTGGCTAATGGAAACTAGCACTAGCTATAGCACGTAAAACACTCACCTAGAGCTTCTTCTCCATGCTGGCTCTCACTCCACCGACTGCTCTACCCCCGACATAGATGCTACTTTCCACATGGTCAGATTTATAGTCGTTTTCTCTGTGTTTAATGCTCCTTTCTTCATCCTTGAGGTTACGACCCTCGCTCTCCTTCTTCTTCTGCAGTTGTAGTCCGCTAAAGGTTTCACACAAAACCTAAACTAACTTTTGCCTCTGGTCGAAAATCAGCGTTTTCTCTGCATCAAAATTTGTTTGTAAAATTCACGGACATCATATGTTTGATCCACGGCGCATTTCAAACTGTATCATAAAATAACTTTTATCGCTCCATTGACTCATTCATTTTTTTGGCCATCGGGGACCCTTGGACTGGAAGTAGAAGGCCGTGACTTAGGCTCCCCATAAGGAAACCTCCACCATAAGTCCGTCCTTCTTCAAAGCGGGCTTGGCCGGCTCGCTACGAGAAGACGCTCATCAACCATTTTCCTTTGCTGGCGAAGGAAAGCATGAGTTTCTGTGAGAACTCACACCAAGGAGTTTAAAGACTGCCGATACCAGGTGAATCCTAAACATTGATAAACAAAGACATTGTTTTATCCTCAAAGCCTGACCAACCCTCCCATGAGTTGTAGACCTCCTGGAGTGGAGATCCGGGAGCTGAACCACGTGAACCAGCCAGAAGCCACATTAATTTGCTATCACAGAGCCGATAAGAGGTGAATGCCTGAGCTGGAGAGGTCCAGAAAGGTACTGTTCCAGTGAGTGCCGGAGCCAATCACTACGTAGCTGTCAGAAGTTTCAGGTGCCAGTAGCCTGCTAGCTAAATAGCTTTGCAATCCTTTGATAGCTTGCTGGCTAATGGCCTTTGACCTCCCCCCCGTCAACTTGTTAAATTGTTCATAAGGTCTGCCTGGCAGAGGTAATATTAAGATAAATAAGATTTAAGGGTTGTGTTTTGACTGTGTTTTGTTACTGTGAGTAATATTTTATCTGCTGTTTGTTTGGGTACAGACAGGCAGTCAGCCTGAAGTTTAACCTATGTTTTAAAAGACTTTCCTGACCGTGAGTCCTTTAGATCCTGCAAGTTGAGTTACTCAATCCGACAGGCGTTTCTTTTGTTTGTTTAAATGTTTAATAAACGTATTTGACCTGCTCTAACTGTGCTACGTGTGTTAGGGATGCGATATATGCTAAGGCTACGTCCACACTAAGCAGGATAATATTATACGGGGAGTTAGACGCCTAATGTTATCCACTCAACACGAGCATTTACGCCGCGTTTAAGGTCCGTTTAAGTTCACACAATTGCCCAATCCCATACAGACCTGTGCAAATACTGGGCATGCGCAAGAAGACGAACGGAAAACGCGTATAACCTACGTGACGCCAGCGACTACATAATATATACAAGAAGCTCAACTTCCCGTTAACCGAAGAGAACAATAGCTGCTCAGAAGAAGAGAGAGTTTTTGGTGTGGACAGACGACGAGATCGATTTATTACTCTTCACTGTTGTCTTTGTCTGTAGTGTCATATTGTTATTGACGCAGCATTCATTGACGCCTCTTCCTTTCATTATCCGGGGAAGCTGTCCACACTGGCTCGTTTAGACGTTGAATTAAGATTTACACGGCTCTCTTACCCGGCTAATAGTTATCCGGCCACAGACCCTAAACGACGCCGGGTTAGTGTGGACGATAGGGGGGTGTAGACTAAATAATTATACGTTGAAGGCATTAGCCGGCTTAGTGTGGACGTGGCCTAAGACAAGCCCACGTGTTTGGCCTAGGCTTGATTCAACAAACAATCGAAAGGTGTTCAAATAGAGATCGGTCCAAAAAAGATTAAGAACAGAGACTAATCTTATCAGCCGTGTTTGAACCCCTTGATCAATCAAAATTCTGGAATGGGATTGTTTACTGCCGTGATCAATCTGAATAGAGGTAATTTTCCAAAGGTTAATGACGTCTTATCCAGATAATTTTTAAACAAACATTTCTTGATCCAAACAATGTTTGATTTTTCTTTACATTGTTCATTGGTTTGGACATAAATTAATGGGGCTAAACTAATTACAGTTAATAAGCAAATTTAGCTCTCATTTTTAAATAAACTTTTGTTTTTGGAAAATCTCTGTCAGTTTATTATACACACATATATGTGGCAAGGTTCATATAAATATGTGGCAAGGTTCTATGTTTCAATACACGTTTAGAAATCATTCCTTCATCTAGTTATTCACTGCAGCCTTATCTAGGCAGGTGCTAAACTATTAGAGACTGATATATAGATATATATTTGGCTATTGATAGTCCTGGAAGACCAGGTGGTGCCCCGTTTATAATTAAATTATTCATCTTATTGATTGCCATAAGCAATCCTTTGACTATTCATAGCCAAATAGCTGCATTTTCTCCAAAAACCAAACACATAGAATGCAGATGGAGGCATGGAAAACAGTTTTATCTCAATCAATTGATCAATGTTTATCTACTGTATACAGCTCTTAATTCAGCCAAAGGGGACATAAGTGCGTCAGATCAGAAAAAAAAATACAATTGTAAATAGCAGCATCAATACAGCAGCCAGCCTGACATAAAACAGAAGAGCAGGCAGGATGTACAGTCTCAGCAGGTGGATAGATCTAACATCTATCCAGTTCAGCACATAGATTCAATTGGACTGTGCTAATATATATAAATATACGATAAACAATGTCAATTTGTTGTCAGTCATGCGTGTATGTTTTGTCCCAAACTCGACACAATTACGTCTACTCTAAGACATTTCATTCATTTTGGGATGACCTCTCACTCCTGAGTACAAACACTCTGCTGGTGATTCTGTTCTCTTTTTCACACCTTTGGTCTTCCTTGAAGAAAAATTCAGAGCTGCATAATTAACTTCATCCCCATGAGAATCCTGCAAGAATTAATTATTTAGCATAATTAATTATAATTAATCTAATTAATTAATAAAACAACAAACAAACCATTTCATATCTAGGTAGTCATGAAACCAGTTCCTTTTAAGGTTTTTTTTAGGTGGTTTGGTATCTTATGGAATAATTGATATAAAACATTACACAATATTGAAAACTGAACTGTATTTACATTTATTTCTTGATTATCTGAAAACTTTGTATTCCATTTCATTATTTATTTTTCAGGTACAAAAACTGTAAAGGTAAAAAATGGCGAAGGTGTGCAATAAAAAAAGCCTTGTATGTTTAATAAGAAATCATTGTTGAGCTACTGTAACAGGATTATATCCATAAACTTGGTTATTTAAAATAATCATGTAGACATATCTTAAATATTCTGTAAAGCCTAATTTGATATTTTAGTTTAAATAGGAAGACAATGTCAGTTGTGAAAACAATAATATTCAACAAATAAACTAAAATAAACTGTAAAATCTCAAATGTTTTAGTAGAGCTTGACATTTGACAAGCCAGCTGTGCCACGGACGGAAGGTCAAATTCTTCTGAGTAAAGGAAAAATAAGATTAATGTTTAAGTTTTATTTAACTCCTAAGTTCATATTAAATTTGGTGCAATGTGGCAATCACACTTACTGTGTCGCTTTGCTTGTTCCCCGATGACTTCTGTCGTCCAAATCGTTCTTTATTTGCATCTGTCAACAAAATATATTGCTGTCAGATAGAGTTAAAATGAAAAAAGTCCAAATGCAAACAAATTAGACTTTCACACTTAAGATGTATGATACAAGTTGTTACAAAAGTACTATCCTTGTCTAAAATAATGTTGTTGAGAAATATTTTTTTTAATATAATTTTGGTTTTAACAAGTCATTAATCATATTTCTCTGGAAGCCTGTATGGAATGTTGTAATGATCAATGCATTTAAGTGTCCTATAAATGCACTTATTATTTATTCATATGTTCGATTCCCTAGAAGATATGTTTGAATAAAGAGTGATGAACTAAAGTAATTCTGAAAGCACAAAAAACTTTTTTTCGGCACAATGGCAGTCATGTAGAGCATATTATATGAATTAAAAAAATTTACATTTAAATGTTTTTTTTTTTCCTATGAATTAAAATTTGGGGGACGTATGAAAAACTACACTACGGAGAGTCTCTAGAATTAAACAATCTACAGCAGTTTGTTAAAGAAAAAAGATGCTGTTCAGATATAACTGAAAATGACTTTTGAATTTTATTACAAATAATTGCACAAATTAGTGGAAAAGGAAAAAAAAAAAAAATGATATATACCTTCTTTTCTGGGACAGTTCTGAATACAGCAAACCTACCTTTGAAATGTCTAAAAGTTTTTCTGTTTATGTACACAATGAGAGCAACAATTAGAGCCACACAGCAGCCCAACAGCACACCGAGAACAAGGACAGCAATACTGAGATGTGAACCTGAAGGAATAAAATATGTATTTAAGAATATAATGCAATAAAATAGAATAGAACAATCCTTTATTGTCCCAAAAAGAGGAAATTAAACTGACATCAGCAAGTGACACGTAATAGAAGAATTAAAATGATCAACGTATTCTTATTCATTAGTGAATTATTGGAATTCCATTATCAAATGGTTCACAATTAATGTTAGTAAACTTTTTAGGCTGAAACTAAATTCACCATATCTGTGAATTTATGAACCTTTAAATAATTAAATATTTTTTTTTACTTTAAACCAAGAAAATCTATTCTAAGATGATCTAGCAGTAGAAAAACAGGAAAGAAAAATATAATCCAATTTTCACAAAAAAGGTGTGCCTCTCCAGAAAGACGAAATAATAATGTTACCCACTCTATGTATTTCTTCAAAGATGCTGTTTATCAGTTAAATTGATTAATAGTTTGAACACTTAGCAGTATGTCATGCTTGTTTAAATCTTATCCCATTGGATAAAAATATACTTTTTTTAAATGTACATATAATTTTCATACATACTTGTGTCTACTTTAGTTCCTTCTCCAAACAGGATCCGTCCACATGTGACAACAGCGCAGTAGTATGTCCCAGTATCTGTGGATGTCTTTATAGTTTTGGACATTTTGTAGACACAGCTGCTATTACAAGCATCAGTGTTGTTCCTCTGCGTGTAAATAAAGCTTGGATAGGATTCTCCAAATCCAGCTCTGAACCAGTACACACTGTAGTCAGATGGAATTTGAATGGAGTTTTCTCTGCTCTTGGAGAGAAGAGAACAGTGGAGATTGACCGTGTCTCCCTCTTTGACTGATACTGTCTCTGGAGTTTGTCTGACCTGAGTCAGAGTTTGTTTGTTACAATCTAGGGTGCAGAATAAAAACAACAAATTGTTAATAAGAACTATCATATAAAAATCTTGTCTGACTTAAAATCCTCTATTTGATTTGACATAATAGAGCTTACCGTTTACGGACAAGTAGATCCCTTCAGCAAAACTCTGAGAATAAGCTGTTCCACTTTGACAGAAATATGTTGCTTCATCCTCTTTAACAATATTTTTGATGGTGAGATTGTACTGAGAATCTCCCTCTGTTAAGTTAAAGCGATTGTTGTTAAACTGTTCACTCAGTTTTTTTTCGGTTAAACTTCTTGAAGCAACTGTCTGGAGCATACGTCCAAGTGGCTGCTTGTACCAGGAGAATAATTTGCCGTCCCCCTTTGAAACTGGACAACGTAGAGTAACATTCATGCCAACTTCCACAACTCTTAAAGAGATCTGATGAGGAAACTCATTAGCTTGACTCAGAGCTAAAAAAGAAGAAAAAACAACAAAGTGTTAAACATAAGCCTTCACAATTGTTTTCATTGTTTCACTGAACAGAAGATGTAACTTCCTCTATATGTTTTCTTCCAAGTATGAACATATTGAATCAAAGTGTTACTTACAAGCTATAGTGAGAAAAAGAAGAAGAGACAGTCTTTTGGTCATTGTGGTAAAAAACGCTAGTCTAACGCAGCTGATTCCCTCCTCAGTAAGAGAAGGTTTAGTTATGATGTCCTCACTGTGTTCAAAGGGCAAACTGTGCTGATTGGTGAAAAGTGAAAAGTACACTCCCTCCAAAAATAGGCCAATCCATGATTGAACTTAGTATCAAATGAACATAAAATGTGGAGAAATAATTAAAGAAAAAGTATTAACATCCTATGCAATGTTGCTAATTTTGATAGGAAACGAGATAACCTACAGTTTAGGCACTACCATAATTTTCATTAAAAACAATGTTAAATACAGTGGTAATCAAACAAAAAATCCAACTATGAGAAGTATGTTTTAGATCATTTTCAGAATGATTTTCAAAAATGTTGACAACACAGCGCCAGTTTAAAAATGTAACTTTTAAAATAATAATAATAATAATAATAACTTTCACACACTGGTGGAAACAAACTGTGACTGTAGCCACTGCTGCTCTGTCGCTGACTATCAGATATATGAACATGAATTCCAGACCGGTAAAAAAGGTTTTCATGGTTCTGTAATGGTGGTGGCTCGTTTGTGGTTCACTTTCAATATTAATCTTTTCATTGAAATATCATTGTTTGATTTTTTAAGGCTGTTTCCTGTTATCCTTCAGCTAACCTCTTGTTTCATACGAGTTTCTTCCTACATAGAATCTGGAGAAAAAATGTTCACAGCCAGTAAAATCTACAGAATGTGTGGCCATTTGGTAAAAAAACTAAATAGGGATCTTACCTACAAGCTGATTGACCATATGAACTGGGCTTAAAGTAAAAAAAAATTTTTCAAAAAATCTTGAGCCTGAACTTTTTTTCACGGAACAGGGGTGCAGTGGATCCATTACATACACACTATAGGCAATTGGGCCGACAACTTTGTGGCATTGTGCTTGGTAATGTACAAAATGACCTCCAATTAAAATGTGATTTTTAGAAAATAAAGGTTATTAAGTTAAAAGTGAAAACGTGAAACTCACTCAAGCAAATTAAACTCATTCGTATGGCAACCATTTAATTCACTAGGGCAATTTATACAAAAACATATAAATTGCTACTTTTTCTATCATTGTTATATCACTTTTTCTAACTATTTTAAATCAAATCTAAAATAAAAACAGACTCATTTAGACTTATGAGTAACTTATGCTATTATTGCTTTCACTCAATTGCTAATGATTTCTTGTTTGCCTATTTTTAATATTCATACTAATTATTTTTGATCAAATGCTAAATGGTATAGTTTTATTGTCTATGCTTTCTTGCATTTTAATATTGCTAGTTGATTATAAATGTTTGTTTAAGCCTTCTTTTAATTATGATTTGTTTTAATTTTCACATTTTTGTAACCATGTAAAGCACCTTGAATTGCCTTGTGTTGAAAGTGTGCTATACAAATTGCCTTGCCTTTTCTTCAAAATATGGCAAATTAAGTCCCAGGAAGTACATTACATTGAGTCTTGACTCCTCTCCTCTTTAACATATTCGCAGAGGCAGTAAACCAATAAAGTGCTCCAAGAAGTCATCAACATTCAGAGAAAACATGCATCCTTTGAGCTTATCAGACAGATGTTTCTTGATCTCTGGTGCTATGTCATGTGTGTTCATATAACTGGCATGATGATGGGAAAGGGACAGTTTTGTTAAAGAGATTTTATCAACCGCTATTTTTTTGCATAGATCTATGAGCGGTTACACGATTGTAAATGATAAATTGTGTTCTGCAATGAACAAGCACACACTTATTTGCTCCCGGCAAATGGCTTGTGTGTTGGAGCGCACAAACAGCAGCTTTATGTCAGGTGTCTCCTTCGTGACGCCGAAGAGGTTTTTTCCCCGCTAGTTCAACTCGCTAAGTTGCATATACTAATTTCTTGGACACAACACACAAAAGACTTGAGGCTCCCTTAGCTTCTGGCACCAGCTTCCAAATGGTTTGCAGTCTCCGCCTTTTTCCGCTATCCACACCCAGCGGCACTTTTTTTTAAGGCCCTTGTCAACCATGACTATATCTTACCCTGGCTTCACGAATTTAGCCTCCATTCTTCTGATTTCAGGAGAAACAACCGTGGCTTGACTCAGCTGCTGCGTTCAAGACCACTCGGAGATGTGTTTTTTTTCTTTTCTGAATCATAGTCAAACACTAAAGATGCAGCACGGTGCCAGAATATTTTAAGCCCTGCCTGTGGACCAGGGGTGTCAAGCTCATTTTCATTTTGGGCCACATCAAGCTCATGAATTTCCTTAAATGGGAAGTTTTTTTTCATGAAACTAACAAACCGTTAAAATATGAGTAGAAAAAAAAAATCAGTCTCCACATTCAACAAGTAGTTCTTGAAATTATAGAATACTGAACATACTTACATAATGATGTGATTTAGGGCTGTTCAAATAAACACTGATTTTGATTTTATATTAAGGTGCAAATGTCTTTACTCTTGTAACATGGGATTCTGTTAAGTTTTCATTTATTGCTGTATGTTTTGTATTTGTGTGTTGCAAGAATCTTGTTCTGCTCCATATTTTGCTTTGTGATTGATTTTAATTTTCCTTAGAGCACTGTTAAAGTTTTATTTTTCTGTACTTTGTCACAAAATGGTACTGTAATTTTGTTTTTAGTAGGCTAATTTAATTCTATAATTTCAGGTGGTTTTCAATCTACTTCCTTCCATGTCCTGAGTATGAGTTGCTAAAGTGGTATTAATTCTAGTTCTGGCCATATCAGTTTGGTTGTTTATAAAAAAAATATGTTTTCTTTCATTTTTTAGAACCAGCATGTTCGTTTCCATTTGTCCTGTGGAGGGGAATAGCATTTCAATCTAAATATTTGCTGAAAACTCCGGTGTTAATTAGTTAAATAACTATTAATTTTTTCACAATGTTTAAACATATAAAAGGAAATATAATGTTTCTATCAAAATAAATTTACACTATTCATAGTAGTGGGAGTTTAAAAGCAGTAACTGTGTACTTTACTGCAGTTGCCAATTACACAGTTTGCATACCTTCTACACATCGAAGGACTCAAAGTAAATATCTCAAGTCCTGCAGCTAAAAAGGAGTAGATGTTGTTCATATGCAAATAAATGCATATGCTGATTCAGTTGTTCTTACCTGTATAATGGTACAGTGTGGAGGCCTGGTTATAAGGCCTTGAGAAACATCCATCCATTTTCTTAACTGCTTAATCCTTAATGGGTCGTGGGGGTGCTGGTGCCTATCTCCAGCTGTCAACAGGCGCAAACTCAAACCTAAGGACAATTTACAGTGATCAATTAACCTGACAGTCATGTTTTTGGACTGTGGGAGGAAGCTGGAGTACCCTGGAGGGAACCCACGCATGCACGGGGAGAACATGCAAACTCAATGCAGAAAGACCCTGGGCTGGGATATGAACCCACAAACTTCTTAATGCAAGGCAACAGTGCTAACCACTGCGCCACCGTACATGAGAAACATACTGGGAAAAATAATTCATGCCTTGTCCACACATAGCTCACAAAACGTAGATATTTTTCTGTGGTTTGGCCTGTCATCCACACGTAACCGGAGATTTTCGGCACCAAAACCAAATTTTTTTAAAAACTCCGGCCAATGTGGAGGTTTGCGTTTCGACCGTTTACAGTATCTGTGTTTGGACGGTTGAAAACTGAGTTTTAAGAGCCGTAACGTCAGTATCCGCAACAAAAAATGCTCAAACAACACTTGTGCGGACTGTTTAATCTCAATAACAGCATTAATGCCCTCAGAGCTGTGTTGGTATCATCCATTGTTAAAGCGTGTTCAGTTCCCTGAAATTGCACTAAACACCACTGTTGAGCAAGAACAAGCTGAAAACTGACCTGGCTCTCATCTACAGCAATGACGAGTTCAAGAGCTGCAGTGGTGCTGTGGCTCTGTACCAGCTCTTCATGGGGAACATTCTTCAGGACACCATGTCAGAGATTCTTGCTCTACTTAAGATTCTCATCACAACTGCCATGACCACAGCTGAATCTGAGAGGTGCTTCTTAACAATGATGAGAATCAAGACCTCCTTCAGGAACATAATGTCACAGGATCATCTCAATGCATTGGTCATGCTCTCTATGGAGAAGAACCTAGTCAAAACCATTCCTGACTTTAACCAAAGAGGTATTGAGAATTGTGCTTCTCCCAAGGACAGAAGGGCAAAATGTATGTAAAAAAAGCCCAACATTACATTGTTTTGTTGTTTTATTTATTGTAAATAAATGCACTGTTGTGATGACTCAATACATTTCCACTTATTGCTGGTATATATCTAGCCGTTGTAGTCATAGCCCAACCCCCCCCCCCCCCCCCCCCCCGGCGAAAATTCCACCAGCCACCACTTTCATAAATTTTCGTTAATGGTGTCCTGAAATGCTGGCTCCTTGTGGAGGAGGCATCTATCCGATTAAGTACCTTTGCTGCTCCACCTGGTTTTGTCTTCATGAATTCCTTAGTTTTTCAACTGTTTGCTCCTTTAAATCAGGACAGCAAAATCACTGTTTACTGCAGCTTTTACAGTATGGTAAATGGAATGAATTTATATAGCGCTTTTCTACTCATGTTGACTACTCAAAGCGCTTTACACTGGAGCCACATTCACCCATTTGCACTCACATTCATACACCGATACAATTATCAATAGGCAATTTGGGGTTAAGTGCCTTGCCCAGGGGCAGAACAACATGTGGCTGGAGGAAGCTCGAATTGAACCTACGACCCTCCGATTGCAAGACAACTACTCAAACTACTGAGCCACATTTGCCCCCTTATATATAACTTAACTTATGTTTATCATATTTTCTAATTATATTTTGTGTTTAAAATTTATGTGAAATGTTTGTGTTTATCAGGATTTATTTTCATTCCTGTTTACTCTTCCTAATAAAACTTTTTGAATGTCCCATGTATGTACAAATACACTTGAATTACCTTGGCCAAAAAGGAAGACTGGCCCCTAAAAGTGCAGGGGTTAAGGAAACTGAGTGTTTTGTTTAGGATGGATGGATGGATGGATGGGGTCTTTAATTTAGGTGATTTGAGCATCTGACTTTAATGCATACTTGCTGGACTCCCTTTAAAACTTTTTTCTGAGCATGTCTCACCAACCTGCTGACCCAGACGTTCCTGGAGAAGCATCACATTTTTCTGTTCTCCAGAATAAGATAGAGATTCACTGGGGAGAGGGATAACTTTGCTTGACGAAAAATAAAAGAAAATGACAAATAAATGTTAACCTTTTCACAAAAGTCGGCGAGTTGAAGCCATAGAATCTTTAGAGGCAAGGCATTTTTATTTGTATAGCACACTTTTAACACAAGGCGATTAAAGGTGCTTTACATGATTACAAAAAAATTGAAAATTAAAACATAGTCATTAAAAGAAAAGAAGAAATTTTATGATTAACTAGTCATATCAAAATACAAGAAAGCATAGAAAATAAAACAAGGCCATTCATCATTTGAACAAAAATAATAATTAGTATGAAAATTAAAAATAAGCAAACAAGAAATCAGCAATTGAGTAATAGCTATAATGGGATAAGTTACTGATAAGCAAGTCTAAATAGGTACGTTTTTATTTTAGATTTGAAATAGTTCAGGGTCTCTGCAGTTTTGCAGTCGTCTGGCAGTTTGTTCCAGCTGTGGGGAGCATAGAAACTGAAAGCTGCTTCTCCATTTTTGGGTCTGGATCTAGGGACAATCAGTAGACTAAAGCTGGAGGATCTAAGTTATCTGGAAGGTTTGTATTGTGATAGCAGGTCGTCAATATACTCTGGTGCTAACCCATTCAATGATTTATAGATTAATAAAAACAGTATTTCTATTCTCTGAGCTACAGGGAGCCAGTGTAAGGACTTTAGAACTGGGGTTATGTGTTCTACTTTCCTGGTTTTAGTGAGAACACAAACAGCACTGTTATGGATCAGCTGCAACTGTTACAGTAAGATACAGTTCGTAATTCAGCCTTGTTGTAGAATTGCAGGTCTAAGGTAGCCCTTCTGTGAGCATTAGCACAGACCGACTGGGTTTCAGAGGGCGGGGCCTAGGCTATGCACTTCTGTGGTCAATGAGTCTCTAACGATATGTCGAATGTTCAACTACTACTATATAGGGTGTTTCTCAATGCCCAGGAACCTCGCCTTGATGCCTTGGTCCCGCCCCGGTTGCCTAGGAGATACGTCATCAGGGACCACCAAGGCGTGTTCCAATGTTCATGTGCTACAGAGGAATCTGTCCTCCATTTGTTAGCCGTTTAGCTAACTAACCAAGGCTACATCAGACGAGCCTTGATGGCTTCTCTCGGTCAAAAATCTCCCAGAATACAGCGCGGTAGGAGCCGGCAGCAACTACTTCGGGGGTAAATTTCTATTTCAATGAATTTTAACCATCAGGCTTATATCTAAAATGTTTCTTTTGTTTTTATTATTATTGTTGTTTTTTAGATCCAAAGTAGTTATATATGGTTGCTGAGTTGCTTAGTAGTTGCAGCTTTGGTGGCTACCAGGTACGAATTCGTTTGCACATTTTATTTAACTGACATATACAAAAAAAAAGTAAAACTGTCATTATACATGTACAGTTCCATGGTTGTAGTAATATTACTACGCTACAATGCTATTACGATGGGCGGGACGTAAACAGAGCACGTAAGCCGGCAGCCACGGTCACGTAAGGCAAGTCTGTTCCAAACCGTTTTTTTTACCAAGGAAGGACAGTGTCCTCATAAGCACTGCCTGGGTAGGCGAGGCGCCTTGACATTGAGAAACACCCACAATCTTTTTTCCCCAAAATAAAAGCATACTAACACCAATGCTACATAAACAAACTGGGATATTAGCTGTGAAGCTAATTCTGAATCTTAGCTTTGAATCTAATTGTAAAGCAAACAACTCAAACAATGCCACAATGTCTACTAACAACTGAAGGACATTATTGAGGAAATATGCTTACTTGTACAGGGATATTTGCTGGTTCACAGAGAGTTGGTATTAATCCTTGTAGAAGTTTAAGACTATCTGCGAATCCACTGCTGTATTGTCCCAAGTTGGGAAAAACAGTCGTCCAAGAAATGTTTGCCACAAACTACCTCAAGCTTCGGCAGTGGGTCGGGCACATTCCCTGCATACATAAAATCTATCCACAAGGTTTTCAGTGGCTCAGAAGTACTGAGGACAAAAAGATTTATGTTCTCTTTTGTACACCCAGGTACAGTGCAGTTTGGATGCAGTCTGGACTCCATGCTGTTGGTTTGTTGTTTGCCTGTTACCGTAGCTCTCCGTGCCGCAGAGGGAGGTACTTGTAGGTTGTAGTTCGGGGAATGGAGTAATTGGCTGGAACTCAACATGTAATATGCTGAAACGTGTCGTCATATACGAACTGCCAAACAGCCCATTTCTGAGTGCTAATTTCACCATGTGGGCAGACATACCCCGGAACAAAGAAAAGACTAATCAGTAATTTTAACCTCTTATGGGCAGGCTGGGGGAACTAAAAGATATAATCAAAATCCTCAAAGAATGCAAATTTCATGCCAGGTCTACTTTAATGAAAAATGACTGTTTTAACCACCTATAAGAAGGAACTGAATTACCTAGTAAAATAGCGATACCCCCAAAAATGTAAAACATAAAACAGTTATCAGAATAACTTGTACAAGTTTTCATGTAAAATGTAATTACTGCAGAAATAATGATGCGTGAAATAATGTACTACACAATGCTGATGATAGATGTAATAAAATTGTTGCAGACTTTCTGTGAAAGACCTGATCGTTGATGGAAAAACTCAGTGAATTTTATTTAAGCAATATCACACGAGAGGGAGCGCTATTGTGCTGAATATCAGCACTGGTGTGATTTGGTCATGGGCATATATATTGTGGTATGTTATATTTTTTGGGGCTACTTTATATAACAGTCTCGTATTAAATATGTTTTATATAATCTTTAGTTAGCATTCAGAAGATAAAAGTCTGTTTTTTCTATTATGCATGGTTGTAAAGCATATCCTTGACCAGTATTTAACAGGGACAAGCTTTTAAGTCATAAAACTCTTGGGTAAGTTTTATTGCAGGCTGTAAAAACAGGATGTCTGTATAGATAAGGATGGAGGCCATAAAGCTGGGAGTTTTGCTTAAGAAGGACCATAAACCATAAAACTCAGAATGAACTTTTGACCAGGGACAGGGACACAACTCATCTTATGACTGCATAATTCTCTGACAGCCAATCATGGTCAAGACACTGTTTAAAACGTTCTGATTGGAGCAGAGTAATCCTGGGAGGTTTTGGATGTTTATAAAAGTTATGACACGGAAACCTTTCTTCGTCAGAAATTTGTCTGGCCCAGAAAAACTAGGGCATCTTTCTCTGTAAACTGCAATTTGTTAATCTGTTCAAAATAAATGTTAAGAACTGGAAATTGGCTCCATTTTGTCTCTGCTTGAACATGCACTGAATTAATTTTGATAATATTTAATTCAACAATATACATATAAATAATGTCAATATGTTTTCAGTCACTCGAACAGGTTTTGTCCCAAACTTGGCACAAACAGGTCATGCTCTAACACATTTCATGCAGTGTGGGATGAGCTGCTCTCACTCCTGAGTACACACACTCTGGTGCTGAATCTGTTCTCTTCTTCACGCTTTTCTTCTTTCTTGTAGGGAAATTCAGAGCTACATAACTAACTTCATCCCCATGAGCATCCTGTAAGAAATAATTATTTAGCATTATTTATTATCATTATATACATTTCGTAGCAGGTCCTCCTGCTACCTTTACCATTTTGGGCATTGTTATTTGAAATTACACAAAATGCAGAAATCAAAATTGGCAAATATTTTAATTTATTTGGTAATTATCTGAAGCCTTTGCATGGTATTTAATTCCAATTTGTTTTGGTTTAAAATTATGTTGTAAAATGACAAAAAACATTATGATGTAACAATTCAAAAAAATCAAATAAATAACTAAATAAATAAACAAATAAAAAAACTCTAATTAAGATAGATTGGTACAAAGCAGGAAGAAAATGTTGCATTGTTGAAACAAAATATTCAGTGGTAGATGATGCTACTTCATGCCCAAAACTGTCAGGTAAGAAACAACCAAAGCTGTAAAGAGCCTTTTACTTTCAATAAACCCTTTTTGTAGATCTATGACAGGATCATAATCATTCAAATTCAAAAATGCTTAATTGATCCCAGAGGGAAATACCATAAACTTGGCTATTAAACTTATAATTCAATCTTTATTTATACAGAATATTTGTAACAGCTAAAATTGACCGAAGTGCTTCACCGTCTTACAAACAAACAAATGTAAACATAGACTTTAACAGTAGCAACCAAAAAAATAACACTGAAATGAGTCAATACGTAGATAAAAGTAACCAGGCGTACATATCTTTAATTTGATGTATAGATGAATTTGATTATTTAACACAATAAGGAATAAAATAATAAAATAAAACGTTTTGAAAACATAATGTCAACCACAGAGCGTGCATAGACTGTAAAATCTGAAATTTTTTAGTTGAGCTTGACGTTTGATAATAAAGAGGAAGATAAATTCTTCTGAGTTAGGGAAAAATATTATTAACATATTCTTTCTTAAATTTGGTGTAATGAGGCAATCAGATTTACTGTGTTGTTTCGCTGGTTCCGCGATGACTTCTGTCGTCCATATGGGCCTTTATTTGCCTCTGTCAACAAGAAATAAAGCCGTCAGAAAGAGATAATATGAAAAAAATGCTTATCCTCATGTAGTAGGATCAGCTTTTCATGACTATGGTATATTAGAATGTATTACTAAATAGTATCCTAGACTGAAATAAACTGATGTGTGTTAAACAAGAGTAAATGGTGGGGTTATTTGCTGTTTTGTGAAATTTTAGCTGTAACCAATCAGTAATGTTCTTTCTTTCTTTCTTTCTTTCTTTCAAAAAAATCAGTAGGAGTACTGTAGTGGTCATTATAATAAGTGTCCCATAAACTACCATACCTATGGCATTTTTTCTTCTTCATATTTTAGATGATAACCCTGGAAGGTGTGTTTGAACAAAGAGCAACATACTGAAGACATTCTGAGGGCACTGACACGTTTTCAATATCAATTGGAGTTACTGTATGTAGAGCATATATAAAAAAAAGTAGTTTTTATACTTAAAATTAAAATTTATTTGTTCAAGTCTCTGAATTAAATTCCTACATGTGTTTAGAAAGACGTATGAAAAAACATACTGTCACTTGAATTATACAGTAGAATAGAATTCAACTTTACTGTCATTGAATGTCACAAATAAAAAGAAACAAAATGCATAATTCAGAAGTTCTTTAGCAAGAAACAGAGAAACAGTATATTACATAATACAGATATATTGTAGATGTGTTTCAAATGCACACTGAAGGTATATTATGGATATACTATAATTATAAGTATATAAAGGCTTTAATTGTAGTGAAGGTACAGGCTAAAAACAGGTTATACATGTGGTTATAACTATGACTCGATCCACTACGGCGGGGTTTCTTAAATTAAAAAGACTCTGTTCAGTTCTAACTGTGAAATAAAACCTTTGCTTTGTATTAAAATAATGGCACACTTCATCGTGGTATACTGAGTGAAGACTTAAAATTGTTATAGTATCAATTTGTACATGCTCACATTTAAACAAACCTTGTAACTTTTTTCTTTGAACAGTTCTAAATGCAGCAAACCTACCTTTGAAATGTCCAAAAGCAGTTCGGTTTATGTAGACAATGAGAGCAATGATAAGAGTCACACAGCAGCCCAACAGCACACCGAGAACAAGGACAACCAGACTGAGATGTGAACCTGAAGGAACAAAATCTGGATTTAATAATGAATGGAAATAACAGCCCTTTATTTTCCAACAAAGGGGGAATTCAACTGCAACAGCAGCAAGCGACAGATAATATAAGCATTTAGATTAAAAGAATGTATGTATTGTTAATCATCACAGTAATTTATTGCAGATATTCAAAGTTCAACTGATTCCAAAGTAATGTTTGGTAAACTAGTTAGGCTGAAAATAAATAACAAACAAGGCAGCAGTTTATTTGTCCTTAAAATTTAGTTTTTACTTTAAACCAAGAAAACAAATTCCGATAGCTGCTTCTACTATTACCTCTGACCTAACAGTAGAAGCACAGGCGAGAAACAAATTTTCACAAGAAATGGGTATCTTTCCAGAATACCTAAATAGGGTAAATTTCGTTTTAGATTATCTATATGTTAAACCCCAAAATGTTATCCACTTAATGCATTAAAACCAGCTATTTTTAAAATGAACAATTGTAGTTATCAGGTTATTTGATCAATATTTGTAACATTTAGTAGTATAAAAAGCTTGTTTTGATCTTATAGCACTGGATATAAAACATGCTTTTTCAAAATGCATACAATTTTCATACATACTTGTCTGTACTTTAGTTCCTTCTCCGAACAGGATCCGTCCACATGTGATCACAGCGCAGTAGTATGTCCCAGTATCTGACGGATTCTGTATAGTTTTGGACAGTTTGTAGACACAACTCCTTTGCTCAGAATCACTGCTGTTCTTGTGACTGTAAATAAAGCTTGAATGGGAGGCTCCGAATCCAACTCTGAACCAGTACACATCGTATTTAGCTGGACATTGTTTAGAGCTGACAGAAATCTTGGAGAACAGTTGAGATTGACTGTGCCTCCTTTCTGGACTGATGCCATCTCTGGAGTTTGTCTGACATGAGTCTGTGTCTGCATGTTATAATCTAAAGTGCAGTAAAAATAAATGTTAATGAGAATTATCAGATAAAAATCTTTTTTGACATAAAATATTTTATTTGATTTAACACAATAAAGCTTACCGTTTACGGCCAAGTAGATCCCTGCATCAAAACTCCGAAAATAAGAGGTTCCACTTTGACAGAAATATATTGCTTCATCCTCTTTAATTATATCATTGATAGTAAGAGAGTACTGAGAATCTCCCTCTGTCAATTTAAAGCGATTGTTGTTAAACTGCTCACTAGGTTTTTGTTTCGATATACCTCCAGTAGCAACTGTCTGGGGCATATTTCCAAGTGACTGCTTGTACCAGTAGATTAATTTGCCTTCCTTCTTTGAAACTGGACAATGCAGAGTAACATTCTCGCCAATATCCACAACTTTCAAAGAGATCTCATTTGTTTGACTCAGACCTGAAAAAGAAGAAAAAGTGTTAACCGTAAGTCATCATATAAAAGACCGAAGACATAACCTCTTTTATATATGTTTTCTACAAAGTTTGAACCTATTGAATAAAAGTGGTACTCACAAGCTACAGCGAGAAAAGCTAGAAGAGATAGACTTTTGATCATTGTGGTAAAAAAACAAAACACTAGTCTAACACAGCTGATTCCCCCCTGAGTATTTGAAAGTTTAGTTACAAGGTCTTCAATGTGTTCAGAGGGCAAATTGTTCTGATTGGCTGAAAAGTGGAAAGTGCACTCCCTCCAAAAATAAGCCAATCCATGATTGAACTAGGTTTCAGATAATGATACATTCCAGTGAAAACACTTTTAAATAAAATATATGTATAAAACATTCTAAAGGACTTTGTTCATTTTGATAGAAAACTTCTTAAAGTTTAGCCAATACCGTATTTTTCACCAAAAAAACATTTTATATAGTCTGATATTTACACACATATCAAACTATGAGAAGCATGTTTTTGATCATTTCCACCATGATCTCCCTCAATAATCTTAACAACAAATCAAGTTGAACATTTTTTGCAATAAATATACCTCAGAACACTAACCTTGTTATTTAGAATGCTTTGAGTGACATTCTACTTTCTTTAAATAATTCAGCAAATAATTTTATGACCAACGGTGGGAACTCAGTCGATGTATAAACACTGGCCAAGATGGTCAGTCATATTTCTGGTAGAATGACAAACAAGATGGTTACATCAGTGTAGAGTTTATTTACACCATAGCATTAAACTTGATAATCTTCCTTCTAATACACATACCATGCATATAACGTAGCCATCATAAATAATACACAAAATTTTCTGATTTGTAAGACTAGTTAACTTGGATGAGCAGATAACTGGGAAGCAGAACCTGTTTTGGCATAACAGGTTTCCTATACTTAATAGTTTTAAATTGCTTAAAAATATGTACTACTCAGACCAGGTCAATTTAGCTGGGCGGGCATTGGCTTATTTTGGGGGGGCACAGTTTTATATAACCCATTTACGTTTTTATCTCCCGTCTGCAGTGTGTTACATATTTCTGGGTTAAAAATGGTCTTTTGTGACACCCTCTCTATGCATCAGTTAAAGGCTGAGTCTCTTTTAGAGGCGGGTTGGCCGAGGTAGGTTTGGGAGTTTTCCTGAATGATCGGTCTGTTCTACATTGGTGATCAGAAAGTTTGTTTTCGTACTCAAGAAGGACGAGCCGCTGTCATGCACCTGCTGGGTCTGCTTGTGTACATGATTGAGCAATCTACCTCTATAGATTATTTGGGGTATATGCTTGGAAATGGCTTGTTCAAATTGCTCAGCATGGGTTTGGTCAAGTCGGACTGATGAGTTGTAAATGAGAGGAAAAAAAGCAGACATCACCAAACAATCGGCTCTGTATAAATAAGAGTTAATCGCCACGCAGTTTATGACAAGAACAAACCGATACAAACGTCAAGTCATATTTCTTCTATGTCAAGCTCTTATTTCTGCTGCACTGAGCAGTGACACAGCTGGCTGCTGAAACTGATATATGGATGTCTTTAGTGGATTCCCTTAAGGGGCCAATTGTATTTGGAGACACAGTCAGTAGAAGATGTAGTTAAATCACAATGAAGCTCCAATATTAGAAACACGCTGATTGTAAGTGTTACTGGTGCGGTGAGTAAGCTGCAAGTTACATTATTACTACTCGATATTGTGCTCAATTCAGCTGTAAACTATTTGGATATGTTTACTCGCTGCTACCAGATGTTAGTTGCTGAAATCAAGTAGAATTTTTTTTGTTTTTAAATTTTTAAACATAAATTCTTGACTGATACTCAAGTTTACATGGATATGTAATGTTGGTGGCTCATTTGGTGTTGATTTTCAATACTGATTTTAAAAGGAGAATCTGACTCCCACTTTTAAAAAGGGCAAGTTAGTCTTGCAATCATTGCTTGATTTTCTAAGGCTTTACCAGTTCCCAAAACTAACCTCTTGTTCCATACAATTTTTTCCTTCAAATAATCTTGAGCAATATTGTTCACAGCCAGTAAAATATACAGAATTAGTGGCCATTTGATAGGGAAAAAAACTACGCATCTTTTGTACAAGATAATTAACCCTGTGGACCAACCAGAATAAGAGTCTTCTCCTGAGTCAGAGCTTTTGATTCTCAACTGCTACATTTAAAATAGTTGATAATAAAACATTTATATTGGCATGTTGGAAAAGGGGCACGGATTGATTGGAACTGTGCTAAACTGGTTCAGATCATATTTGACGGGCCAGAACTTAAATCAAGGCAGATGTCAGGTACCTCAAGGCTCCCTTTTTTGGTGCTGTTCTTAAACATGCATATGATCCTCCATATGGATAGGAGACAGTTGAGGTGGCTTAGGCATCTGGCCAGGACGCTCCTGGAAGCCTCCTTAGTGAGGTGTTTTAGGAATTTCCCACCAGGAGGAGGCCCAGACGCAGACCCAGGACAAGCTGGAGGGACTAGAACTCTTGGCCGGACTGGAATCATGTGAGGATTCCTCCCAAGGAGCTGGGGAGAAGGAAGTCCTGTTCTCTCTGCTCAAGCTGCTGCCCCTGCGACCCAACCCCACATAATCGGAAGATGGATGTATGGATGATCCTAAACCAGAACTTTAACAGTCAAATAACGTATACATAAGTTTGTCTACTACCTGCCAACTTATGGATTTAAAAATGAGGGAATGTTCCAGTACTCCCTTGCTACAGATCAATATTTATATTTAACGGCAATATGCTGGTGTGTATTGTTTTATATGTATATTGTGATTCTTACTGAACATGTTGGTCCTTACGTTTCAGCTCGTTAAATTTAGTCAAAATAGTTCTGTTTAAATGCAGATGTACACTATAACATTCATGAGCTGCAATGAATTATTTGGTCAGTAAATCAGCTGGTTCTGAATTAATGAAGATGCTACATTATCGCTTCTTATGTAAATAATATTTTTAATGAATGATAAAATAACTTTAAGTAAAGAAAAAACTTTAAGTAGTTATCATTAGCAGATTGCGCTTTAGGGTGTTTCCCGGTACCCTGCTGCTGAACTTGCCCTCTCCGTGAATACAGATCGTCAGCTTGGGTGGTGCTTGGTTTTTAAATAAACATTCCATCCTGTGGCTCATTAGGGCATTTGCTGTCCTGGGCATTGGCGTAACAGAGGCAGGGTACTTATGGGGCATGACAACCACACCGAAGCGCACTGTCCCCTCCAACTTTTTCAGCTTTTTATCCTGTTAAAATGTGGCACCTTATTTTTCCAGGAGGCCCTCCATGCACGTAAAATAAACTATGTACAAATATAGCTGACACTTTGTTTCATTCTCTCTTCCGAGGCCTCTCAGACACCCAGATTTCTACCACAATGGTGTTACATGCAGATAATGTACTAAATGATTTCTACTTAATGCCTGTCAATATATCATCTTAAGCTAGTTAAGAATACTAATGTTGCCTGTTTTACATCCCCTACTAGTCAGTTCATGCTGCGAATAATCCCAAACCTTATTCATTGGTGCTCACTTGTGCTAGCCACATATTTGAAATATTTTTTATCTATTTAAAAAGACTTAGAGAATTATCAGGGAGGGACTGCACAGGTGAAAAGAGAATATAAGTGGCTGAGATATGAATACCTTTAGCACAAAACAGACTTTGAAGCTAATTTTTTTGTAATTTCACTGCTACTCATCCTAATTCTATTTCAATATGTTGCTTTTCATATTTTAATACCTTTATTGTCACAATAGAAAAATTAGAGTCAGGGAGGAAACTTTGGAGTAGAAGGAAGATGGCACGGGGTCTTCAGAGGTAAGTAGAGATTAGAACATGCTGACAAAATTCATAGGTGGGTGGGAGAAACCAGGCATGAATCAGGACAGGTTTAGAACTGATACTTCAGAATTAATCTCATTCCCAATCAAAAATACCTTTTGTCTGTATTTTAATAGGTAAACCAGGATTATGTCAATCAGTTTGTTGTATGTGTGGTTTGCATTTACCAGTGTAGATGTAGATAAACTAGAATAACGCAATTTGAGTACAGGTTATTTCAGCAGAAAATACATATTTTTTGGAGGGAAAATGATCACACAAAACAAACTATGTGTGGGCGTATGGGCAGCCTTTTTTTAATTTATAATTTTCCTAATTTAAATCAGTAGGTTTCCAACCTAACTGACTCTAGGTATTGCATTAATTGGATGGCGAATGCCTGGCATTGTATCAAATTCCGGGCCTGAATAATTGCCCCAGTCCACCTCTGTTAGTTAGAATCATTTATGCATTTTATGTATTTACGTTTACATCAGTCTTTGACCCCCATATTGTGTCTGCTGCTCATTGTAGGCTCCACCCACTTTTGTATTACAGCCCTGCTTTTATTTTGATGCGATACCCCAAGATCATCACTGGCCCCCATTTAGCCCCTTTAAAACCTGTCTGGATACACCCCTGCTCAACAGTCTTAAGTATTTAAACCTATTTAAACACTATTATTTAGGAGCATTATAGCTATAATAATTTAAAATATAAAACACGGAATAAAACTTACTTAAGGGTTAAAACCAGGGGGTCTACCTTCCTGTGTGACATTCAATTGCTGTGCCTTATTCTGCTCCCTTGTATGAAACAAAATTTACTTTCCTGTTTTCCCATATATTTACATGAATTTTTTGTTTGTTTGTTTGTTTACCTTCCATCCATCTCTTTGGTGTTCCTGCTCTTGGCACTAGCCTCTCAAGAACTAGCCAACCACGATCCACGAGTGTTTAAAACATCCAGCAGTGAAAGGCCTGCCTACGAGCTTTTCAAGCTTCAGCGTAAAAATGTATCTTCTGTGTACATGTGTCGAACTATTCGCTTTGTGAGCGTTGCTTGACAATGACAAAGCTTGCGGTCTGAACCCACCATAATACTAATAGGGGAGGATGGTGGGAAAGTGACGTATTGTAAAATACCCAAGTTTTCTGACCAAAACAGTAAACTTGACAGCTATGGCCTACTGCCATCTTTGAAAAATTGCTAGAACAGTTTATATTGGGATTAAAACTATTTCAGCGTTGTTTGTATGGTTTAAAACATGTGGACCGACCAGTTTATCAGACACCTCTTCAACCTATGTTTTCATAGGTTGAAGATTTAAACAAGGAAAGTTTCTACCTTTTATGCAGTTTTTTTTTTCAATTTTCCCTTTGATGTTCTATCTGTCACTGTTAAAATAAACCTACCATTTAAATTATACTGTTCTGAGAAATTACGTTATTCACTTCAGACGAAAAGTTTAACATGAGGGAACATTTCTCCCATTAGCGTCTGTAAGTCGAAGACTCTCAGAACAAGCCCTTTCCTGACCTGTAAACTACTGGAGGAGTGCCTGCACTTAGAGCTGCAGCAGGCACCGCACAGCATCTGTGGTAAACATCGGGCTCTATGGCGCACGTCTAACCGGGCATCTGGGATGGATGGACTGGCAACCTGTCCAAGGTGCACTGCGTCTCTTATCTGATAACCACTGGTGAATTGCACCAGAACCCCCGCGACCCTTCAAGGAGAAGCGGGATAAATAATGGATAGAATTTATTTATCTGGACTCCGTTCATAGAGTGAAAAAAACTTATAATCTGCACATCACGTAAAGCCGTCAGAGAGAGGTGTAAAAACGAATCTGTAAAAAATGACGGATAGCCGAGTACCTACCCAACACTGCTAATTACTCACTTTTGCTAAATTACTGTACACTTATGGCCTTGGCTTGCCACAGTACACCAGCTCTTGCGGCCCATAGATCAAACTGGCCCACCTACTTCATAATTACAGACATAACCAGAAAATAATTGTGCACTTATGAATTTCATTTCCTAATTTGATGTTATACTAAGCCGGTAGCACTGTCTGTGCTGTATCTTGTGGCGTTTGTAGAACATTTTAGCGATTTAATCTGTTCTGAATGTCCGATGTACAGCTGCAGTATCAAAACATCACTCTTGGGCCCATCGATGCTAAACATAGGGGGTATTTCCGGTTTATTAACACTGAGTCTGGCAGTAACCCCTACTGTGTGAGAGTAGGCATTACCTCAAGTCACAGATTGTTTTCGGACCCACAAACACAATCAGGGTGACTGAAAGCAAAAGGACGAGCATGCAGAAAAAGAATTTGCAACTTTAAAGTATTTCTTTACTCACGTCAGCGGTTTTATGCAGTTGCATTCACGGACTTATGTATGCATAAAGATGAAGAAGTCTGTGTGACTTCAACTTCACAGTTATAAGCTACAAATACTTTTGCACTAAATATACCTCAGAACACTCAGTTTGTCATTTAGAATGGTTTGAGTGACATTCTACTTTCTTTAAATAATTCAGCAAATAATTGTATGACCAACAGTGGGAACTCAGTCCACGTATAAACACTGGCCAAAATGGTCAGTTATATTTATAGTAAAGTGAAAAACAAGATGGTTGCCCCATTTTAGATTTTATTTATAGCATGGTACTAAACTTGATAATCTTCCTACTAATACACACACCATGCATAGAATGTAGCCATCATAAATAATGCACAGAATTTGTGAATTGTTAGACTAGTTAACTTGGATGAGCAGATAACTGGGAAGCAGAACCTGTTTTGGCATAACAGGTTCCCCACACTTAATAGTTTTAAATTGCTTAATCATATGTACTATTTACAGGGGTTGGAATCACTCTGCCTACTGTGAATTAAGACACAAACAAGTGCTGTTATTACAAATGAATTAACAATTGTCTCTGTTCAAGTTCTGCGTTAATTTCTGAAGCAAAGAATGACTAGTTATAAACAAGTATTCCACCACTGAATCATCCATCCATCCGTCCGTCCATCCATCCATTATCTATGCATCTATGCAGCTCATCCTCGAAGGGTCGCGGGGGGGGGGGGGTCATGGTGCCTATCTCCAGCGGTCATTAGGCGAGAGGCAGGGTACACACTGGAAAGGTCCCACTGAAACATAAAAATATTAATAACATAATAACATGACCATGTTTTACTACAGTATATAAACTGTGTAATATTGAATAAATATTCACAGGTTCAAACAAGCCTTGTCAATGGAATTTTATTGTTTAAAACAAAGAGATTGGTCTTAATTGCCAAAAATATAAACAGATAAAACTATAAGCAAAATTATACTTTATTGAGTAAAATTACAGACATTAAGAAAAATTATAAAGTGGAGATTCAGACTAATGTCTAATTTGATGCTGCACAGTCTAACCATGAGAACAGAGGGACCAAATACAACTTGCAACATTTAAAGCAGACAGTTTCTGTTGTCTCTTTTAAAAAGCAAACTTATCACTGAACGCAAAGACAGCTTACAAGAAACATGTTTTGAGTCTTTAATTTATGTAGAACAACTGATATGTTCTTACTGACAATTCCACTCAGAACGTATTGATAGCCAGACGATAACGTTACTTTTTGTTCGTGTTTTTGTGTAGACAAAGTCAGGCACACAGACTGCAAATTCCAAACTGCATCCTTCAAAAACATTTTAAAGAAATATTAGGCTTCATATCGCTTTCCAATGTCTAAATACTGCAGAAAAGAATTGTTAGTTTTGTGCAACCCAGTGAGTACACACATAAGCATAAACATGTTTGTGTTACTATTTAATATTTAATTTATTTAAATTACTGACAAGAGGTAAAAAAATTAAAAACAATTATTTTAGTTCACATTTTTTGGAGGGAATTAATTCTCAAATTCAAATTATAGGCAATGTTATAAGATTTTTTTACTACAGAAATGGAAGGTTTTATACTAGAATATAAAAATACATAAATGAAAGAATAATCTTACCTTTAATCTCTAGAGAATATAAGAATTGCAATCACAATCACACACAGACCCAGCAGCACACTAACGACAATGAGAACAGGTTCCAACTGTCTCCCTAACAGAAGAGAAATAAATAAATAAATAAATAAAATTGAAACAGCTTTTCTTCAAACAACAAAATCAATTGCATAGGGATAGATAATGCTTCAAATATTTGCTTAATTTACAGATTTGCAAAAATACAAAAAAAAGTTTTTGCTAAAATTGCTTTAAGTAGTCAAATAATTTAAGGTAGCTTTTTCCCAGTGAATAATATAATTTAAACTTTGAATTCCTTAACACACAAAAGGCAAAATGTATAGAGTGGATCTAATGAAGTGATACTGTACCTCCAAATGCATATCCAAGAATTAAAAATTTCTTGATAAAATTTAGCATAAAATCAGCACAGATTTTTGTAAAAACAAAAACACAAAAAACAATACTTATATTTTAGTATAATGTTTGTTATCTTTGTTAGCTCACTGATAGATAAGGTGCTCTTCAGCCCAATTCAGTTCCTCAAACAGAAGTTAATTAGTGTTTCAATGTACATATAATTTTTCATGCATACTTGTGTCTACTTTAGTTCCTCCTCCAAACAGGATCCGTCCACATGTGACCACAGCGCAGTAGTATGTCCCAGTATCTGTGGAGGTCTTTATAGTTTTGGATAGTTTGTAGACACAGCTGCTATTATAATCATCAGTGTTGTTCCTCTGTGTGTAAATAAAGCTTGGATAGGATTCTCCAAATCCAGCTCTGAACCAGTACACACTGTAGTCAGATGGAATTTGAATGGAGTTTTCTCTGCTCTTGGAGAGAAGAGAACAGTGGAGATTGACCGTGTCTCCCTCTTTGACTGATACTGTCTCTGGAGTTTGTCTGACCTGAGTCAGAGTTTGTTTGTTACAATCTAGGGTGCAGAATAAAAACAACAAATTGTTAATAAGAACTATCAAATAAAAATATTTTCTGACTTAAAATCCTCTATTTGATTTAACATAATAGAGCTTACCGTTTACGGCCAAGTAGATCCCTTCAGCAAAACTCTGAGAATAAGCTGTTCCACTTTGACAGAAATATGTTGCTTCATCCTCTTTAACGATATTATTGATGGTAAGATTGTACTGAGAATCTCCCTCTTTTAAGTTAAAGCGATTGTTGTTAAACTGTTCGCTGAGTTTTTTTTCGGTTAAACTTCTTGAAGCAACTGTCTGGAGTATACGTCCAAGTGGCTGCTTGTACCAGGAGAATAATTTGCCGTCCCCCTTTGAAACTGGACAATGCAGAGTAACATTCATGCCAACTTCCACAACTTTCAAAGAGATCTGATGAGGAAACTCATTAGCTTGATTCAGAGCTATAAAAAAGAACAGGTAAAATCTTAAATATCAGCCTTTTATGAACTATGTTGTGAAGCTACATGGAAACTCTTTGATTTATTTAACTATATTATAAATATACATGCTGTATACTTACATACTGAGGTCAGAAGAATCAAAGCCATCAGTCTTCTAATCATTGTGGTAAAATGCACTGGTCTTCTAGAACTGACGCCTTCCAAGCCAAAGGAAGGTTTAGTCACAATATCTTCAAAGTATGCAAACTTAAAATCGTCCTGATTGGTTGAAAAGTGAAGAGTGCACTCCCTCTAAAATGCTTCTATTACATTGTCTACCTTTGCAGCAGCCTACATGATTACTTCAAACACTCCTTAGAACTTATCATTATGATGGTATTTATTAAAATATCACTTGAATGTGCTGTTAAAAAAACAGTATGTTTGATAATCTGTTGAAATGCAGGTTTGGTTTTATTCCGGACAATTTCCCAATACCATGTGACCCTCAATCCAGTAAAACTTAATGGTGAATTCATAGCATTTATTATTAAGAGAAACTGATACAGATTTTTTTTAAATCATAAAATATGAAAATCTTGATTGTCAATGTTTCCCAGCCTTGGGCAGAATTGAAATAATCTGATTTTATCTACCCATTTAACAAAAAACAAACAAACAAAAAACAAACATATTTTGTCACCCTTTCCCCAGATTATATTGAATATTTTTGTTCAGAGAGTCTCAAACCCAGGAAAAAATGAAAAAAAAGCCAGGTAAATGTTTATTAATTATATAATAGTTTATAAAGTTATATATGAAATTTAAGTTTATCAAACAAGAGAAAATGTGAAAATCTTGGATTCTTAGGACTCAGCAGGCTGAAAAGACATAATTAGATTCAGGTGCTTATTCTGAGAGTAAGAATTGTGGGATTGTTACTTTCTGTTTTGAGGGTAATGTGTTGACTTAACAGCAATCCCTCATACTGAGCGAGCATATAGCAACAGTGGAGGGGAAAACCTCACCTTTAAAAGGAATAAACCTCCAGCAGAACCGGGTTTAGTACAAGTGACATTCTACCACGACCAACTGGAAATTTGAGAAGACAGAGCAGATTCACAAAAAATAACAGAAGAACTGATGTAAGTGTTTATTTATGTTAAAGAAAGTAAAAAGTTGAGAACAAAGGAGGGAGATTGTTCAGTTACTGGGAGCATCATCCCAGCTGGTGCCCACCTCCAAAAAGGCATCGGAATTGCATTCAGTTTTAGGTGGCATTATGCTAGCCTCCGCCACTTGCCAATGCAAGTGCTAATGCAAACCTGTTAACTGGAAATTGCTATTTTAATTACTTTAGACTTAAAAAAAAATTATTAAGCTACAGAGGATGAGATTGTTGTTGAACTAAAAATGATAAATCCCCTGACATTTGGGTTCATTTGTTAGCATGCTAGATGGAAAAATCCGATTGAAACTATTCTGAAATGTAAATGCATCCACATCATTCAAGTAATAACGTGTCATCAAGCTAATTTCATGCTGATTGATCAAAACTTCCAGTGTTTGTCATCGATGTTTATTAAAATAGTATTTTATTGCTTACAATATAATACAGACTTACTAAAGACAAAGACTTACTTATTACTCAAATGTCAGGGATGCCCACAGATATGTTTTTTAGGGGGGGGGGCATAGGGTGGCCAGGGAAAATAACAGGGTGGCCAAGGGTTGTTAAGTCAACTATGAATAACTGCAAACATCCATGTAGTCTTTGTGCATAAACACAATTTGGATCAGTTTGGGCTGGTAGCACAAAGAGCTCCTGATGAAAAGAGTGCAAGGGCGTAGGATGTCCCGATTCTCCAGAGCGGACTTCCCTGAAGTCCATACCAATGCGGGCTTCGAAAGGTATTACCCACTATCCATTGCTGCGTGTGGAAGTCTGTGACATGAAGGCGATTAAATGGCTCTAGCTGCTTCTCTGAAAAATGTATTTTCAAGTGTAAGGGTCTGAGTTTTTTCTTAAAATTGCCAGGGACAATAACCATGGTTTGAAGATTGCTTGGGATAAAATATTATTTAATATATTTGCTATGTATGTTTCATTAAAACATTCACTGCAGTGTTGAAAATCGTATCTTCTTTCAATCAATAAAAGTGTAAAGCTGTAGGCTACATGTTTTGCATTGATTTTCAAATGACTATTAAACCCAACATCAGGCTGCTGGCAAGGAAGAACCCTTAAAACCAAAATTGTTGCACAGAGAACAATATTGACTCTGTTAATAATATAGGCTACTGGATACTGATCCTGCAAAGTGGCGGATCAGCAGATTTCACAGGCTCAGCCTGAAGTGTCATTAATGGGTTGCGGGTGAAAAGATTCAGCCTAAATTTACATGTATCATTTATATACGTGCTGATATGCCTCATCAAGTTAACTGTACACAAATCTTGATATAAATAAAATTTAAAAAAAGGATTTGCTGGAGTGGCCAGCATTTTGTCCAGGGTGGCACTTGCCACCCCTGGCCCCCACTTTGGGGCTTCTTTGCAAAATATCCATTAACTTTTCAGTCTGGAGCCATCTGACAAAGTAAAAATAGTAATTAAATTCTGAAATGAAATATTGAAGAACATGATGTTAAACTAACAAGAATCATGAAGTAAATTCTATTGAACAAATCAAAGCTAAAGGCATTTCAAAATAAAGTAGACAGTAATATATTTCAAATATACAAATCACAGAGTGCTTCACAAAGAAAGATCAAAATAAAATACATAATTCAAAAAAGACAGCAAAAAAAAACTAACTGAAAAAACTAAAAAACCCTATATGTATGTATATATATATATATATATATATATATATATATATATATATATATATATATATATATATATATATATATATATATATATATATATATATATATATATATGTTTGAATGAGATTGAGTAACATTTATCAAAATCAACAAGACAAAGGAAGTTAATTCAACAGCTCACCTGTAACATTGCTGATAAAGCAATTCCCCATATCTGCTGGTATTGATTGGTTTGAGTAAATTGCTTTAACAATGCAGTAATAGTGTCAGGGGCTGACAGTAGGGATTTTAAATTTAATCTAAAAATGAAGAGGTAACCCCTGCAAAGACATTCAAAAAGCAGTGAAGTGAGCTTTTCTGAATGTTCCAGTTAAGAATCTTGCAGAAAAGTCTTATTATTAAAGGTATTGTGAAGGATCTTTATCTTTCGGGTGGATCACCTGGATTATTTGTGCTCTTAGCTGTCAATTATTCTGGATAGGTTTCACTTTCTGTGCATCTGCACTCTCGGTGGAGACTCTTAAGTGGAGAGGGCTGTTATTTCCTGAAATTCAGAAAAATCCTCCACTATACCTTTAAGGGCTTTTGTGTTAATATATGTAAAAGCCGAACTGCAATATTTTAGACATGGGGGTCATGTTTTGGATTAAAAATCAAGAGACACTAAGTGGTCAAATGCAACATCTCTTAACGTTTGACGAGGCAATTGGATCTAAATGGCCAACCACTGTTTAGTTTGTCTTTCCAGAATTCAGTTGGGGGGGTCATATTTTAACCAGTTTGTAGCTTGGTTAGTAGTTTTTGTTCAGAACTGGAGTAAATTAACCAATTCGAAAAACTTAGAATAATTGAAGGACAGTAGAAGGTCATCTGCATAAAAGAGGGTGTGTATACTGTATAATAAAAATGGGTGTAAATCTAAAAAAAAAAGAATTTGGGAAGCCCAACACAACACCTCAGGGGAATCTGACAAAATGTTGTTCATACACCAGCAAACTAGTTCTAGGGAAATTTTAAAAGCAATTGTTTTTTTTTCAACAAAATAACATTGTTTGTAGGGGGATTTGTGAGGAACAGTTACCTAACTTAATTTAGTATTTCACTTGACAGGGACATAAAGATAATTTCTAATATTAAATGATACTTGAATTTCAGTTGAACATAAATTCACCTCATTATTTTTTCTTCATTCTGCTCATTGTACGTTAAGCTACTTAAGAAAATTGTATTTCTTGGAAGATATTTGTGTCGGTAAACACAAAACTTCCCATTTCTCACCAAGCACGCTCTTAAGACTGTTGTATCTTTTTCCCACAAATTGCTTACATGACAATAACGGCATTACGTTATCACAGTGTCTATGTAAAAGCAAACCATAGCTCTTAAAGACAGTTTTATTGAACTAATCTGAAAGTAAAATAGCTTTAAAAGGTCAGGCATGTTGGGACGTGTCAAACACATCTTATTTTTTTTTTTTTTTTTTTTTTTTAACGTGTCCTTTCTAGCAGTATGCTACTCAGAATTGGTGTCTGAGTACCAAGTACAAGCCCAACAGTTTTACTTTCCCAAGCAGAGTATTACAGCTTCGCTGTAGTACGCCACTTGATGTATATGTATGAAAAATCTTTATTAGTGATTACTGTGGGTTCAATTTCCTGACGTCATGGACACTAAACCGAGACAAGAAGGGAGAAAGGAAGAAGGTGAAGAAAAGAAACCGGACCAGCAGAGGCGCGAACCGACGACACAAGACAGGGAGGCAAACAAAGAACACAAGAAAACATCCCAGTCCTCCACCTCTGCCGGACGGCAGAGAAACAGTAATACAAAACAAAAACAACAAACTGTACAGAACCAAACCAATAGTTCGGATCTAGTAGAATAAACTAAGAATTACACATTCACTACACACAAGCATGGATTAATGAACATAATACAAATGTTTCTGGTAAGCTCCTGTGAACAACTAACTAATGATGATAACCTCAGCTTAAGATATGTCCGTCCACACCAATGCCCACACTATGTGTGTGCGAGCATGCAGGTCTGAATAAGGTTTCCCCATGCAAGTGATTGATAGCTGGTGTAAGGAACCGTCAATCCGTCCTACAGGAATCGACACAGACATGGAGGAGGCAAGAGATGTATGCATCCAGGGTCCCACAGAGTACAGAGGCCACAGGCGGATCAGCGCAGGGTCGATCACCCACCAAGAGAGGAACAGATGGAAGCCCCAGGGGAACACCCACCAGCCGCAATGCTGGGGCCCGAGAGATCGCAGTGACGAGCCCACGGGCTCCGCCGGAAACCGGCTACGCCAGGGCGGGCCCGGATCAGGACCCGGAGGCCACGGGGACCAGGGGCACCCCGCCCCCCAGCGGGGCCCCAACCAGGGACCAGCCGACAAGGGCCCCCCCGCCGCCGCTGCAGGCAAGGGGGATCCGCAGCCAACCGACGGACAACACACGCCGCCGCCACCCCGGACCAATACCCACCGCCAACAACCCGGCCCGCCCCCACACACCCACACGCCAGGGAGCCACAGCAAGAGCCACAGCGGATGTACGCCCTCCCCAGGCCGCGCCCAGCCAGCACCTGGACATCCAGATCTTCCAGCTCCTGGGTCCAGATCCCGCCCCACGCAGGGCGCCAAGATCAGGGGCCCAGCCAATGCCGGACAGCCCCCCCCAGATGAACCGACCAGCCAGCAGAAGTCCTGGAACCGGCAGGAGGCCTGGGCGCCAGGCACGGTCCCCACCGATCCACCGGACGGCACCAACCTACTCTACAACCCCGGCACCCCCATAAGAGGTGCCCCAGTCAATCCAAGGAGGACGTCGGCCCGAAACAGCGGCCGCCCGACACACCGGACCACCCAGGACCCGCCAGACATGCACCAGGACCGAGCCGGGCCGCAACCGGGACCCCCGGCCCCAGGCATCGAGAGCCATCATCAACCAGCGGGCAGGAGCATCCATCACCGACGGGGAGTAACTGAGGGGAAGAAGACGCATCAGGCCAGAGGGAAGCCAAACACCCAACCTGACAGGTAGACATAGACAGACAGAGACACTCATACGTACCCTCCCTCTCATGCGTACACATTCTTACAAATACAGGACATACGAAAAAAGGACGCTATACACTCATTCATACCCCCCATACATACACTATACTCCATACTCCCAGGCCCAGGGACAGACGCCCCAATAGAGCACCCTGCCCCTGCACCCGGGAGACAGACCCCTTTGCCCACCAGGATGGGGACAAGCAGACCGCCAAGGCCCCCACACCGGCAAGAGCAGCCCAGGACCCCGACCAGACGGCCTGATGTTCTACCCGGGCTCCGACCCCTGATGGTCCAACGAACAGGGGTGTGGAAAGACCCCCCAGCCTCTCTCCCCCCGCTCAATGTGGTGTTGTTGCGTGTTGTTCTAATGTGCACTTAAAACAGAGGGGTGGGACATGGGAATACTGCCGGGTACCCCCATCTCCCCCCCCGGGCCCTCAGTGTCTAGATGCATTTAAACAGTGGGTGCCGGCACCACAGGCGAGGCCCCCCACAACGGGCCCCCTATAAGGGGCCCCCCATAAGGGGTCCCGCCCCCAGCGCCAATGCGCCCCACCGCCAGGTCCCTACATGTGCGTTCCATGTAAATGTTGCAAGTGTAAGTGTCTAAGTTGCTCAATAAAATCGGGACCCGGTTCGCCACCGGGTAGCGAAGACGGAAGCTCCATCCCACACCCCAGTGACATGCCCACGTCCCAAGGCCTTGTGAATGGTATAACGAAGGAGCAGGTGGACAGAGGCAATTGGGGATGGGGAGAAAATAACTGGGGTGACCATTGCAAACCCCAGCGAGCCAGTTCCCCTGCTGACTCCAATGGGCACCCCCGTTCGGCCCGATCCACCAGGGGTGGGAGGCCCCAGCACGTCAAGTCGGGGCCCACGGCAGTGGCACCCCCGAGCCCCAAGGGGGCTCTGGCAATCCACCAGCCCCCACCCTAGGGGCACACCTAAATCCTTTCCAACATTCTCACTGCTAACAAAACACATGTCACTAGACACCCAGGTTGAGTTTAGCCCCCCTCCCCCTCCGCTCCCTCCCCCCTCCCGTCCCAAGCGCACCCCTTTAAAAAGAACGCCTGTGCTAGATGGTAAAAAGCCTCCCCGCCAATAAGAGACGCCCCAGGCACCTCCAGCGTCCGAGGGTCCCCGCACCGAGGCCGGAACCCGGCGCACCACCGACTCGGGTACCCCGGACATGTCGCGCCAGGCCCGTGAGCAGACCGAAGCCCCAGGCGGCCAACCCCCAGGCCGACATCCTCCAGCCTTGCTACTACCACCCGATGGCCGGGAGGCAACAGAACCCAGCACCTCCACCCACCAGTCCACACCCCACCAACCGGTCAGTCACCGCGGAGGCTGACCAACACCGACCAGAGGCCCACACCTCAGCACCCCCCCGAGCGCTAAGACCAAGACTCAGGAGCCATGTCCAGTGCCAATATAGCCGATCGGGCCCGGACACGCTGGCCACCCGCCGCGGCCGCTCGCCGACGCCCCGACGCGCAGGTGCGGCAAGGGGCCACCAGGGAGCATGCGACAAGAACCAGCCCGGGGAGATGGAAAAGGCAGCAGCGCCCGCCAACCACCGGCCGACCACAGCCCCCCCCCCAGCCGGCACCGACGGCAGCGGCCCCCCCCCCGGCCAAGCCCTAGCCAGGGCCCCAACCGGGGGGCACGCCGCCCCAGAACCCCGAGCCCCAGGCCCATCCCAGACCCCCCCCAGAGCAGCACAGCACCAGGCCAGTGTCAAACACATCTGAAATAAATAAATACAATTCTGTGGACAAAAATTATGTAATTTATTATTGCCGCTATTTAACATTTAGCTACATGACTGGATATTGTTAGTTTTATTGAATGAGTTAGAATGTGCGGTAAATGGTGTGTTGCAGGTGTAAAATGAGCAGTCTCTTCGACTCTAATGACCTGTTTGAACAGTTGTTTCACTTTGCATTTCATAAAAAAAGGAAAACTGTTACTACTTAGATTTCAACTGGGAATAAATTAATGTTTAATGTCTTGAGAAAATAAGGCAAGGAATGACAATTGTGCATAGACCCAACAGCACAAGAAGTCCAATGACAACAGGGTCCCATTCTTCTCCTGAAAACAGGAACAAATAATAATTAGCAAATAAGCAGACATTTGAATCTGTAAATTCTTCAAAAATGTTTATGTGATTTTTGCATTGTACAGCTGTAAAAATGTAGAGTTTTTTTTGTAATTTTTTAAAATTATTTTAACCAAATGTTATATTTGGTTACTTTCCTACCTGACTCCACTTTAGTCCTTCTCCAAACAGGATCTCTCCACATGTGACAACCGCACAGTGGTAAGTATCTGAAGGGTTCGGTATAGTCTTGGACAGTCGGTAGGAACAGCTCCTTCCTGTCTGTGCATCACAGATGTTTCTAGCAACATATATCATTCCTGGATGAGATTATGAACGAGTTTTAAACCAGAACACACTGCGCTCAGGTGTACATTGATCCATTGCTTTATTTTCCTCTAACAGAAATGAACACTCCCAAGTTGTTTTTGTGCCAACCGATTCAGACTTTTTTTCAGAGATTTGCTTCACATAGGTAAATTTTTGATTTTTGGGACCTGAATGATTAGAGAACAAATAATTAACATATTTCTTCCCCGTTTTCATCCAAATAAAGCAAACAAAAAATAAGGAATATTTCTCACCCTTGTGTAGCCAAATGTGTACCATCTATGAATGCCAGTTTGTTCTCTGCTCCAGCCTGACATACATATGTAGCTTCATCATCTTTGCTGACATTGCCGGCTTTTATAACACTGAATCTTGGGCTGCAAAACTCTGTTTCCAGTTTTACTCTGTGAAGCCCACTGCTTGCAACTGTCTGAATCATATCTCCATAATTCACCTTGTATCAGTAAAAGACCTCATATTTATGCCCAGTAAGATTGCATGTCAAAGTTACAGTGTCACCGAATGAAGCTTCAGTTAAAGAGATCTGACAAGAAACCATGATGGTTTGAAACACAGCACAATGTAAATCAATACAAAGTATCAAAAATAATTAAACTAAAATAAGCTTAAAGAGAGATTAAATTCTGAAATTTCGGCTAGAAAATTTAAATGTTATTTTATATCTTGACTACTCCAGGGTGTAGAAGTAGTGTAGGTTATATTCAAATGAAAATGGAAAAAAAAATGCACTTACAAAATATGCTCAGAAAACTCAAAGCAGCCTGTCCGCTAAGCATTTTGATAGAAAATGGAGCACCTGATATTTGCACAGCTATCATCTGATCATAAACAAGATACCAAACATGTTCTAGTTTTTTTCTTTTTTCTTTGACTGGCAGAAATTGAGACATTGCACAAGCAGTTGAACATAATTTTTCTTTCTTTTTAATGTCTTGTTTTGGACATTATAAAACAGCAGCTGGTAAATTAGACACAAAGATATGTTGATAAACTTTACAATATGAACCTAAAAATCCCAACTGGAATCTGTGCCAAAGAAATCCTTGCACCATTGGGCTTTTATTTTTCCTCACATAACTTGTGGTGGCATATTAGGCATACCACAGAGATTGTTTGGCATATGGAGAATGAACTCTAATTACTTGATTGAAAAATTAAGTAATTAGAGTTACTAATTTGAGTTAATTAGATTGAAAATTAAATTAAACAGGTTGCATTGTTAAAATATTAACCGGTGGCTGTATGACCTATGGTTGGATTCCTTGCATGGTTTAGTGTAAACGCATGTGTGTGCCGCCCATAATTGCAAAGATTATTTCATTTGAAACATATGAAACATGTATGTTTTAATTACATACCACAACATATTCAGCAAAAATAAATATTAGAAACATTCAACAAGATAAAGGGCAGTTTCCCCAAAATACAATGTTGTATACAAAAAAGGAAAATATGAACAAATTAAATATATTAAAATATTAAACAAATATGAATTACTAAAATATCAGAATATTTCAAGTTAGATTTAGTTCAGTCTTTAAAAAATACAAGGACAGAGATCACAATCACACATACAACACACAGCGCGCCAAGCCCAATGACGATTGTATCCCAGTTTTTGCCTGGAAACAGAAATATCAGGTCAATTGAAAACAATTTTTGATTTTTACTTATATTTTCATTAAATAGAATTTGAATTAGTTTATTCATTAAAAAAATTTAACAAATCTGTCAAAAGGTTCATTGGCAAAGGACTATCATTAATGACTTTTTTATCATAGATTTAAAAGAATACTATCACATATACGGTATTGTATTTTTTTTAAAGAACTACTGTTGCTTTTATAAAAATATTGAATAATGGTACATACCTGTTTCAACTGTAGTTCTGTTAGCAAACAGAGTTTTATGAGATGTGACATCATATTGTTTCACTGCCAAGTGTGTGCCATTAACAAATGCCATCCTGTATGCGGCTCCTGCCTGACAGAAGTATGTTCCTTCATCTTCCTTGAGCACGTTTTTTATGATGAGTGAATACTCATTATCCACTTTTTTGACCTCAAATCTTGAGATGTTAAAATTTGCTTCAAGGCTTAAGCTATTAAAATAGCCTGTAGCAACTGTTTGGATCATATATCCACAAGTCATCCTATACCAGTAAAATAACCCATTTTCATACCCAGTGACATGACATGACAGAGTCACAGTTTCACCGAGTACAGCTTCAGTTTGAAGAATATACTGAGAAACCTCAAGAGTTGGAATCACCACTAAAGGAGACAGACAAAAACAGAGGAATTACACATCACCAACAACCAGAAATCCTAAAAGACCAATTTCAGCTGATGAATATTCAAACATTCCTGCTGATTTTGTTTTGCTTTGACACACTAGAGTTTATAAATAGAATATGAAATAATAACTGGACTTACACACTGCAGATACAAGAATCAAAGCAACCTGTCCACAGAGCATTGTGATGGAAAATGGAACACATTTTGCTTGCATAGTTGTCCTCCTTCCAAAATGGTGCTGACAAGATGTTCTAGTTTTGAAACCAAAACAAATGCTGACTGGAAGAAATGCAGAAACTGTGTCTGAAGGTATCACGTATAGTGTTTTTTTTTCTTTTTCTTCTCCTTAATGGCCGCACATTGAGTAACCTGATATTTATTGTTTGTATCAAACATATCAGGTGGTTTTGATGCATGGCTAAGATTTTATCAGAAGAGGTTTTATTGTGGTACAGCTATCGTTGATGCCCCACGTCTGCTTATCTATGTTAATGTGTTGATTTTTAAATTTGAAATGTTTGAGCAGCATCTTTTAAGATTTCAAGATTTAAGATTTTTTATGCTGGACTGTTTCATAACCAGGACAAATGAAATTGTGTCTATAGTATATGGGCTTTTATGTATTGCTTCCCAAGACTGTAGTTATCTTCTACTAGATTTTGTATACAAAGTCTTAGAGTAAGAAAGGTTTCTGTTGATTTAATCAAACTTGAATACTTTTCTTGTCTCAGACATCACAAAACCTGGGAAAAACCACCCCATCAATCTGTTTCGTTAAGCTTACCTGACGTCGGGTCATGGAAGTCACAGGTTTCAGAGAGTTTCCCAGACATCACTCTCAAGAGAGATCGCAAGCCATTTTTAGGACAGAAAAGATACTTTTAAGTGATATGTGAATCTGCCCTAGGGGTTCCTTACTATCACCTGCTTCTGAGTGATAAATCTCATTACCCTATACATGTATGTAAGGCTGTGTCGAGGCCTGGAGTGGCTAATCGGGAGCAGCCGGACATTTCCCGGTGGGCCGTTCTGATATTTGGGCCGCAAGGGCCGTGTCTAGGGCAAACAGAGTCGTACTAGTGTGCCAAAGGTGCAACTAAGCAAAAAGGAGTTGTTATTGACTATTTCTGAATTAGTTGGACAAAATTTAAAACTTTTAGGAGAAGTAGTTCCATGTAGTCGCATACTATTTGGATTACACAACAGATGAAATCAAGGACGTAAAGTTTGTACCAAAAGGGCTTGCCATACTGGGCCACATCAGTGAACAGCTGGCAGCTCGTTCTTTTGGTGTTTTTTTTTTCAGCTTACCTTGACGTTAAACATCAGAGCACTCAGTTAGTAGTTTCTGAAAAGTGGAATACCAAGTTTGATACGGAGAGGTCTAGAGTACAAAGAGTAAAACACAAATTGACTGCCATTTTTGCTTGTTTAAAAATGGCACTAAAACAAGCTTGTGGTTTGTGACAGCTAACTAGGACAATGAACAGAAAAGACAACACGTTGAACTTTCCCTGCAAACCCCCATTTGAGGTAATTTCTTAAGTCAATCATGTGGCAACTAACATAACATGTCATGTTAATATTAATTTGATGGAACGGCACATAACTGGAAAACTTTGTTTTGTAGCTGCTAAGAGTTAAAAGGAAAATCCAGCATCAAGCAATAGCCTACAATACCAGGGTGGAGCAGGATTACTTATTTAGTTAATATTATAAATTAATATTAATATAATGAAGAACTGCTGTATATAGATTACTATATATAGTAGAGGCAGACTTATCATTAGGCGAAGGTAGGCAATTGCCTATGGTCCCAGACACTTTAAGGGCCCGATGATGAAAAATAAATGGAGATGTCTATGATATGAACATAAATAATGCGGGGTACACCTGACACATGTCCTCCACACTTTCCCTGTTGATGCCCTTTGTCTCCCACAATTTTATTTAGCTTTTAACGGCCGTTTAAAATGGGGCAACATATTTTTCAGAGCCTTCTTTAAATGCACCATAAGCATGCAATGGTTAATAACTGATAGGTGCTGCAGAGCAGAGCAGCTTGTTCAGCCAACCAGCCAGACGCAACAAAGGCAACAAACTATGCAGACGTTTATCCAAATAAGCTGTAAGTTGAGTTACGCTGTTGCCTGCAGGTAATATTAGTGAAATGATAGTAAGTTAATACATGCCAAGTTATCATTTTAAGATAGTTAACATTACTAATGTTACTTGTTACATTCATTGCAAGTTAGTCTTCTTTCATTTCTCTGCAGAACTGGTGCTTACATATATTAGAAATAAATGTTTATTGTCCCAATAGAAAAATCAGAGTCAGGGAGGAGATACGATCAGAGGTTAGCAGCACAGGTAAGGAGATATAAGAATAATCTTTCTTTACCTATGAAGACCTGTGAATCTCTTTCACCCATTCCTGGGAGACAGGGTTTTCACAAATAATTACTCTCATTCACAGTCCAAAATATGTTTTTGTCTGTATTTTATTAAGTATACCAGGATTGATGTACATGTGACACTGGAAAAATGTGAAAATCATGCAAAAGATCTTTTATTTCCGTAATTCAACTTAAAGGGGAAGTTTTTTGGGTTGTTTTTTTCAACCCGAACCTTATTTTTTTAGCATGCATTACATTAATTTACTCGCCCAAATAAGTTTATATCCACTCTCAATCAGCTTAGATCCATATAATGGGAATTACTGGGGCAACCCAAGTGCAGCCTCTAAACAAGGCATTATTTGCCACAAAACTCCTTAGTTTGACCAATGTTTTTTTATGAAACATCTATTCCCCTGTGAGTTTGGAACATCTTTGTTGTTGTCATCCAGGGTTTTTACAGGCTTTTAATCAAATTCATTCCATTTTTACACTAACTGGTGATTTTATTGCCATCTCAGCTGTCTGCCATTCCAGCTATTAGACATTGCAGCTGTTGTCTAAGGAGGTAGCGGAAAGGGAGCCAGTGCAAGCAGAACTTAATCTACTTGCTCATTTTGTTTGAGGCAACTTGGAAATACTCAAATGCTAAACATGTTGATGTTTGCAGTAGCAAGTTCTATCTAACCGACCGCCGTCAAGCAGAGTGTGAAAGCTCTGCTCAGACTACAACTAGGATGAAGCATGGCTGTGAGGTTATTGCAATTGTGTGTTAGTGTAGTTGGATTAAAAGCCTGTCAAACACCTCAGTAGACAACAACAAAGCACTTCCAAGTAAATGAACGTATATTATGTTAAAAATTACATCCAGGTTGAAAACAACTTCCCATTTAAGAATGAAACTTATTTGATATCGACTCATGACATGCAAAGTGAGATATTTCAAGCCTTTATTTGATAGTGACGTGATTCATTTTTTAGGGCTACCTTATATAACAGTCTCGTATTGAATATGTTTATATAATCTTTAGTTAGTATTCAGAAAGTAAAAGTCTGTTTTTATTAGCTTGCATGATAGTAAAGAAATGTTTTGTCAAGTATGGTATTATGGGGGAATGCTTTTAAGTCGTAAAACTCAGGCTAAAGTTTACTGCAAGTTGTTTAAAAGTGGGATATGGAGTATAAGAAAACAGAAGACTCTAGTAGATGGACAGTCATAAACAGACCGGATGGTTACAGCGATAACTCAGGAAACCTTGAGACTAAACGTTTGGTGTAATAAAATCTAGGGGGAGGAGAATAGACATGTGACTACGTTCTTTGTTCTTCTTTAATAAAAATGGTACACCCCTGTATACGACAGTTCAGTTCAGTTCAGTTCAACTCAGTTCTGACTGTTCTCCACCTGCAGGTGTGTATGAGTGTGAAACAGAAATTCTGTGTCTGTGCATTATTTCACTCTCTGTCTCTTAGCTCTGATTTTACTTTGAAAAACTCCCGCCGGGGTAAATGTTGGCGCCCCTACACTCTCCGGAAGCGAGTGCCGATCGCATGGGAACGAGGAGCCAACACATGGTGGAGGATGCGTGCTCCGTAATTCGGTCTTAAGTTGTTTCGGAGCTGGGAGAGATTGAGTGTGAGTAGTAAAGTGTGGCATAACTGGTTCATGCGTGTGTTTGTGACATTGCAGTAATTTTGTGTTTTTCCTTGGAGTTCAACAGAGAATCGGAGAGCGACTGGATTGATCCTTGCTAAATCAGCACCCGGGTGGTTTTGTATCAATCTGGAACAGCGCTAACACCAAATTAATAGGTATTGATTGATCTAACCGTTCTCCGTTTAATGTTGATGTGTTTTTTTTTTGGTTAAGGGCCGACCAAGGTGTGGATCGGGCTCGAGGGTGGCCGTCCGGCCCAACCAGGACGCTGGTTTGGGACCTCCTTGGCTGGCAAACGAATTTAGCGGCAGGCAGGGCCCGGGAGCCCTCTGACTGCTAACGGATTACTTTGGAGAGGCTGCGTTTTCTTCCAAAATGCGCGACTGAGCATCGCAAACGTGGAAGTCTGTATTATGGTCCAGTTTTTGGTCGGCCCGGTTTGAGGTTAGTGTTTGATAAATATTGTAAAATTACTGTACTTGTTTTTGGTGTGATTGTGGGTGTGCTTGGACGGAGTGGAGGCTAGGGAAGAAAGCTACTAGGTAGCTTTTTTGCACACCGGCCTCATATAAACTCCTCATTTAGGGGAACTAACTGACTGAATCTAAAACCATAATTCCTCTGCGAATTTTAAACGCCTAGTCGATGCCCTCGTTTTCTGTTTGTGCAGATTGCGTAGAAGCTTGGCATTGTAGAGGAATAATGGGAACTATCATTTTCGGTTAAGTTAAAGTACCACCATATGTAGATTACAGCTAACATACAGTGTGTGTGAGTCTCGCCTGGAATAAAGGCGTTCAACCTTGTACACTTACGTAAACACGTCTAAAGCATTGTTTAACACATATATACGACTATTGTTATGGATAACTGGTAGTAAACTCTTTAGAATATATATATAAAATAACTTTTTATTGTAACGCAGCGGCACCGTTTTGTTCAGATTGAGCTGGGGTGCTCATGCTTACAGCTACACTCTGGTAGCCTAGCTTCCGACCGGTATTTGTTTGACACGGTTAAACAGCTATTAGAGTTTTTTTGGAGACGAAGTGTGGTTCTGCTGGAGGCATTTTGTTTTTGTCTTTGGTTGGTTTACTTATGAGTACAGTTTGTTCGGTTTAACATTGTAGTGAAGAATTAGCCGTCTTTGTCCCGGTTGTTTTTTTTTTCCGTTCCGCGTGGTGACCCGGAAGTTCTATTGTGTTTGACTTGGTCCGCTAACTCGGTCGACTTCTTTTTTGTAAAAACGATCTACGATTGTGTTACAAAGCTAGTTTTACAGATATTTTTTCGGTTTGTTTTAATGATAAATGAGACTGCTTTTATATTGGGAGAATTCTATTTCTTTGTGTGATTCGTGGAAGTGTCCGTCGCGGGTTCTGCCGCCGGCCGGACTTCATTAAAATTCTTTGTGTTTTAGACAAAACAGCTGATATCTCAGTATATAAATAAATTAATGAGAAAATAAAAAGTTCGTTATAAACCTTTTTAGATTTCCTTCGTTTCGGCTTTGCATAAATCATTATTAAGGTTAATGTATGTGACTAAAATAATACATAAACCACTTCACTATAAAGAATAAAAATAAATAGGTTAAATAAAATACTGCCTGTCTTTACTATTAACTGCATTAATATTGGGATAAATTTGGCCTACTAATTGATAGTTTTTCAATTAAAATAAATAATTTACAGAGTTATTACAAATTGCCTACTTCAATTTTAATCCATTTTGGATTTTGTTTTAAACTTTCAATGGCAGCCGAATATAAATAGCTTCCTGCTCCATTGGGACACGAGTGGCGCACGTTAGATGCCCAATTGTTAATATACATTTCAAAACTATATTCTGTATTAGTTGATAAGCCCGGTGAAACAGATAAAAAGCAGTTTCAAGCCGACATGAAGGCCATGTGGTCTCGGCATGCTGCTAGTGGTGAACATAAGAGGTGTCTCTCACAGATGTGTTTTGAGGAAGGAAAGCGTTTTGCAGAAAAAGCTAAAACAGCTAGGAGCATCACTGGTGCTAAGAAGAGATACTTAAAAACTGAAAAAATGTGGAAGACATGGGGTTTAACGGGTCAAGGCATTGATCATTTGTGTGTTACTGCAGATAGTGTTTATTCGGCAGACCAGACTCCTCCGCCTTATCAAAATATGTATCCCGTCTTGTCTACATCTGGTAAAACAAACATTTCTTGGGGGTTGGAAACTGACGACGGCCAGAGCGTACTTCAAAGCACGCAGGCTACATCACAGAGGTGTGCACCACCCTCTCTGGGTACCTCTCCTGCTTCCCCCGCTTCCCCCCTCCCTTCAAACACTGCAGTCTTACACTGGAGTGGCCCATCAAAGAGGTCTGTGGCCCATGACCCATTAACTAATAAACCACAGGGTGATTTGAAGGTGGACGATGAGGGACAGGATTATAAATTGCATTTTGAGGTCACCGGTAAAGGAACTGTAGCACACACTGCGGAGGAGGACAGACAGTTGTTGAACTTAGTTAAAAACAGAACAGAACAGGAGACTGATAAATTGTTTTTGGCTTACAATGGTAGATTAATGGAGGAAATAGAGCAGCACGAATACAGGTTAAATAAAGTTCAACAACAGATGGATGAGGTCCTTAAGGATCAGGACAGATTAACATCTTTGGTGCGAGGGCAGGCTGCTGACCTTCGGGGGAGTACCAGCCCCACTAAAAGTGATGAATGTGCAACAGTTGGACAGGTTAACGACGGACAGACGTTGAGAGTTGACCAGAGCGAGGGGGTTTATCAGAATACCAGAACTCATGGGGGCACTAATTTAATGTTTCCTTTAGTGGGAGCATCGGATGGTTCAGTAATTTACAAACCATGGAGGCTGGCTGACATTTCTGCAATCACTCTGCAACTCCCCGCTTTGACTGGTGGTGGAAACTGTTGGATAAACAAATTAAATCAGCTGACTTCAGGCCAAACACTAGCGGTGGGGGACTGGAAAGCAATTATGGGCAGAATGTTGACATTAACAGACTATAATGAGATGATGCTCCAGTGCAACTTAGTGCAAATACTAGATTAAGTCCCTTTTGCGCTTCACGCGCCTGAACTTGCTGAGTGGGTCAGGAGAAAGTATCCTACCCCGCCCGCCTCTAAGATTTTGAAATTTCCTTGGTCAACTGATGTAACTCCCGCAGAATATCTGGCTAAATGTAAAGATAAATGGGTTGACGTTACTGGCGAATATCCCAGAGATGCCGGGAATAACAGAAACTGGTTTAGAGAAGCAGTTTTAGCGGGCATGCCAGAGTCTGTTGCTACACTAATGAAACGCAATCCTGATTCACATATTTATGATCAGCCTACATGGGAGAGACACATAACACATTATTTACAAGAAGCTCAAGATTCTGCGTTAAGGGATGCTGCGGAGAATAAGAAAATGGAGACTGCTTTGCTGAAGCTCCACTTAAAGGAGGCTCAGAATAAATTGGGTGACTTTCATCAGTCAAAAAAAGTGAAGCAGATGGTGGCTAAAACAGCGCCGACTGTTGGATCAGCTACAGTGTTGCCTTCCTTTCCTGTAATGTATGCTGCAGCCGCACCGAATCAGCCATTTGCTGCTCCTTATCGGACATGGCACTCTCGGGGACGGTCACGTGGAAGGGCCAGGTTTGGTGGTAATAGAGGCCTGGGAAGAGGGCAGCCAGGTGCTGGCGGTTGTCGGAGGTGTGGCTCAAATGAGCACTGGGTGAGGGAATGTCCACATCCACGAGAGGGCGCTATTCCTCCCGGTCAGCCACCTTCACATTTTGCTCCGAATCAGCATATGGTTCATCCCTCCTATCAAGGAGGACAGGGGGGGCCTCAGTTTTGACAATGCCCACAGAGTACCTTGGTGAGCAGGACTAATGGGGATCCAATGCTCACAATGGACATATATGGACATTCATTGCCATTCTTGGTGGACACTGGTGCTACTTTCAGCACGCTGGACAGAGTTTTACCAGACGTCAATTTTTCTGGGAACACAGTGTCTGTGATGGGCATCTCTGGGGCTCCGATGATTCTCCCTGTCACTCAAACATTGCCTGTTGCGGTGGGAGGTCAAAGACTATCACATCCTTTTGTCATTGCTCAAACCACTCCTGTCAACTTGTTAGGCAGAGATCTGCTTATCAAACTGGGTGCTACTATCCTGTGTACCCCTGATGGACTTATGGTGACTTTTCCGAATGGACATACACATTGCTGTGTCACCATGAGTGGTCAATTTTTGCTGAAAGATGACACTTCACAAGTGGCTGATATTTTCTGGGCCAGATTGACTACGATGTCTGCACGTGAATCTTCTGCGGCTGAATTTCTGAGATGCTGGAAGCCGTGGCTGCTTGAACTCCAGCCTTTTGTTCCACCGCCTGACCCATTACATGTCACCCTCCTATATGAGAGGGGCGATCCTACTTTATATCAGGAAAAATTTGTAACAGAACTTGAAGGACAAAGTTGGTCTGTGGCTTCGGGTCCATGCTTTGTGGGGAAGGAGGGTGTTGCACTGTTTGCTGATCTGACTTCAGAGCAGCAGAAATGGTATATGATGGAAGCTGAAGCGCTTCCTCACATATCGCTATTGTTGCATCCAAAACATCAAGCTAAAGATTTGGGGGGAATGGTTAAAAGGGGAGTTACATTAAAGGATTGGGTTCCTACCCAGATACCTTCGGTCTCTTTTTCTCCTTCTTCTCAGATGTACAAAATAGACACGCAGCTCTCAGACACTACTTTTTTGGAACATTTGCAGCTTTCTAGAAATCATGGCAGAGAAAAAACAGATCATCCTGATGCAGTGGAGGCATTGAAGGTCGTGCCTGACTCTTTGTGGTCAGATGGTCCCACTGATGTTGGTCTAGTGCATACAACACCCATCACATTTGAGATGAAACATTCTGATCCAATTTGGCGTCCGCAGTATCCACATAAACCTCAGGCTGAAGAAGGTATTGCAGACACTATTGCAGGGTTACTTGAAGTAGGAGTTTTAGAACCATCGGATTCTCCATATAACACCCCTATTCTTCCTGTAGAAAAAAAAGGTACTGGTAAATACAGAATGGCACATGATTTGCGTGCTGTCAATGAGGCCCTCAAAACCCCTCCCATTGCTACGCCCAATCCGTATACAGCTTTGGCATCTCTTACACCTGATTTGAAATGGTTTACCTGCATAGATTTGGCTAACGCGTTTTTCTGTTTACCCCTCCATCCTTCTGTCAGGGATGTTTTTTCATTTACATTCAGAGGAAGGAAGCTACGTTATAGTAGGCTTCCGCAGGGTTTCGCTTTGAGTCCAGGTTTGTTTAATCAGGTTTTGAAGCAGTCATTAAGCACTGTACAGCTCCCTCCAGGCTGTGTTCTGACCCAGTATGTGGACGATTTAATTTTGGCGGCCCCTACTGTTGAATCATGCATAGCAGCTACTCTAGCTGTGTTACAACATCTGGGGAGGGAGGGTTATAAAGTCTCCCGTGATAAGCTTCAGTTGGTCAGACAGGAGGTCCAGTTCCTGGGGCGGAAGGTGACAGCTCAAGGCGCTGGACTGACTGATACCCACAAAAATGCTATTTTGGCTCATTCAAAACCTCTCACTGTTAAATCAATGCTGTCATTTCTGGGACTGACAAATTTTTCCAGACATTATGTGCCTCATTACCCGAACCTAACCACACCACTCAGAGCGCTTGTGAATGCTCATGGTATGAAGAATCTACATGCTAAATTAGTATGGGATATACCAGCTGAGGAGGCATTTATTAGGTTGAAACAGGCTCTGGCACAAGCAGCTGATTTGGCCACTCCTGACTATACATGTCCATTTTTTCTCAACACATCAGAGACAGATGGGAATGGCATTTTGTTTCAGAAAAAGTGTGGTCAGAGACAGATTCTTATGTATCTTAGCATAAAGCTGCAAGCTATTGAAATGAGACAGCCGCCTTGCACGAGACACGCAGCCGGTATAGCTCATCTAGTGGAAAAAACATCACACATTGTCAGGGGTTATCCACTTCATATTTTGACATCTCATGGGGTCATGGCATTGGTTAATTCTGAGATGTTTATTCTTTCAACTTTGCGTCAACAGCGAATTAGCAGAGTTTTGGAAGCACCGAACATTGTTTTTACGCATGAAGGAATAAACATGGCTGACCAAATGACCATCTCTGGGGAGCAGCATGACTGTGTCAGACTGAATTCGGTTGCTCAGAAAATACGTCCTGATTTGCGATCTGACCCTTTGCCTTCAGGTGTTGTGCTTTATACAGATGGTTGCTGTTTTAGGGATTTGCAGGGGCAGTTGAGATCAGGTTTTGCAATAGTAGTGCAAAATGGGGATTCCTTTCAGACTGTTGTTTCAGGGAAGCTTGATGGCAAGCAGAGCACACAGCGTGCTGAAATAAGGGCTCTTATTGAAGCATGCAAGTGGGGCAGAGATAAAGATGTGACGATTTACACTGATTCGAATTATGGGTTTTCTGTCATTCATTATGAATTACCGCAGTGGAAGAGAGCAGGTTTTGTTACCGCTACGGGTAAGCCTATACAGCATCATGCGGACATTATGGAACTTTTGGATGTTGTCATGTTGCCGGCTAACCTTGCTGTTCTTAAGTGTAAGGGTCACAGCAAGGCTGACACTGTTGATGCGCGTGGAAATGCTGCGGCAGATTTGGCTGCAAAAGAGGCAGCGGGTTACCTGTCACGTGTCCACACACAGCTGATTGTCACGTCAGCGCAGGAACTGTCAGACAGTTTTACTGAGGAATTGCAGTTGGCGCAGCAGGCTGCTTATTAATCATTTTTCTGTTTTTTTACAGGTTGTTTAACCAATTTTTTTTATTCTACAGGTGCAGATTGTTAGACACTGCCTAAGAGGGTGTCAAAGACTTTTTAAGTAGTAAATTTGTAGGATTTTGTCATAATACTCAGTTTTTACGGTTTTATAAAAGTTTTTATTAATACGCTAAAACATTTTAAGGGGTGTTTAAATCATAATTAGGTTGACTTGATTACTAAATCTTGGTTTCAATTATCTTTTTTGATGATATGGTTTTTTGTCAATGTTTTTTAGGTTGTGACAATTGCTAGAGTTTGCCTGGTACTAAAAGAATATTGAATTGGGTTAAAACGATAAAAAATAAATTAATAAAATAAAAATAATTGCTTAAAGGTAAAGATAAAGAAAAACAGACACCCTTCCTTGGTTAAAATAAACATAGGATCACACCACTAACAGAAAGTATGCATCTTTGGGAAAATAAGAAGGTGCTGTGCACCACAGGTATTTGCATAATGTTATTGGTCAATATTATCTTTTACTGTTGTGGTGAATGGCCCTATAATAGTTCTGCAAATCAAACACAGGTTGAAGTTCACTCAATTAGAACGAGAAGAAACTTAATGGCTAAATCAACTCCCTATTCACTGTGTGGCTCTTCCGCCGCACATCGTGGATTTTCTCAATTTTGCATACCAAAAGGACGATCTGCAGTGATTACTATTCCCTTAAATACATTAGTTTATAAGGGAGAACAAGCAAGTAAATATAAAACCTACCCCTTGTGGTACATAACAAATGATCAAAAAGATACTAGTTGGTCCACTTTAATTGCTGATCCCCGTGGATATGACTGGAGAAGGTACATTACTACAGCTTATGCAAGACATATGCGTCCTTTGGTTAAATTGGATAAGGTTGCAGATAAATTACTTCTTACTGTTAATTTAACTAAAAGTGATCTCCTCCCCTTAAAATATCTCGAGAATGGGCAAGGTTGTACTCTCTTTATAATTTGGGTTTATAAAGGGGGAAAAGATGTTCAATTTCCTATAATTTGTCAAGATTCTCGTAATGCTTCCACCTCGGTAAGTCAAAATCAGGCCTCAGCAGCAAGAGGTAGTGTAATTAAAGAAGAACCATCTGTGGACGATTACTTTGAAATGATGACAGGTGTGGGTGGCTCCACTAATAATTGGTTGCTTATGGTAGAACAAGCAGGACAAGAAGCGAGGCGGGATTGTGTTGTGTGCATGGGAGCCAGACCTATTCTCAAGGTGGTCCCTGCACCTGTTGAGCTCAACACAACTTGTCTGGTTTCCCTGCTGTCTAGTGTAAATCCAGTAAAAGATTGTAGTAACTGGGAGAAATTATTTCCTATAGCTGATAACAGAGCTACCCCACCTTTCTTTGATAGTAATGTTGCTCCAAATAATTTTACTTGTTTCAAAAATGATAAGCCTGGAAAAAAAGTAGTGGGTTCAGTCAACATTACATATTGTAATTCAATCCAAACTTCTATTAAATCTTTTCAGGCTCGTGCTGATATTTGGTGGTGGTGTGGAGGAAAGTTCCTCCGCTCCATTTTACCTAGTAATTGGACAGGATTATGTGCACCTGTTACATTAATTATGCCGGTAGCAATATTTACGTATGATCCCACAGGAGATCAGACTTTTCTCACTTTGAATAATCATGTTAAAAAGAGGGACATAGGCCATGAAGAGGATCCAACTTATATTGATGCCATTGGAGTTCCTAGAGGTGTTCCAGACGAATATAAATTGGTTAATCAGATCTCAGCAGGTTGGGAATCGAGTATTTGTTGGTGGTGTTCGATAAATAAGAATGTGGACAGAATAAATTATATACACTATAATGTACAGAAATTAGCTAATAAAACTAGAGATGGGTTTGAGGCTGTACATGAGCAACTTAAAGCCACCTCCTTAATGGCTTTTCAAAATAGAATAGCAGTTGACATGCTCTTAGCTGAAAAGGGTGGTGTCTGTTCAATATTTGGTGATCAATGCTGTATGTTTATCCCTAATAATACTAATGCAGATGGAAAAATAACTAGGGCAGTAGAAGGACTGAGAATACTGTCAAATAGGCTAAAAGAACAATCAGGTGTAGATACCTCAATGTGGGACAATTTGTTAAATAATATGTTTGGAAAATGGAAAACTCTGGCAATGTCAATAATGGTTTCATTAGCAGTATTTGTGTCGACTATGGTGTTATGTGGATGTCGTTGTATTCCATGTATACGTTCATTATTCATAAAATGCATTGACAAAGCTGTTGGTAATAATATGCAAGGTCAATATCTGTTAATCCCTCACTTGGAGCCTGAAAAGGATGGAAGATACAGAAGGGAAATGTGGGTTCCCTATCCTAGTTGAGAGATTGAAAGAGGGAATCTGACGTGATTCATTTTTTTATGCTACCGTATTATAAAACATCAGTCTACGTTATTGAATATGTTATATATAATCTTTAGTTAGTTATTCTCAGAAAGTAAAAGTCTGTTATTTATTCGCTGTGCCTGATAGTAAGAGAAATGTTATGTATGTCCAGTTTGGTATTTGAAAGCTTTTTATGTCGTAAAAAACTCTAGGCAAAAGTTTTACTGCAACGTTGTAAAGTTGGGATGGGTCGGAGGATAAGAAACAGAGTAGAGTAGGTGACAGTACATAGATAAAACAGCACCGGGATGGTTACAGCTCGGAATAACCAGGAAACCTTTGTGAAATAAACGTTTGGTGTAAATAAAAATATCTAGGGGGAGGTAGATATATGACAGTGTGACTACGTCCTTCTTTGATTTCTTCTGTAATGTAAATATGGTACAGCCCTGTATACGAACAGTTCAGTTTCACGTTTCAAAACTCAGTTCTGACTGTTCTCCACCTGCACGGTGTGGTATGAGTGTGAATCCGGGAAATTCTGTGTCTGTGCATATATTTCACTTCTCTGTCTGCTCACACAGGCTCTGATTTTTACTTTGAGCTCTCCGCCGGGGTAAATTGTTGGCGCCACCTACACTCTCCCGGAAAGCTGACTTGCCGTATCGCATGGGAACGAGAGGAGCGCCAATCATATAGTTATGGCTGACAGCTTATGAAAACCCTAACTTCAAAATCTTTTAAAATTAGAATATTACATAAAATCAATAAAACAAGGATTTCAAATAGTTACTGGTCAGCTGAGCGCCTGATAGTCAGATAAATCTAGAGGGATTGCTTGGTGTTGTGCTTCCAGCTGACCTGCTTAAGTCCTTCTGATTGCTTAATTTGTATGTTGTAGACATTATTATTTAATTCTATGGAGGTTTATTTTGGTTCTTCTTAATAGGAAAGCATCAGCTCTCATTAGTCCTTAGCCAGTTGTAAAAGGTTCAGTTTCAGTAGTATTTAGCCTTTTACCTGTTCAGAGTTAAGCTTCTAGGCAGTCATATACATTAATTGTGCATTTTTAACATTTTACCTCTGTTCATGGTTATCTATGACACTGATTAAATTATGAAATACTGAACATTCTGAACTTTTAGTTAATTCAGCCCTTCACGTGATTTTGCTGCAGGAAGAACGTGAAATCAATGTGGAATTGTTGTAATTTCCCAACTGTTCATTTAAATGCCAATACTTGACTAGGAAGGGAAACCAGCTCAACCAAGAATATTTTTCTCCAGCTTTCACTTCTTGCAGCCCATGTGAAACGGCATGAAAGGTCTGGTGAACATATCACATTGCCTTGCCTTGTTGGTAACACAAGTGTGCTATATAAAATAATTTGCCTTGCCACAACTTATTCCCATTTACAGAAGTAAATATTAGGCCTTTTTGTGGGATAAAATATAGTCCTTGATTTTGAAGTAAAAATATTTTTTACATCATTGTTGATATTTTAGCTCATTGCTGTGTGCTGAAGGTACCGTAAATGTATTTACTGTCTTCACTTGAAAACTCTAAATCTTTCAGAGGTACTATTACAATACTGAAAACTAGAGCTAGACCTTCTGAAGCAGTGTCTCAAAAGCAACATTTCACCTCATAAGATAAGAAATAGGCTACTTTTGTTGGGTTCTGGGTCTGTGGGCTGGTGTGTAGGAGTGTCCTGGGGTCTCATTTATAAAACATTGCGTAGAATCCCTACTAAAAGTGTACATATGACCAAAACAAAAAGTTTGCGTACGCCAAAAAGATTTCTGATATATAAAACCATGCCTACGCACGGGTGTAAGCAATTTCCCCTTTATAAATCACAGTCTTCTTGGAAGTTTGCGCACGTGAATTTGGCTCATATCCCGCCCTGAACACGCCGAAATCTGGCTATTAAAGGTTAATGCAAAGCAGGACATGAATATTGATGCATATGAAGAGGAGGGGAAATATGGCAACAACAACAAAATAAAAAAAACAAGAAGAGAAACTTTACGGAGATGTTGATTGAAGTGCTAGTGGGTGAAGTTGAGGCTAGAAGAGACATTTTATTTGGTGGACACAGCAGCGGGGTCACAAATAAAAGCAAGAACTGCGAGTGGCAGCGTGTGGCGTCTGCAGTCCAGACTTTCAGTGCAACTTACAGCATGGTACCCGAAATAAAAATAAAAAAGTGGTCGGACCTCAAAGTCGAGGGGAAAAAAAAGCTTCCGCCGATTATGTTTGGGAAACAGGACATTGCTGCAAATTGCATCTTAATTTCGGCCTGCTCCCCCACAGTATATGGAAACGTGATGTATTGCCTGCTCATTTTAATGATCCCATCCCAGACTGCAGGCATTATTGCGCTCAGGGACGGCTGTAATATCCTAGACCTAGTTAATAATTATAACATTTTGAAGGCATTATTTCCAAAAAGGGACTTTGGGCAGAATAGTAAGAATCATGTCACTCAGACACATACCTGTCGGCTAATTCGCGCTGGTAACAACCACGAAACCCCAGAGTGGTGAACACCTGCAGCTGGACCGGAATGGCCCCTTTCCGCCTGGACGGTCTCTCCAAAGACTGGCAGAATTCAGCACAGAGATCCAATAGCACAGCTCTAGAGAATCTGAATCTGCATATTAGCCGGTCATCATCAAGGGCAAGGAGGTCCGCATGATCCCTGAACACGCGTAATCCTAATCCTTCCATTTGCAAGATCTTCTAGCAACGCCAGTGCATCCATCTCAAATATTACGCTTGAAAGTAGTTGGGGTATTTCTATTGGCAGCAATAAGACTGATTGGTTCCTTCCTTGGCACAATGAACGTGCCAATCAATGATATATGGTACAGATGATACAATTTATTAATTGGCATACAGTCCCGGCCCTTTTATCTGAGTTTAAGGTTTTGAGATACATTTTATGTATTTATTTCAATATTGAAAAATGTTTTTAGAAGAGTTATAGCTCACTGCAAAGCTACAATATAGATATCATTGCTTGTTTGGATGTTTATAATAGCATGAATCCATAATTAGTAATATGCAGTCTGGCTGCAGTTCACCACCTCACCAACTGCGTCGTCGATTCCCTCGTCTCCAAAATGTCCGTACGCACGGGTCAGAGCTGGCGTACAGGTGTGCACATTTTCCCCTCAAGTCTGTTTTTTATAAATCACAACTTTTGCTTTGAAAGTGGCGTACGCCAGTTTCAGGCCCCGTTTTGTGCGTACGCAACGTTTATAAATGAGACCCCTGGTCCTTCTCCTACTTTCTCTCTACGGTACGGTAGGTGGCAGTCTACAGGTGCAGCTCATTACTTCTAATCAGGAACCAGCTCAAAAGGAGAGTGGAGTCAGCAAACTGACCCCAGATGGTTCTCTCAACCAGCGTGGTACATGGTCAACCTTCTGCTAGCGGTATTACTAAGTTTGAGTCTTTGAAGTATTTTTGCCTGTGACTCACCTTCCTTGTGTTCTTCAGATTCCCTCAGAAGTTATTGCGATCGTTTCCAGAACTGCTCCGAGCTGAAAACCACCTCACTTCAGTTACTTTCCTGGTCAGCCCCTGTGCCCCTCCCCACGACTCACACTCGTCTCTGCTGCAACCTTGCTGCTCATCTGCCTGTCCTCCAACCACCGCCTCTCCTTCAACTGAAAGAACAAAAGGTTACAGTCGGTAAGTTTAGATTCTCCTCAGAAACCTTCTCTGATTCTCCACTCACTGGTTGTTCTCTTCAGAAGAAATCCATCCAGATCTCAAGCTGTCCCATAACCGGAGAGGGTCAGGAATCATCCACCCTCCACCAGTCATTCTCAGATGTCCAAGCCCAACTCACCCTTCCCCCAACCATACTCATCAAAGTCTCCTATACGTTTCAGCCCTGCACCTACATTACTAAATTCAACTTACCTGTTCTAAACCGAAAACTTGCCTTTCCAGATGCTCCCCTGGTTCCGTGTTCGCTTACTCTTGTACCCCGGGACAACCACCTGTTTATTTCTTAAATTAAACTTTACTAATGTAGAACACGAACCTATCTCCCTTTCTGTGTTTAATCTTGGGTCAGAATACAACCAACATGTTGACCTTTGCTTTTCATGGTCCCCAACTGGTGACATTGTATATTTTTTTTATTCTCGATGAATATTTATGTTGATCAGGATAGAGTATTTTAAGTTGTATACCATTTTAAAATCTTGCTCCATGTGCCTCTTTTAAACATTAAGCTACGTTAAGGTCTCTGCATGGTCCTGGAGCAACGCATCATTGCCAACGCCTAGTTAATACTTCTTCATCAGCAAGTTTGCACCCAGACGTACACATATTGACTGAGATGTTTTTTCCTGTTGTTCGTTCTTGTCTGTGTGCAGCATTGCAGAGGAATTCCTCATCAGCCAACAGGCGAGCTAACTTTTTCGGGTGGATCTGCCATTGCCTTGTTTAGTTTATTTTCTTCAGCTTGTCAGTGCATTCCCCCTCAAAGAGCAATTAATAATAAAGTATGTTTTGACTGAGGAAACTTTTTACTGGATGAGCAGCTCATAGAATACTCTAAAAATATATGTAAAAATCAGTCTCTACACCTTGTGTTCAAAAAGACCATATTAGTTAAACTGTCCTTTCAATATAGAGCATAAAGTGCCCAAATGATGCATTGACTGATTACATCAACTATAGAGCACTGTTCTGGTGAAAAGATCTCTGGCTGATGTTGGGCTGACCGATTACAGCCACACAATCTCCATTGACTAATAGTTACAACATTTGGCTCTAATCTCTGTGCTTAAGTAGGCGACTGACAGCCATTGCATTGTCAAATTATGCCGTTTTGCCTAGACATAGATTAAGTATAAACAAGGCTTAAATCCATCCATAAAATTAAGTCTATCCTGCAGTCTCTTTTGAGTCCATCCATGTTGACTTCTGGCATACTTATTTTAGCTTTGGTGGCAAACTGCTCAAGTACAGACTGACTGTCATTACCAAGAACTGAAGAAAGTTTGCAAATTGACCAGCTTTGTCCTCAGAACTACACCTCAAAATTTTACACATGAAAAACACTATTCACAGCAATACACAATGTCTAACCCATATTGGGAATAATAACAACTTTCTGGATTAGGGTTGTTTGCAAGAGCAGTTATTTTTGTAGTGTTATGAAGTTAGACATAACATCAAGTCTATCCATCACCAACATTTGTGGCATATTTGATTTCAAAATTGTTATCTGTACTTTACTAGTCAGTCATATAGTAAAAAATATTAAGTCATATTGTAAAAGATTTTAAACAATGAGAGATGAGGTCCATCATGATTATGATGCAGTTCTCCTTTTATCTACCTCCTCATGTTAAATCAAACTTGTGAAATTTATCAGGATTTTACAAATTACTCAAATGTCTTTTCCTAAACTCCTCCCAGAAATCACTCTTTAATAGAGTTTTAAGGTTTTAAAAAGCAAAAAAAAAAACATTTTCTCAATCATGTATTTAATCAATTTAAATTACACTGTATATGTACTTTTGCAGTTAAAGAAGTTGGACAGTTACAAACATACACTTTATTTGACTATTTAAATTTCCTTATTTTTATAAGACCATAAGTTTCCCAGACATTTCCTGACAAACTGAAAGTTCTTTTCTTTTCGTCTTTCAAATAAATCCTGTACTTTTTTGTACTTAAGTGATGACTTAAAAACCAATTCCTGTTAACACAGAAAATATGTTTTATTAAATACAGGAATGGATACTTTCAGAAAATAGAAAGTTGACATAAATCGGTAAGAGATATTATGGACTCTGTGGAACAAAAGTCAAAGCAACTGTAGAATTTTTTTTTTCTTTATAAGAATCATACACTTTTGCTGATCTTTATTATTCCTCTTGGCAATGTAGATACACTTTCCTGAATCATTTATGGATATTTTTTTGTAAAAAAATTAGCATAAGCCAAGAAGGGGAAACTTTTAAACTAATTTCATCTCTATTTTTTTGGACTGGTGCAAATACTGTGGTTTAATCAGAGTCGCTGCTGTTTTAGTGAATCTGGTCTGACTGAAGAATACACACATTCTGTGTTCCCATTCATTTTCTTCCCATGTCTCATGTTTGTAGTAGAGAAATCCAGTGCTGCTGCATAGGTCAAATGTTCTTCTTTGTCCTGTAAAAAAGATATACATTTTGTTAATTGATGACAAAAGGGCTTTAAGATCAAGATCAGATAGGTTAATTCTACTTTAATTAGACAATTGACTTTTTATTTTAAAATAACAGCATACATGAAAATAATTGGCAGGCAAGCTCTTATGTCAGGTATACAAAAAGGAAAAATTGCTCATCTTAAGCCTAGCCTTATGGATTACATGATTTATACTATAAATTATAATTTTTAATCATATTTACCAAGTCCTTAGATTGACAAGCAGTTGAAGTGTCATATTCAGCACTAGGTGAGCCTCTTACACCTATTGATTAAAGAAAAATAAATTGTATGAAAAAAAACAATCGGTAACAGAAAACAGTAAAAATGTTCAAACATATGCTAAAATGCCTTGTACATCTGTAGACATTAGAAAACTGTATAAGGGGTAATAAACAAAACTTTGCCCAGACAATATTTATTACTCCTATCTGAAAAGGGAGTTTATTTTGTTTTCATTAAAAGTCTAGAAAAATTGTTTGCTTTTTAATGCTCCTGGTGAGTATTTACTAAAAAACGTTTACTATTGAAAAAATGAATGTTTATACAATGTGGCAATTGTAATTTATTTCAAATAAATCTGGGTTTCCATTGAAATACTGGTCTAATCAATAATAGTAGCTTTGATGTAAAAAACAAATAAATTGCCAACCTCCAGAGCTGCCAGAAACTCTCCTTCCAAGGATGTAGAAGATAAGGCAGACTATCACAACTACACAACACACCAACAGTCCTCCAAATACAAGAACACTGGGGTCCTGTTCTATTTATAAAATAAGAAAAAAGGAAAAATCAAAGACAAGCTCTGACTGAAATTTTTACTTTATAAAGCTACAACAACCAGGACTAGAAGGAATTATAGAGCTGTAGATTGACTGAAAATACTTACTGGTTTCCAGTTTACTTCCATCACCCAACAGTATTTCTCCACAAAAAACGACAGCACAGTAGTACGTTCCAAAATCAGAGGAGTCTTCTAATGTTTTTGAGAGGTGGTAGACGCAACTTCTCTTCAAGGCATCATCAGTGCTGTTCCTTGCAGTGTAAAGGATACTTGGATAAGAGCTTTCTGATGCAGCTTTGAACCAGTAAACAGAGTTCTTTTTTGGACACTGAGTTCCTGTTTCATTATTACTGTAAAAAAGAGAACACTGGAGACTCAGGGTCTCTCCCGGCTGGAGCCTTGTAGCGTCTGGAGTTTGTTCCACATAAACAGACGTCTGTCGGTTACAGTCTGTGCAAAATAAAAAGAAAAGAAAAACAGGTTTAAAAACTAACTAATGCCCAAAAGTATTGTATTTGAATCATTAAAAAAGGGATGTTGTTATTAGAGAAAATAACATCGACTGTACTTATGTTACCCTTTATAAGCAAGAGAAATCCATTAATAAAAGTTTGTAAAAATTCGGTTCCACTTTGGCAGAAGTATACTGCTTTGTCTTTTTTGTTAACAGAACTGATGGTAAGAAATATTTCATCATCTTCTTTACGAAATTGGAAACGAGTATTATTGAATGGATACTGCTGAATAATTTCACTGTAAACCCCTGTAGCAACTGTTTGGACCATATTCCCAGGAGACTGTTTATACCACTGAAAGAATCTGTGGTCCTTAGGTCTCTGACAGGAAAAGGTGACATTTTCACCAGTTTTACGCTCAACTGTAGGAATCAAGCGAGGAACCTCTTCAGTCTCAGTAAGACCTGATGAGAAGAGTAAATATTATAAAACAAAAAACAGTAATTAAATAGGTATTATTTGTGCAAGTAATTGTCCCCATAAAAATAAAGTGAACTTACACATAGTGCTAAGAAGAATCAAACCAAGCAGACCTTGCATCTTGGTTGTGGAGAAGTCTTGTTTCACTCTACTGAAGTCTTGCTACCCAATGGAACATTTGGTCTCAAGACGATCAGGCTTTGCAAAGAAGACGACAAGGTGATTGGTTGAAAGGTAGATGAATATCCGCCTACAGTGGCTTGCAAATGTATTCAAACCCCATGAACTTTTCCACATTTTCTTCTACATTACAACCACAAACCGCAATGTATTTTATTTTATGATTTTATGCAATAAACCAACAAATGAGGTGTATTATTTTGAAACAAAAGGATAACAATACATGGATTTCAAAATAATCATTAAAAAAGGTTTGGAAACTGTATATTTATATTCATTCACCCTGAGTTACTTCTTTGTAGAACAACTTGTGGTGCAGGTATGGCTGTATGCCTTTTAGTATACTGTATGCACATCAGTACAGTAGTATTTGCACATTATTAAATAAATAGCTCTAGCTCAGTCAGAATGGATGGAGAGTGTATTTGAGCAGTGTGGTTGTGAATTTTTGGATTTATGTATTAAGTAATTCCAATACATGGATCTTAACCCTTCTATATTACCTCTGTCTGTAACATTAGGACTGTTATTCTACTATAAGTTAACCTTACACCTTCAATCTAAAGTCTTTTGCAGCCCTTAGCTGCTTTTCTTCCAGGATTTCCCTGTAAGAATCAGCCTCCCAGTCCTCCCAATGGAAAACTATTCCCAGAGCATGGTGCTCCCACTGCTGTGTCCCAGAGAGTAGATGGTGTAATATTGATACTGTAGTCTTTGTCTTCTTTAACACAGTGTTTTGCATATAAGACAAAAATTTTTGTGTTGGCTACATTTGAACTGAGCATCTCAATTGACATGTTTACTGTGCCCAAAACTCTGTTTTTGGGCAAATAGAAATTACACTTCTAATAGCTTTCTTCCAACAATGGCTTTATTCTTACCACACAATCTTGCTATAACTCCATAGGTCAAATTTGTAGAGTGCATGACCAATAGTAATCCATTCAATAGATTCACCACAGCTTACTTCCCAGCTTCCCCATAGTAACCACTGGCTTCTAATCTAACACTTTGATTAGTGGTCTACTTTCCTGGCTTGGAAATTAAAGTTAATAGCCATGTCTCCTTATGTTTCCATACACTTTTCATTGTCCATTGGGGGGACAAATAAAGTATGGGCTGTTTTAACTTAACCCTGTTTTAAACTTCTCATTATTGTATCTTTGATCTGTCTCAATAAACATATATAAATGGTTTACCTAAGAAAATCTTCTCCCAACTTTTCTCACTCAGTTTTGTCATCATCTCCATGCTCCAAGCTATGGCTGCGATTCTGTACCCTAGGACAAAGACAACTTTTTAAGACATTTTGTTTATGAAAATTCTATATAAATAGTAAAACCATGGCTCAGTCAATGCTAGAGCTACAGAACAAAAAGACCACTAAAACAAAATCTGTTTGACAACATGAAATGGGCGAAAAGATTTACAAAAGCAACAGAAAATATAGCTTCAAGACTCCAGCAAACCATAACGAAAGACATTATCCAGAAAAGAAAATATCATAAAAAGTGACACATTTTTATAGGCATGGCCAGCCCACCGATACTCCAAGAGCACAACAACAACTCATTCAGTAGGTCCCAAAATTACAAAATCTAAAGCCCTGCAGGGCCATCTTTTCTGTCAACGTTAATTTTTCAACAGAAAGAAATAGACGTATTTCAAAGTATTTCAATGCCAAAACCACTGCTTGTGAAAAGAAAAAAAGCTAAACGTTCCATTTTGCATTTTCTGGAAAAAATCCTAATGGTCCTCAAGAGTTTGGGAAAAATACCAAAGTGCTTCAGAAAAAGAACATTACTATACAACATGGTGGTGGTTGTGTGGTGATCCAAGTCTGCTGTGATGGTGCAGGACCACTGAGCAACAGTCAAGTGCTACTCCTCTGTAGCCCAGGTCAGGCGCTTCTGCCACTGTTTCCCATTTCCAGCACACGCCTGTGCACGGTGGCTCTGGATGTTTCTACTCCAGACTCTCTCCACTGCTTCTACACTTTCCACCAAGGTCTGGAATCGGTCCTTATCCACAATCTTCCTCACGGTCCGGTCACCTCTTCTCGTTGTGCAGCGTTTTCTGCCAAACTTTTTCATTCCCACAGACTTCCCACTGAGGTGCCTTGATACAGCACTCTGGGAACGAACTATTCGTTCGGAAATTTCTTTCTGTGTCTTACCCTTCTGCTTGAGGATGTCAGCGATGGCCTTCTGGACAGCGGTGAGGTCGATAGTCTTACCCATGATTGCGGTTTTGTGTAATGAACCCCGCTGGGAGTTTTTAAAAGCCTCAGGAATCTTTTGCAGCTGTTTAATTAGTTAATTAGTTGATTCAGATGATTAGGTTAATAGCTCGTTTAGAGAACCTTTTCATGATATGCTCATTTTTTGAGATAGGAATTTTTGTTTTTCCTTTACTTTTTTGCCAGAATCATCAATATTAAAACAGTAAAAGGCTTGAACTACTTCAGTTGTGTGTAATGAATCTAGAATATCTTAAAGTCTAATGTTTATCAGTACATTACAGAAAACAATGAACTTTATCACAATATGCTAATTTTTTTAGAAGGACCTATATATCCTCCTGAAAGAAAAGATCCGTAGGCATGAAGACAATGGTCCAAACTATACCAGTCAGTCCATCTCTGATTGGCTTGAAAAATAAGGTTATGGATTTCTCTGGTCAAAGTCTTAACTTAAATCAGATTAAGATGTTACAACATTTAAACCTCTAATGTGGCTTAACAAAATTAAATTATGCAAGGAAACATGGGAGAAATCTCTTCCAAAGCCATGTAAACATCTCACTGCCACTTACTGCAAAGTATTGATAGCAGTCACTATCACTAAGACAGTTCTGTGTTTACAAAATAAATACATAACTAAATACACATTAACTGTTTCTTGGATTGGTCTTTTACAGCATTTTGAGATCATTTCAGTGAATCAACCAGCAGCAGTGTAGGTTCTAACTTTAAAACATATATTTTAAAATTGCAAATGCTTTCAAAAAGATTGTGATTCTTTTAAAACTGCAAACCCATAACTCAAAAGCCTGATGGTGATAAACCACAACTTTCACAAACCAAAAAACCTCTGCCACCCTGCTTCCTCCCAAAACTACCATCAGTGCTGCTAAAACTGGAACAGACACAAAACCAGTCACAGTTGCAACTGCAGACTCCTTAAGCTTTTAATAAAGCAAAACTCTTACTTTCTTAATATTAATGTGATAAAGAATTAATTCTCTGGTAAACTAACAGCACTTCATAGTGTATCTCTACACTGATCTGGTTCCTTAGCTTAGGAGGCCAGGGGCCTATTGCACAAAACTAGGATAAGGGTTTAAGCTGCGGTATCTTGGTTATACTGGCTCAACTTATCCGTGATCTGGTTGCACAAAAAAATGGATAGGGGGCTGAAGAATATGTTCTGGTATAAGTTACCATGGATATACATTTCGTGGAGCTAGCTTGCTCTAAAACAGGTGTATTTTGGGTGTATTTAGACCAGAAAAGTCATTTAGTCCGGTTGTTTGGTCCGGACCAAAGGCAAACAATTTGTTTTTCCTTTGGTGCGGTTTGTATTCAGACTGTTCATTTTTGTAAGTGGACTATATTTAAAAACACATCCACGTGTATGACGATCAGTCCTGCTATTGGACAGCGATGACGTGGGTGGAAGTAGCAAAGACCCAGCTCGGAAATCATATGGATATCAGACCTGCAGGAATGGATGCGAGGACGAAGAGAGGTTTCAACGTTCCAGACGCGGAGGAGAGCCGGAGCAAGATGACCAGGCATTGTCAAGGCTGGGAGGTGAGTGAGCACACACAAATGTGAACCGAGAAGAAATGTAGCATAGCTGCTGGAGGAGTTAGCGCCGGGGCTAATCCGGCAGTGTGAGCTGCGGCAGAATGAAGTCAGAGAGAGATGGAGCAGGCGGACTGGATCGGAGTTTTCAAGATGTGTGGAGGCGCAATTTGTTGGACTGATGTGTGGTTACGATCAGAGGCAAGGTTGGGACAATGACTGAGCGATAAGAGGTAAGTGCAGGAGTCTTCAGACTGAAGCTAAAGTCCTGTCCTGTTTATCTATTGCTCAGCTGTTTATTCTGTCAAAACTGCCCTGTCTGTGTCATGATCTCCCGACAATTGCGTGTCTGAGCAGCTCATACAATGCAAGTTTCGTGATGCTCTGTTTGAAAATCTAGAACAGCGAATGTGTGCAGTAAACAGAAGGAAACAATGTGTTCTGCGTGCCTTGATCCCCGACATGTTGGCAGCAGCATGATGAAACAGAAGGTGGAAGATCAGGAATAAGAACATTCACTACAGCATACGGGATACTGATTTGTGGCGTTGCGAGAACAAACACGTATGAATGATATGACAAAAAGGCTCATGTATTGTGGAGTTGGTTCGGATCGAGACTGTTTGTATTTAGACCCGAATTGAAGCAAACCTTGTCCATTTAGAACTGGACCAAGACCATCTAAAAAAGCTGGTCTCCGTCCGTTTCTCTGATCTGCTGCAGGAGTCGTTTGTGTGTATTCACACCTGCATAAAAGGTCCGGACCAGAGTTTGTTTGGTTTAAAGTGGACCAAACAGTGTAGGTCTGAATACACCGTTAATCTCAGTCAGCAGTCACAAAACTGAACCCAATAATTATTGCAGTTATTTACCACTTTTTTTTCTCTTTGATTATTCACCGTTGGGGTGTTGTCTTTCTTTTTTTATTATTTATTTTACCTTCTTGTATGCCTTCATTAGGATTTCTGCCTCTGCTGGGGTAAAATAAGTCTTGTAGTAATAAGCCATGGTTAATCAGTGAATCTGTGATCAGTGGCGGAGTCTAGTTGAGGGAACCTGAGCGTGCACTTATCCAGGATAGATTACACCTAGCTTGATTAGTCCATGTCTGCTCATCCTGGCTTGATCTTTGTGCAGCCAGTTAAGCCTGGATGCTCTTGTTTCAGATGTAATGAGCTAGGCTCATTCATTCATCCTGGATGTCTTAGTCCTACTTTTGTGCAATAGATCCCAAGTCATAAGTTGTGTTAAATAGGTATGAATAATACACAAATGTCAAACCATAAATGTTAATGCAACAGGGCAGGGGAATAAAAATAGCCTGAGCCAAGCTGCAATTTGCTAGTGAATTGGCTGTTGTCACAGAAGCAGAAAATAATCAGTTTTACTCACCTATTAAGCTCAGTTGAAACATTGTGGTTATTATCTGAAGACATCTGGTGTTTGTTTTTTGTTTGTTTTTTGCAGCATTGCTTAAACAGATAAGGCTGTGTCAGCATTAAAATTGGTAATCAGCAAAATCGAGAATGTCTGCAGTTTTTTGTGAGAAAAACAGATAAAAAAAAATCAAATCTAAATTGGAGTTCTACAGATGGGTCTTCATGTAATTATAAACCATAATGCTGCTGAGTAGTTTTCATATGCCTCACTATATATTTCTGCAAGAAACTACAACAATAAAGGATCTTAGCTGTCTTTGAACTCACTGTTTGTTATCATCAAATGTAAGATAAAAAGCTAATAAACCAGATGAAAATGTAAACAGTGTCTGTATACATATGAGCAAAAAATGTTTAGGATAATATTTAGGATAGCAGTGTGTTCCTTGGTCAGGATCAAATTTTTAATTTTAATGTGAGTAGTGTTAGAAGTGTTGCCACCTGCTGTCTTGGCATATGTATTGCACTTTTGAATGGAATCAGACTGTATGCATATTTTTGCCAAAACTAAGGCAGAAACTATCCATGTATTAATTTATACCCGTGTATTAATTTATTTTACAAGGTGTTGGAGCACAGAAGTCTTTATGCCTTCATGCCTCTTTATATGAGTCTCAGTCAGCCAGCTTGATCCAGAAATATCTCCCAACCTTTTTTAGTTGTTAGCCTAAATATTAATTCACGACAGAATACAACAATATTTTGTGAACTTTGTGAACAACACATATCTTTTATGCTTTATTTATTATGAAAAAGGAGAAAAATAACTATTTCAGGTCCTCCGAAGGGCTTTTTATGTGTCCCAAATAAGCTGTTAAGAGCACAAGCAATGTCTTCTACAAAAACTCCCCAGTAGGCCAGTTAGAATACCATAAAACAAGAAAGAAAACACCCACTGTCTACAAAACTAAATATAACCTGCTGCTCAGACTGCAAATCAGAATCTCAGAGACTTTTTGATCATTTAGTCTGAGGCAGATGTCATTCTGATAAGGAAGCAAAGTACCATCCTAAGTAGACAAACTCTACCTAGTAACTACAAATAATTTCTGATTGGCTTTGTTTTTCTTTTGATTCAAAATTACAGTGCACAACTCTCTTAAAACAACAATCCAAATCAAGCTCACTCTTCAACAATATTTCACTGATAAGCTCCTCTCAGAGTATTTTATATTACATAATATATGACAAAAATATATTTTTTTTAAATGTTGGTTCCAACTATTCTAGACATGTCAAGCATAAGGCCCACCCAGAAGCCACAGTTAATCATTATACAACTGCCTCCAGCCCATGAGACAATGACATATTTCTGTTATTATTGGCCTGCCCGTTGGTTAGTCAACATGGCAGCACATATCTCATATAGCACTGCAACAGCTAAATGCAATTCACACTGGCACACTCAATTTGCCCGTGTGGGAGAGGCAGCAAAGGGATAAAGATACACAAGAGCTGTAAAGATGGTTTAAAATCTGCAAACAGGCTATGTGAGGTCCAAAAGATCAGATTAATTTAAATATTATATTTTATTGCCATAATTTGTAAGTATTCACTTTAAGACAAAAAGACAGAGACTGAGAACAACAAAAATTGTTTTAATGTGGCATGCCATCCATTCGTCAAAACTGCAGCGTGATTCCCCAATGATGGGTCTCAAAACTGACAAAGAGCCTAATTTGCTGATAACCGTTTAATTGAATCATATAAAGCACATTGTGTAGTTTTAATTTTGGGTGTAAATATTAATTTGAAAAAAGAATTTACAACTGTATGATTGCATGCCTTTGTAGTTGCATTTTGCACATCAAAGCCACAAGCTGCATCTCCGCTGACAAACAGGCTGTGGTGAGGCACTTCTCAGGCCTTTGACCAACCACAGAAGTTGTTTACTCAGATCATACCTGCCTTGCAGCTTCAACAGGATGTGTTAGGTGACAAGCAGTGGGGGAGGCAAAAAAAAAAAGAAAGAAAAAAAAGAAATCTGCTTTTTTTTTATGTTAGACATGAATTTTTATTATTATTTTATCTCAAAGGGGTTTTTTTATAAATATTTAACAGATTGTTTATTTTTTTTGAAGATATTTTACTGTTTCTTGCTCAATACATTTTCTACTGAGTCAGTTTTGAAGTTTCCAGATTGGCACAAAGACACCTTTTACCGGCCATTCAGAGTTTCACACAGACTCTCTTGTTTAGTGTGGGAGGAGGTGTGAACTCAGACATAACATTATGTACTTTTTTACTTCAAAACTAAAGTGCACTTTGTTGTTGATTATCAGAGATCTACATTTTAATTCTGAAACACTTTCATAAACTCTGGCTTTACAAGCCAGAGTTCTCTGATTGTTGCCTTTATCAGCAAAGATTTTGTCAGATAAGGAAAACATAAATGGTTACTGGCAATACCGACAGTAGAGGGAGAAATAACACTAGAAAAATGCTTTGTCTTTGTGATGATGGAAGATCTTTTGCACGTTCACGTATTGGAATGCTAATGTGTTGTGTTAACAATAAAAATTTTGTTAAGATGATCCTGACAAAAAGGCACTAAACCCCGGGGACCTTAATCCTAAATATAACTTGAATTACAAAATCAAATACAACAATGCATGAGCCTGCATGTGCTGACTATCAGAAAACATCCAACAGTTTGGAAGCATAAAATACTGAATGTAACAATAAACAATAGGGATTTGAGTGTCAGTATGTCTGCAAACCAGTAAAGGAAGGGTAGACCATCCTTTTTTCTTTTTTTTAACCACTAGACTAATTGTGGTCCAAGATTTTTCCTCCTTAAATCAGATGTCTCTGGCCACTAGTCCACAAACCCTTATCAGTTAACAAGCCTAAAGAATGTCACACACTACATGAGAATAAGGCCTAATTTTGTCCCAATCTCCCCCTTCCCGATCAAAGCCAGCAAAGGCCGGATTGTCTGGCGTATAAAAACAACATTGTGTCTGATTTTCTTGTGGTGTGGGGAGTGTTAAGAGTGATTTTGTTCAATCCTACTTGGCTATGACAGGACAGACAAAGAGCAGCGTTAATGATGCCACCTGGTGCTGACATCTAGCGCACAGCCCTGCTCTCAAAGCTAGCTGTGACAGACAATTTTTACTCATCTTTAACACGTGCAGTAGTACCTACAGTCCCACCCATTTCGGTTATGATCGGCCCATTAAATGGCCGTTATTAGCGGTTATGACTCCCATTAAATTCCGTCAGACTGTGCCCTCTGTACCTACTAAAACGTACTTTTCCGTTTGGTGTTTAAAACCTTTTCAAATTAGGTTTAGGCATTTTAAAGAAAGTTTATTTGTCCTTCTGTGACCTTTAGGTTAGGATATAAAACGTGTGGGTTGGTTAAGATTGGTTAGATAACTCCAGTTACGATATGCTACTCTGACGAAGAATGTTTGACACGTGCAGACAGTTGGCTGTTATCAGCGATGCGAATGATTGATAACCTACTAGTAGGTAGCGAGGGCACAGTCTGACGGCATTTAATGGGAGTGATAACCGCTAATAACGGCCATTTAATGGGTTGACAACATCCGAATCGGCTGACAGTCCACCTTCCCGCTATCTTCTGACTTTTTCTATAGTCGTTTTGGGTTTTTTGGTGGATTTTCAGAGAGTAAGAGGCCAAAGACAGCCATCAAGGCTTCTTCCTGTTTGTCTCCTATGTTTGTTTACACTAAATTAATGTTTGATTATTTGAGATTTGGAATATTGAGCATGGAGAAGCTGATAGTCTCCTGAAATATTGGTTAGTATGTGGTGTGTTCCATACTGCACACCACACACTAAAAGATCAGAAAAGAGAGATCTTGTGTAATGTGTTTTTTTGTTTGTTTCTTTTATCTACCAGTGTGCGGTCTCTAAATTTGTGAAGGTTTCAAGAATCCTGTAGTGTGCCAGGCTTAACTTACTGTGAATTGCCGGATGTTAACCTTTGGGTTAAAAAAAATATGAAATTTGTCATTTTTGTCTTACTACAGTTTATTGTATTTTAAAATCCTTTTTATTTAGAGTGCTTGAGCCACGTTTGTATCCCTTTTGATTTGTGACCGTGCGCCTATAATACAGCAAAATGCACAGAGCAACATTTAAATGCAAACTGAAAATTAAAAGACATTTAAATATATCTTTTTAATTTATGGCAGTGTTCTTGGACATAATGGTGAGTTAGCCCACTGCGATAGATGAAAAGCATACCATATAGTGTATCAGAATGATTAACTGTTAGGACAGCACATGACTCATAATAAGTCTCAACTTTTTGTCTTGAATAAAGATCTTCCATCTAACTATCTTTAAAAGGTTTCATTATGTGGTATTTTGATGTATTCACACTTAACTGATGTCAGTGTTCGGCAAGCTCCACAATCATGGCAACATGTATTTTTTTATGTGCACAACTTAGGCGGTGACAGTCCTGGAACTTTTTGTGCAATCACAGTTGCCCAAAGGCCTTCTTTACTGCCTATCTCCCCTTCCTCAACTTGTCTTGAAAGGGTTTTTGAGAGTCAGAGACCAATTTTGTTTGAATATTTTTTTTTTTTGCCCTTTGTTTGCCATTTGGTTTGTTAAAATATCTAAGGATTGCAAACACAAAAAACAGCAGGGGAAATCAACAATGCTGTCCAATGTGCACCATTTTTTTTGCCATTATTTGTGTTTCAACAAAGCAAAATTAATTTGATATATGAAGTCAAAACTAAGATCATTAGACCAGATGAATGAAAAAAAAAATCCTCCCAATGGGTTTCCAATCTCTTCTGCTCTCAGTTCAGCCACAAACACAGTAAGTGCTAAGTGTTTAAAAAAAGAAAAATAATCCTCATATAAAGCTTTACATCCTGATCTCTTGAGGCTCAACATTTTAAAACCCACAATTCTAGATGTATCTGTGACAATGATAGTTAGAATATGCCAATTATTAAACAGCAGTGAATAATTCATACCTTCACATCTTCAAGTGTTGACTGCAGATAAAGTTTGATGAAATTTCATGCTCTGTACTAGAGATCACTATGGGCTTCCATCTGGACTCCCTGGGAATTTACGGCAGGATCCTGTTTGTAGACTTTAGCTTTGTCATCGAAACCATCCTTCCAGACCTTCTGCAAGGTAAGCTTTCCCATATGAAAGTGCCTGATCTCATCTGCAGGTGGATCACTGACTTCCTGATGGACAGAAAGCAGCATATGAGGCTGAGGACGAATGTCTTGGACTCCCAGACCATCAGCACCCCTCAGGGACGTGTTCTTTCTCCTCTTTTTATCTCCCTGTACACCGACTGCTGCACCACCGACCACCAATCTGTCAAGCTAATTGAGTTTGCAGATGACACCACCGTTATCGGTCTCATCTCGGAAAAGGATGGGTCTGTCTACAGGTTGGACACCAGGATGAACGTCTGGTGTCCTGGTGCAGCTGCAACAACCTGGTGCCGAACGCCCAGAAGACGGTGGACAGTGGCTCACCACCATTCAGACTTCTCACCATAAGAACAGTTTATTTGCTTTTGTGGTCGGATTCATGAACAATAACCCTAAGACTGTTCCCACAACCTGTTCTGTCTCAACCACATGACCCTGTATTGTCTTTTTTTTTCTCCACTGATCATCACCTGCTCTCGTGTGTATACCAATCTATTTATCACATTTTATTTTTATTTATTGCATGCTCAGAAGTGTTTGTCTTATTGTTTGATTGCACAAAGTACCACAGCAATTTCCTAATAGAGTTCTGCTTTGACAATAAAACCTTTCTGATTCTGACCTGCTTGTAGCCCAGATTATTGTGCCCGTGTTGACTAGTACCAGAGATAGTAACCTCAGTTTACTTAGTCAGGTGAAGAAAACAACAATTAGATTAAGAGAAGAATAAAAGCAATGAAAGCTTGTTCTAAAGAGTTACAAGTTTTGTTGTTTTTCCCAATCTGTCTGTCTCTCAAAAACAGTAAGGATACAAAAACTTGATTGATATTGTAGTCAGAAAATGAATTAATTTTTTTCTGTATTTTCTTTTCTGTTATGCAGTTCTACATGAAACAAGACTGACGAATTGAATCAGTGCAGAGGAAGGTTATTTGGTTACCAGCACTTAATTTAGATTTTTTTTTTCAGTCCAGTTAGGAGAATTAGTCAGCTGTATGCACAAACCTGTCCATATGCGCTCATGTTTGCAATAAATTTATTTATTCCAAAAAGCTTTGTAGAATTCCCCAGTGCTGTGCCTTCAGGGCCAACAAAGCCTTCTCTGATGGCCTAAACATACTTAGAAAAGTAGAGGTATTTAAATATGTATAAATACAATTATTCTCCCTGGTCTGTTCTCCTTATTCCATCTTGCTGTATATCCACTTGGTTGTGCTGCTTACAGTGTGATATATTATGGCATGGTTTTTATCCAATCATATTTCAGCTAGCTCGTGTTATCAGGTTGGATGAAATCTGTCTGAAGCCTTCAGAATCAACAGAGCAGGCTGCTGTAAGTGGACAGACTCAGTAAGTTGTCACGGCCAATCAGCTCTCGAGTCTGTAACATCAAGGCCAGCTGGAGGGTTCTATGCTGAAGTTGACATGTATGTATTATGTGATTGGATGAGCAGTCTTGAGTGCCTGAATGGCATCATTTTGCAAAATATGTTAACTAAACCTGGAGATTCGTTAGCTCCTGACAGCTAATGGGGAATTTCTTTACCTACAATGGCTGAATGAGGCGAAGGGAGAGATTTGGTTACAGATATACTTGCACACCATTTTCAAGTCGGACCTTTCAAGAGACACAACCAGACAGACAGCTTTCTTTATTTGCCTGTCCATAGAAAATGACTTACTAATGGACCTGAAGTCCAAATAAGCAGGTTGAGAAGACCAATATTATTGAGTGCAAGCATTTTATTTGAATTCTTAACGTTGTTTTAATTTGTTAGTGTAACTCATGGTGGCTGGTTGTTACTCAAAGGGAAATGATACCAGCAGACATTGCCAAACAACCAGCATTTGAGAAATTAGAAGAGCTGCCGGTGATCCTTTATGAGTGAGCTTACTTAATGTTCTTAAGTTCCCTCTGGGATCAATCAAGTATTTTTGAACTGAATCAAATATGGCAAGATAACGATTTGGTATTTGCAATAATATAAAGTAATTTACAAAAAAAAACAACATCCAACTGATTACATTATTTGGGAATTAAGAAAAACTATTCTGAATTATTAGAAAATCACTGGACTATTGCAATCACTATTGCATCACTGCCTTAGGCAGCAACTGTTTGGGCTCTGAAATCCTGTTGCCTGAAAGCCTGAAGTCTGATTAGCTGAACAGTGCACCTTAAGAAAACAGAAAATTTTTTTTATCAGAAACCCCTGGATCCTTGAAAATTAATATGCAAAAATGCTTATAGATTACTAACACTTTTTCAATTGCATAAAGTATAGCACAGGAATTTTTAGATTGTTAAAAAACCTACTCATGTCATTTGCCAATCCTGACGCCATGTTGAGTATCTATTGTTCTACTGTTTGCTTTAGTTGTTCAGTTTAGTTTCTTTGGTTTCTTAATTTGACCCCGCTTTTGTGAACAGATTTATGTTTGATATCAGAATTTTTGCTTCTGTACGCCTCATAATGGAACCACCCCCAGTTTTGAGCCTAACAAAGGTAATTCACTACCAGATGACATAAGGTATTTGCTGTTGTCTCCTATTTAAGCTGGAAAGTTTTTTGTTACTCTCTTTCCACTGGGGTTTTAAAGTCAGACACCAGCATCTAAATAGGCCAATCAGATCTCTTAGAAATTGTTCCCTCCCATTTGATATTACTGGATTAAGAATTTGTCTTGTATAGTGAGCCAAATTAACTGCAGTGTAGAGTTAAGGAAAGCCCTCAAAATGCACACCTTGTTTTATATTCTGCTGATACTCCAAGTTGGGTGTAAGTATATGTTGGCAGGTCAGAAAATATATTATTTTCTTGATGTAGTAAGAAATGTATAATAATGGTTTAACACAATTGTGTGATATTAATCACTGTTTTATGTCAATATGATTTCTGAATATGCAGATGCTGAGAATTTTGTGTTTAAAACTGCTGCTGTTGGAGAAAACGTGACTCTATCCTGCACACGGAATGCATCTGGACGTGTTGGATTTCTCTTTTGGATAAGACTGGTTCATGGAAACATTCCTGAAATTTTGGGCAAAACATACACATTTAATAGCAAAGATTTGGATACCGATTCTTGCATTGCAACAAAACAAGAACCTGGAACATTTGTGCTAAATTTTGCACGAACAAGGCTAGATGACATGGCATTTTATTTTTGTTTAAGCTCACGCAACAACGAAATTAATTTCTTGAATGGAACATTTCTTAGAATAAAAGGTAAATATTTTAATACTTTCTGAAGGAATCATGACACTTCTGGGTTGTGTAGTGCTTTTAATGTTAAAAAGTTAAAATACTATGCGCAAATAATCATCCAGTTATTTATTTATGACCTAAAACTAACGTATTTTAATTGAATGAATATCTGAATGTTTTTTCTTTCTCCTCCAGGACCAGAACCTGATGTTACTACAATCACTCAAGACCCCTTATTTGATACAGTTCATCAAGGGGATTCTGTGAGTCTGCAATGTTCAGTTCTCTCAGAGTCAGAAAATAAATCATGTCCAGAGAAACGCAGGGTGTTTTGGTACAGAGTGTCTTCAGCACATTCACATCCCAGCCTAATTTATGCTCAAAATGAGGATGATGGTAAATGTGAAAATAATCATAAAACTCAGCCTGGGAAGAGTTGTATCTTTAATTTTATGAAGGACAACATTAGCTTTACTGATACTGGAACTTATTACTGTGCTCTGGCTGCGTGTGGGAAGGTCATTTTTGGAAATGGCACCAAACTGGAGTTTGAAGGTAATTCCATCATTTTTTCAGCAGTTGCAATATTAATTCATAATTTAATTCTTCTGAATTGAATCATGTTTTTTGTGTTTCAGATATAAGTGTAATTCATTCACAAAAGAACAACACTCTTCTCCTTCTTTTAAGTGGCAGCTTGATTTTGACACTGCTTGTTACTCCTCTTCTCGTCTGTTTGCTTTGGAAAAGATCCTGTGAGTTTTGTAAAGGTAAGAACAATAATTCCTGGATTAATATGATCTTTACTAAACATTGGATTATTTTATTTAAATATGGATATGCATGGTTTTTTTAAAATCTATTTAAAACTGTTATAATAATTAACAGGTCCTGCATTTCTGGGTAGAAATGCTGAAGCAGTTTGTGGACGACAGCAAAATCAGCAGGTCAGGAAGTTTTGTTGGTTAACAGCACTCAAAATAATAAATGTTTATTTTCATTAAATGTATTTTTTCAACAGGTTCCACAAGGTTGAATTAGGTCAAAGCATATTTTTAAGTAAGTCTAACTTGGCCATGGCCACAATTTAAAATAAATAAATTAAAAAAACCGGGAACCCGGGTGAAGACCTTGTCTTTGTAGACAATGCACCTGCACTAACTACTTTGCTACACAATGGCTTAAAACGTTTGCATTTAAATAAGGAAAATCACTTCGCACTGTGAATTAAGTCATATTTTTTATTTAAATATATGATTTTTGAATCACTGTGTAGCAAAGTGGTTAGTACAGGTGCTTGGTGTTCAGAGACCCAGATCTTGTCCTGTGTTTGAGGCCCACTCCTGGTGTGTTTTCTTTTTTTTTGTGCCTACATTTACAATCTACCATGAAATATTGTGGCCATTGCCATGTTAGACAGAATTAACAATTTTACTTTAAGTTAATTCAATTTCGTGGAACCTGTTGAGATAACAAATGTAATTAAACTTAACATTTATTTTTTGAGTGAATATATTAGCTCAACAATGTCTATCTTACATTTAAGAATGTCAGTGCAGTAAGATCTGCTCCTGCATTTTATTTCCTTAGAGAAGTGAAGACTCCTTAGTTTATTCTTCAGTGACTTTTACTCAGAGACGAGCTGACAGAGCGGGCAGGGTTAAGACAAGAAGAAAAGAAGGAACCATCTACAGCGATGTCATGATCTTTGATAAAGACTAAACTCCCTAATTCCTGAATTCACTACTCAAAGTTCATTTTAGACTATATATTTGATTTGTATGCAGAAAATGCTTTACAGCCTCTCTTTTTAACCCCATATATTAGCTTGACAAATATTTTCATCAGGTTATTTTCTTAATGTATGTACATTTTTTTGTGTGTGTTTCATTTAAATATTATGTATTATTTTGAAGTTATGTTGCAAAAATTTAAAGTTAAAACTTTGATCCATGATTACTTTGGGACTGATGTAAACTAATTTTATCTGGCAAAAAAGAGATACATTGTAATTTTCTTTTACACCTTCGTGTTATTTTGTCTTGCTTTATAATACTAGGCAACACATTGTATAAATAATGTAATGAGATTAAAAATTATTAATAATAATAATGTATATTAAGGCACATCAAGAACATTGTATACCATTTAAAAACAATAAATCACACAAAACAAGTGCAAAGATAGAGACAGAGGTTAAAGTGAGATACTGTTGTATTTGTGGGTTGAAATCTAGTTTATACAGATGCATCTTGAGAAAGGATGTGAAAAGACTGTGCGAAGTTATGTTTCTGAGGTCAGAGGGAAGTGAGTTACAGAGATGGGGAACAGAGCAACTGAAAGTCCAAGTCCCTATGGTTGTGAGGCAGGTACGTGGGACAGAAAAATGAAGAGCGGAAGATGATCAAAGACGACGGGAGGGAGTGGAGATATAGAGGAGCAAGGCTGTGAATGGCTTTGAAAGTCAGCAGAAGTATTTTGAATTTGATAGAGAACTGAACTAGAGTGATGTGAAAAAAAATGTGGTTGTGGTGATGATAGAAGCAGCTGTAATTTTAGCCAACCGAAGCACATGGAGGCATTTATGAGTGGGACCAAAGAAAAGCCAGTTACAATAAAGAGAGAGGTGACAAGGCTATAAACAAGAACTGCAATGGTATTGGGGGTAAAGGATGGGAAAAGTTGATAAATGTTGCGTAGGTGAAAGTATACAAACCAGGTAATGTTACTGATATGAGAATGAAAGGATAGTGTACTTTCAAGGATGACATAGGGCCTGATTTATCAAGATTGAATGCAATATTGCGTGCGCTACAAATAATTTGCACCTGTGGGATGTCCTTCACTTGCAGATGATCTACTAAGATGGTGTGAGCAATTCATAACAGTCACAAGGAGCAGTATTCAAATGAAGTGTTTGCGGCCGCTACTGTGTGCCATGGCTAGAGAGATGAGGGATGTTTGCATGGGTTCATGATGCGTCTTTGGAAAGAAAAGGAGAAAACAAATGAGATACATATCAATTCAATGGATGTTACAGAGTTAATTACTTTTAGGCTAGAATTTTGTCAGTTATTTTTCATGTTGTCTGTAATAAACTTAATACGTGCGGTGTACATGCGTTGCTCTCTGCTCCATGCAGGAATCATAATCCAGAGTCAGATTTTCTTAAAGCTGCTCCATGATCCCCAACAAGGTCGCTAAGATACCATGTCCTCTATTAAATGTCAAAATGCAGTAGAACATTTTTTATCTTGAAAATGTATAATCAGAAATCTTTAAATTTTGTTTTTAAAATGTCATGTATATATATTCAATTGTCATTCTGGTATTGTACATGATTATTACATTTTATTAATTGGAACCCAGTAAGATAATAACCATTAAACCGAGGGAAACTAATGCGGATCCATGAGGATCACAACTCAATGTGCGCTAATCACGTCTTAAGCAGGTACAGACACACTGAGCAAACACTGAGTTATGATGCATCTTTGGGGGGAAAAATAACAGGTAAATGTTTACATAACTGTCAAGGTTTTGGCCATTAGAATAGTAATTACCATTAGGTTATATTTTTTGTGAATTCCATTTTTTGTTTGGCAGTAAAACTTATGTTGCATGTGGTGGCGCAGTTAGGGTATGCTTTTAAGAGGCAGTAAAATATGTGCTATATTGGCCTACGCAAACAGTTTGATGCTTAGTAAATTACACTGTGCCTGGAATGCCTAATTATTTAACTAACTCTCTAAATATTTTGTGTTTTCTGACAGAAACGCCCATATTGCATATTCAGAATATAGACAAGCGCTAAAATGGATTGCATGTGTCTTGATCGGGCTTTAACAGGCCCAATTCTCTCTGTCCCATGTAAATCTTCATGTAAATCACCTACAGCCTACACAGCCAAACTATTGATAAATCAGGCCCCTACACACTTAACCAGAGGGGAAGGAGAAACAGAGTGGGAATCAATGGAAAGGGTAATGCTGTTGGTTTTAGATGGATTTAGAGTCAACGAGGAGCTCCTCAGTTTTATCACTGATAAGTTTGAGAAATTTTGTGGAGAACCAAGATTTGGCTGCTTCTAAGCAATCAATGAGCAAAGACGGGAAGGGGGGATGGAGAGATGGGGAGAGTTGGAGGTGGGTTTGCTGGTGAGATAGATCTGGGTGTCATCTGCATAACAGTGGAAGTGTATGCTATATTTACGGAAGATATTGGTAAGGAGAAGAAAACTAAAAAAGAGAAGATAACTTAACCCAGGGGATTGCCTGAGGTAACAGCAGAAGGGAGTGATTTGGAAGATTTCAGCTGAATGAACTGAGTGCGGCCTAAGAGGTAGGATTTAAACCAGTCTAATGGGGAGTTTTTTATTCCAGAAGAAGACAGTCTATTGAGGTTGGGGGTACGGTAGATGTTGTCACAAGCTGCACCCAGGTCAAGAAGGATGAGAATGGTGAGGAGTCCGGTATCAGTTGCCATGAGGAAATCATTGGTAATCTTTACCAGTGCAGTGCTGTGGAGGGGACGAAGCCAGACTGGAACTTTTCAAAAAAGTTGTTTGAAGACAAATGAGACTGAAGTTGAGAAGCAACAGTTTGTTTTTCTAGAATTTTGGAGATGAAGGGTAGATTTGGGATGGGGGCATAAGTTATTGAAGTTAGAGGGGTTTTAGCTGCAGTTTTGAAGGTCTGGGGGCCAGTTCCAGTGCGGAGAAAGGAGTAAATAATGGCAGAGATGACAGGGATCAAAGACAGGATGCAGGCTTTGACGAGAGCGGTGGGAAGAAGGTCCAGTTGGCAGGTGGATGGCTTGAACTTAAGGATAAAGTTTGAGATTTCAGAAATGTTCAGACAGAAAGGTTGTGGTATATGCAAGAATTGCAGAAATTATTTTGCAAGTAAATGCATGACTCACTGCAAAAAACAACCCCACTACTACAACTTTGAGATCTTAAAATGTACAAACATGATTTCTTTTAATTAGAGTATTTTTTTTGTTCCAATAAAATTTAACTCGTCAGCCTGATCTTTTCTTCCCTGTCATGAGTAAGTTAAGATACAAGTACTATGGTCTGTCATATGGCGTAGTGGTAGAGCAGGCACCACACATGCTGAGTCTGCATCCTTCAACGTGGCTGTCCGGAGTTCAGTTCCTGGTCCCCCCACCCCCCATTCTTCCTGTCTGGCACCTTTCAAATAAAGGCATCTAGTGCCAACAAAAAATACAAGTACTATAACATCAGTTGATCATATAAAAAAACATACCACTAAAGGGTAGAAAATCTGCCTTGGTAAATTTAATATACATTTGTTGTTCTGTCCTTACAAAACGTGAAGCTGGTAGCATCTACTGTGTGTCTTGTTAGACGGACAGTACAGTCTATGGATTTATTTCTGTTCTTGATACCATATAATCTTCTTTTATTATTGTAAAACTGAAAAACAGACAAATAAAACATTTTAGAACATTGTTTTGCAGGTGTGTTCTTAACAACTGTAACTTGGTCTGTACGCTAAATTATTAGGTAAAAAATGGCATAAACATACACAAAGTAACATAAAATTATACAGTAGCACAATGCTAATATTTATGCTAAACTACAAGCAAACCTATGTGAAACTATTAGTCCAGTATGTTAGCATGTTAACATAACTTCCAATGACAGTTAATACAAACTCGCATGCATAAGTCCATCCAAACCACTGCAAAAACAGTATTTCATGACACACACACACACACACACTATGAACTCATATTTTTTTTCCAAGAAATGGACTGAACAACATTAATATGTAACTTGCAGACTTATGTAAGCCATACATTGACAGAAAAACTGGAGTTATGTCTTGTATACTACGTTGTAAAGGTGATTCCAACAGAAAACACTTGCTAAGCAACGCGAATCAGAAGTTTCCAACAGAAACCCCTAGGAGTTGCAAGTAACCCAAATCAGGAACATACATTTAGAAAATGCACATTACATCCAAGCCAACACATGTGTTCTAAATTTTAAGTGAATTTAAAGTGAAAATTATTATTTTTTAAAAGGTCCAAAAAAATGCACTACCTTTAAAATGTATTTAAACCCCTTAAAGGTCTCATTTACTGGTGTTTTTATAGATGTGTTTGTGTTCTCTGGAATGAAAGAATGCTGTCTGTGTGAAAAATAAATAAATATCCTTATCACTATTTTTAGTGTATTGTAGTTCAGCGCAGCAGTGGGCGGGTTGAAATGGCACAATTTGGGGCTTGGTCATTAAGATTAATGACATGCAAGTTTCTGTCCTCTGACTGGCTAACTGCAACACAACTCATGCACTGTCTGTGTTTACTAAAATCAGAAAACTGTAACGTGAAACCAAAGTCATGCCGGTATTTAGCCTTAAATGGAGATTACTGCTCTTGGTTTGAAGTTTAGGTTAGGTTTGAGGATAGTTAAACAAGCTACATCTCTGGGTGAATGTGGTTACAGATATTAGCATATTAGCGGCGCTCCCATTGTCAGAGTGAGCGAGCATTAGATTCTAATAGAGCATTACATCTAATGATTAGATGTAAAGTTTTTTCCACAGAGCATGCGCACACTGTACAAAGCAGGAGTTATGAAGTGTAGAAGAAGAAACAAATCAGAGACACCATTTATTATTATTTATTGAGTTTATTTGATTTTATTTTTCAATATGAAATGGTTCAAATCAGCCAAAAAATGTTTATAGTTTAAATAAGGTTTTAATTTGTTCTTAATTTCAGGCAAATTGATGCATTTACATTTTTGTTGTTGTAACAGACTAAAAAAACATGTTAATAAAGTTATTCTTTGTTGTAAATTGATCTATATTAGGCTACTTTATTTTTTTAATATATTTTATATTAATGCAGATAAAAAAATTGGTTTGAACAGCTCGCTCTACCTCAGTTTCTTTTAGTTGGGTACTGTAGCCTCTGAGAAATGTATGGTGATGGTAAGAATGATTATGTATATACCTGCATAACAATGTTATGCAGGTATATAACAATTTATACAAATGATTCTATTTAAAATCGTGGTGGAGAGTGGTTGGGGGGGGGGCATGAAATGTTTTTATCTTTCTAGGGGGGGCGCAACAGAAAATAACTGAGAAGCACTGCCTTAGGGGATGGCCCTGCCCATTCAAGTATCTGTCAAAGTTGTTCTTACAAAAAAGTGCTTCTGTTTTCCCCTCTTTTTTCACTGACACCAAGGTCGTCGCAGACCTTAGTGTCAGGGTCCACTATGGCAGAACACAAACCCTGTCATATGTGGGGCTACTTTAGTGCTACGAACAGCAGCAATGCTGTATTTGACATGTGCAGGAAGATTGTGAGGTGCTCAAGTGTCACAGTAAACCTCATTAAACAACAAAAAAATAAATCACGAGACAGAATATGAAGATGTCATGGTGAGGAAATCAGAAGAAGAGAGTAGGGCGGACAGGTGCTGACACTCTTGCAGTCGTTTGGTGCGACATGCAGACATTATCCCAAGAGTTGTTGAAGATTATTAGCAATATCACTGAATTAAGTTGTTTTAATCTATCCAAACAATGACAATCCCCCATATTCTTAAAATTAAGGCATCCCATTTATTCAGGTTTGTAAGTAAAAGGTATGGAATTTAATACATCAAGTATACATGCAGCAGTAAATATCTTTCAAAGAAATATTATACACACACATACACACACAAACATATATGACAACCTATATCTTTTGGCAAAATATCTTGAATATGTAACATGATTTTTAAAATACTGTAACATAGATTTACATTTTACACAAGTCTGAAAATAAAAATACTATAGTTTTCACACTATTTTAATTAAACTTCAAGACTCAAGGGCCTTTACCTGACTTTAATCTTGGTGGTAATAATGGTAATGTTTGTTAAATTGGATCATAAGAAGGCGCTGTAAGCGCTCATTACAAAGAGGGTTAACAAAAATGAGACTCATAAGACTTAACAGTCTTTCAATGGGTGGATACGGGGTTGGGAAAATGGTGTGAATACTGCCACTGTGTAAATGTACATGCACAGTCGATCTTTCCCTCAGCCACCCTGATTCTCATAAATGCACCTTGGATCTTCTTCTATGGTCCAACTTGATGTAGTCCGCTGCATTATTTGGAAAAATAATTTAAAATGCATTTAGTACATTCCTATATATTACATTATTTCTATAATATTCCTATAGGTATTCCATTTCAATATTTGTGACAAAAAGAAAATACTGGAAAGTACTAGTAGTAGGTGTAAAAGATGGACAAAAGAAGGACAAAAGACAAAAAGCCTACTGCTTTGAAGCAACACTCACTCCAGATCAGTATTAAAAATAAAATTAACGAAAAGGCAAAAAAACTCCTGAAAACCTATTTTTATTATAAGCTTATTACATCTCCAACTAGGAACATTTGTTTGAATTTATGTTTTATGCCACAAATCCATTACAATGGCTTACTCCGCTTCTATGTATAAACTATTTGTATGTATAGCGTTACATTTTTCTGTTTTATGTGAAAAGAAATAACTTAATGTGATCTAACGATATGCAGAACAGCTGCTGGTTCTATCAGAGTTTTAACATACCGATACTACAAGATCAGCAAATAAAAATCATACATTGTGTTTGAGTAAAATCACCAAAGTGCAGCAAGTTAAAGTCCATTGTGTTACACTTTTTTAAGTTTCTTAAAAATCATAATTTGGCCGGAAAAATGATCCCATCAACATATGCTCACCAAGAAGGGCAACAAATGTTCAGTGTGGTGTAAGGCTAAGGCAAAGAGAGCAGGTCTTGATGACCATGTGATCTGACAGCAGAGTAAACACAGTCTTGTGGCTTCTCTCTCTTCTCATTAGTCCTTCTAACCCTTTGCACTGATGCATAGTTTAGCTCCATTGCTTCACCATCCTACAAAAGAAAGAACATCTTAGTCTATTTTTTATGTTTACAGGACATTTACTGAAAAACTTATCAATGATCTATTTACCAAGTTTTTTGACTGACCAACTCTTGATTTGGCATTCTCCACCAGATTTGGACTACTATTTTGACCTACAAAGAAAAACAAATGCATGTGTTTTCATACTTTTTCTCTTTTTATGTTGTTTTTGTGTTTTGAAAGATTATAATATTTCTTCTATTTTAATTGTTTAGGTCAACTAATGTTTGTAAACTCCAGGATCTTTATCCCAGGAGATTCACTGTTAGGATGCTACAAAATAATTAAAGTTACTCTCATTTAATAAAGATCAACAAAGAAGTTACATTGGTCATCAGTACTAGGCAAAAAGCCTAGAACAAGGCAATAGAGATTACTTGCATCCTTAACAACACCTTTGTTAGAAGGGGGGAGGGGGGGGGGGGTAGAAGGGAAGTATTCCTCACATGTTTATCTGTACGATATTTATGACGGCTCAAAGCTGGTACCAACAGTGTTGATTTTCTGCTTGTGTATGTGTGTGTGTGTCACAGCTGTCTAAGTGTGCAGTGTGGCAAAGGAAAGATTAAAAAATAGATATTTTAATTGGAGGAACAGAACTACAGAAGGGTATTGTTCTGTGTTTTATAGACCTCCAGTTTGTTTCACTGGGACTGTGCTGTAAAATTCCACTAAACCATAATAATATACTTATATGACAGTTATATCCTACAGTACACTCAGTGAAACGATAATGACCAAAAAAACTTTACATTAGGGGAGGAGAGATACAATGCTTTGCAAACTTATTTGTTTGTTATTCAAAATATAACTCATATATAAACATAAAGTAGTACATGCATTCACTGGCCTCTTCTGCCAAGCATGTTAACACAACAAATCAGCCAGTTACATGGCAGCAACTCAATGCATTTAGGCCTCAAGTCTTGGTGAATACTATATGCGTAAGTTCAAAGAAGAGAGATTTAACAGACTGTGAGCATGTTATGCCAGATGGTGTCAGATGGGCAGGTCTGAGTACTTTTGATTCTGAAGCACCTCACAGAGAGCGGTCTGAAAAGAGAAAATATCCGTTGGATTTCAGTTCTGTGAATCAAAGTGTCTTTTTGACATCACAGATCAGAGGGGAATGTGTAAACTACTTTAAGATAATCAAAGGGCAACAGCAGCTCAGATAACCACTTGATACAAAAAAGTATGAGAAAATACAAAACACTGAACTTTAAAGCAGATGTGGTCAACAAAGTTTAGCCATGAGTCTCAATTTTAATGTAAATATTCAGATGACAGATTCCATCAGGCACGTATATGGCATCCGATTCCAATGTTGTCAATCCATTAAATGGCCGTTATTAGCGCTTATCACTGCCATTAAATGCCGTAAGACTGTGCCCTCTCTACCTACTAGTAGGTTATCTACCATTCTTATCGCTGATAACAGCCAACTGTCTGCACGTGTCAAAAATACTTCGTCAGAGTAGCATATCGTAACAGAGTTATCTAACCGATTTTAACCAACCCACAAGTTTTATGTCTTAGCCTTAAGTTCACAGAAGGACAAATATACTTTCTTTTAAATGCCTAAACCTAAACCTAACTTGAAGAGGTTTTAAACACCAAACGGAAAAGTATGTTTCAGTAGGTAGAGAGGGCACAGTCTGATAGCATTAAATGAGCGTGATAACCACTATAGCTTACCTTTGTTTGCAACGTGATTTGAGCGCGTCCTGTGAAATTAATGCAATGCATCCACATACAGTAGTGTACAACCCTAGGGTAGAGCGCTATTTGACCGGCTATAGGTACATGGGTTCAACGGTGACAAAAGCAGTAGGAAAGAAAGCAACAGTGGGTGTAAATATGGTCTTACATACCATCTACACCACTGCTGCCATGTTTTTTGTCATAATCGGAAAATTAACATGATGATTATCTCCTCTTTGGTTGCCATGGTAGTTTTGTTTCTACACTACTGTATAAGGGCTGAGTTCTGTTTTCTTCCCCTAGTGTCAACCTCCAGTAGGGCTGCGGAATTAATCAAATTTTAATCGAAATCACAGTATTAAAAAGCTTAATGATAATTTAATTGAATTCATAAATTCAGTGCTGACCAATTCAGTCAAATCACCACCTTGTTGTCAAGCTACCTAGTCATAGAAAAACCTTGCAGTACTGAGAAGCAGGAGGCCCCTGCTGGCAGGTAAAATGAAGGTTCCGTGTCAAGAGTGTTCAGTTCGAGAAGAATTTTGAAATAGAATGGACAACAGGGAAGACAATAAAGATGACCAAATTGTTGCCACTGACCACATAAGAAAACATGACAAAGACATTGTGGAGAGAAGTGGCATCAGGAGCTCAGTAGTTTGGAAATGGTTTGGATATTTCAAGCCATCAATTGTGTAGCTGGGGAGGTGTCCATCTCCTTTTCTATAGAATGGATATTCCGTTTTTACGCGCTATGTTTATAAAACACAAGTTCAGCTATTTAGATTGGATTTTTTGTAGTTTGTTTAATATTCAGCTCAAATAATTTATCTATCAACTCTAAAGAACTTCCATGTCTCCACTGGAGAATAGTACAACTTCAGCATGGTACTACCACAATCATGTTTTGTTGTGGGGATTTTGCAGTCTCGAACACATAGTATTTTAATTTTTGGATCAGTATTTTCAACATCAATAACTTTTAATAGCAATTCATGGACAAGCCTAAGGTTATGTGGAAGGTAATTGAATTTTTTTAACTCACCTTTGCTTTGGTTGCTCCTTTTTTGTTTAATGTAGTAAATTAGGAGGACTATAATAATAACACAGCAGACCAACAGTCCCCCCAGTGTAATAACAAGGCCGTCATCCTCTTGTCCTTCTTTAGAAAACATATCATAGAAAAGCATATGAATAATTACAATGGGTGAAATATTTTGCAATTGAATTTTACCATTTTGTTGAGTAGGACATCTATTTTAAGTCAGCACGATTAACCACAACTTCCTAATACAGAAATAGGTTTTAGAAATGATACATAAAAAGATGATCAAACCCTACTATTATGGATAGAAAATAAAATACACTTTTTAAATCAAAATAGTATTCATTAAAGTGTTAAAGCTGTGTTGAAATACTTCTAAAAACTAAATTCTGAATGATTATTTTAGTTTTATTCTATGTGCTGAATGTTATGATCAACCTTCTGTACAGCGCTTTGGTCGGATATCATGCTGTTATGAATAAGTGAATAAATAAACTTGACTTAATATCTCTTGTGTGTATTTAAAAATGACAAAAAAATTCAAAACATTTATTTTGACTACAATATTACATATATTTTATTTAAATGCAATACTAGGAATATTTTCAAACGATTGCCCACAAAAAATAATATTTAAAAATAATATTTTCAATTCCAAAATCTTAACTTTCCCAATTTCCATTATATCATTTTTCGTGAGTGGATCTTTCGAGAATTGTGTTTTATTAACCAAAACAAATGTACAGCGGGAAAAAAATGTATGTGCACATACTTGTCTCCACTTTGGTTCCTTCACCAATCAGGTTGATCCACATGCGACCACAGCGCTGTAGTAAGTGGAGTATAGCATCTGTGGAGTCTCGTACAGATAATCTATAAGAACAGCTTCTTTCCAAATCTTTGTCACTAATGTTCCACTGAGTATAAATGATTCCTGGAAGGATTGTTTTGATTCAGTTCTGAACCAGCACATCATGGGTTTATTTGGGCACTGGGCCTTTTCTCTGTTTTCGGAAAGTGAACATTGGAGAGTTACAGTCTCTCCCGTCTGAACCAACTCAGCCTTTGGATGTTGCTTCAAGTACAGAGATTTCTGGTGTTTATGATCTGCATTGTTAAGAAAAACAGTAAATGCCATAGATACTCATAATGGTGTCAAAAAAAGTCAATGCATCCAAGGGAAACTGACAGCCAGCAAACAGCATCTTACCATTTACAGCTAAAAAACGGCCACTGATGAACTTCTGTGAATATGTGGTTCCAGTGTGACATAAATACGTTGCTTCATCTTCTTTACTCACATTGTAGATGGTGAGATCATAACGAGATCCCTCTGCTCTAATTGCAAACCGAGAGCCTTTAAATTCTTCACGAATTGTTGCTTGACCAAGAATCACAGAAGCAACTGTTTCAATCATATATCCAAGAGATTGTTTATACCAGTAAACAAATTTAAGTTCCTTCTCAGAAACATTGCAGTCAAATGTTATATTATGACCAATATCAACCAGAGTTAAGGAGATCAGATGTGAACCCTCAAGAGTATGAATAAGAGCTGTGGAAAACAACAGTGAACACCTTAGTAAATACAGCTTCACATATTCAAGAATTATGCTTCAAACACAATACTTTGTCTAGTAAAGTAATTATTTCTAGATAAGAAGAACCCTTACGTGCTACGCTGAGAACAATCATTGCAGTCAGTGTCACGAACATTGTGGTCCAGCTACTTTTCTTCTCGCACTGTTGATATCCTCTTACCCAAATGGAGGCTTAGTTTAGATGGTGTTGAAGTGTTTCCAGAACAGAAAACACTGATTGATTACTTTTAAGACGATTTGTTTTCAATATGAAATAGTTAATTAATCAAAAATAATTCTAGAGTAGGCCTATATCAGCACGTGATTTGTGTGAAAACTGCTTTTGCTTATCTAATATCAAGAGAGTAAAATTGTTTTCATGTCTAGGCATTAGTATTAGGCAACAATATAGTTATTGTTACAATAAAATTAAAATATATTCATTATAATGACTCATTACAAGAGACAATATAAGGGGTTTCACTTCTGTTCCAGCCGATTCAGATGTTGTCAATCCATCAAATGGCCGTTATTAGCGGTTATCACTCCCATTAAATCATGTCAGACTGTACCCTCTCCACCTACTAGTAGGTTATCAAGCATTCGTATCGCTGATAACAGCCAACTGTCTGCACGTGTCAAAAATGATTCATCAGAGTAGCATATCGTAACTGGAGTTATCTAAACAATCTTAACCAACCCACACGTTTTATGTCCTAACCTTAAGGTCACAGAAGGACAAATATACTTTCTTTTAAATGCCAAAACCTAAACCTAATTTGAAAAGGTTTTAAACACCAAACGGAAAAGTATGTTTCAGTAGGTACAGAGGGGACAGTCTGATGGCATTTAATGGGAGTGATAACCGCTGATGATTGCCATTTAATGGGCTGATCACATCCGAAACGGGTGTCTGTTCAGTGTTTGTTGCTGTTGGAGAAGATTCCCAAAGTTCTTTCCCTCAGACTGTGCACACTTTGCCTTTACATTAATACCAGCTACTGGTACTTGTCTTTTGCAACTCTCCAAATGACTAAATGGTCAAACAGCAGTCACATGTAAACATTATTTTCTGTTTGTGCCTTTTTTTAGTCTGTTCAGAATTCAAAGAGGTGAAGATAAGCTTTAATTAGGGACATGCCCTTTATGTTTTGTATGGCTTTTCCAATTTTTGTAGATAATTTACATTATCGTTTATATACTGTTTTATTTAAAAAATCTATCTATCTATCTATCTATCTATCTATCTATCTATCTATCTATCTATCTATCTATCTATCTATCTATCTATCTATCTATCTATCTATCTATACAGACATATACACACAGATCTTGGGAAGTTGGACTAGGTCTAACTCCCCAAGTTTTGTTCAAATTACATTTATTTTTTTAATCTATGTTCAGTTTTTTCATGTACTGATAATACAATTGAAATCTAGTAGTTTTTGTCGCAGTTCTTTTAGAGGTCGCAATTCCTTTTATTTTCAAATGGTTTGGGTTTGGAACAACCTCAGGCTGCACTTGTGAGAGCGCGTGTTTTGACGTAAAGTTGCACATATGTATCCAACTATGCAGGTTCACAAAGTGGCTGTGTTCTCAGTCAGTTAGCTGCTAGATAAGCTAAGCTAGCCAGCTCAGTCACCCACACAAACTCTTGGGGTCAAAGAAGAGAAGGATTTTCTCCAGTTCTACAAAAAGAGCAAACATGGGTTCTGACTGTTGTAGAGCTCAGACTAATTAGCACATAAATAAACGTCACGGGATTAAGGATTTTGCTCGGTGCAGTTCCTCTAACTTCCACAAGGTGTACTCTCGGCAGCACTCTCAGCGAAGTCTGCAAAGCAACTTTAATATTGTGCTCTATCTGTACTGAATACTATTCTCTTACCACCTCATAACTGAAACACAATCTCCCTTTTTGTTAAATTAGCTAATTATTATAAGACCACTTGGGGGGACTCATAAAGAGCCTTATCCAGATTGTTGTGGAAACTGAGTTTTTGTTATTCCAAAACAAGGTTGCATCATAATCAACACCATACTCAGGAGTAATTGTACTTATTTTGTGAATGTGCTTCATTACTTTCAGTTTAGATCCACATACAAACAGTACAACCAAGATTGTAAAACAGTGTGACAACAGCTTAAAACATCGTTCTCACACCGATGGAAGGCAAGTTTACAGAATAATAGAAGCTATTGAAAAACAGTTTTACAAGTTTCTTTCCAGAAAATTATTTTCATAAGTTTGAGCTATTTTAGCCATGAAACAAACTACCAGGTTTGTGTTCTTTTCAATCTATAGGATATCACCATAAAGTGTTTGGGTTTCTATGTTCTACCCCCCCCCCCCCTTTGTCTGTTTTTATTAAAAGTTTCTTATCTCTGAAAGACAGATTCAAGTTTCTGCTCCATTGGTGGTCTTATATGCATCAGTCACAAGACTCACCTACTAACCTCAGCTGCTTTCTGCGGTTTGCTTACATTTTGTAACGTTCTCTCTTGATAATGCTATCATAAATGCGTTACTTTCTTTCACATCATTCGTTTCTTTGTACGCAGTTTAAATATCTTAAACTTTACTAAAAAGAGTGTTTATATAAGCTTTCTCCTTTTAACAAGGAACAGTGTCATCAAAAGCCACAGCAGCAGATATAAGCCCTCGTAGCTCATTGAATTTTACCTTTGAGTTTGTTTACTGAGAACAGATGCTCTGCAAGCTTCAACCAGAAAGGCAGCAAGAACAGAACAAAACGCAGCTCCATTATGTTCTAAGTAATTAACCTCAGTTTTTGGTTTTATTCTTCTTGCCATTTTTATGTCATTGTATGTTAACATTGTTTAGATTTTTTACAGAAAAGTAAAGGATATTTTTAGCAAAAACCAAAGCGTTGGGCAGGTAACAAAGCATCTCTGTTTTCGCACTTGCGTTTACCAAACCGCAGCCAGTCATGCTCAAGTTTCCATGCATCATTCTATTTGTTTGTCGAGCATTATTTTGTCATGTCATACCATGCCTGAATAATACATCTAATAAGAATATTTTAATTTCCTAACCAGTCTAAGTTTTTTCAAGTTATTTCTCATATTCCATGTGGTTTAAATTAAAATGCTACTTTTTTAAATTAATATAAACAATATTTTTGGTTTTAAAATAAAAAGGTTTTCATTTTCCAGTTAGGTTTAAAAATGAATGCGCTCTCACATAACTATAAGACTGGCGGTTAAAGCTTTTAAATGCAGATGAATGCTGCTCTGCCATGCTGACAGTGCTGCTCTAAAGTGAACATTATATAGGATGTGGCCATAAATACCTCTCTGTTCCCTGTGTGGAGTTGCTTATGCCGGTACAAAGACATGAAACTCTAGTGTTAGTTTTTATTTATTGATTTTCATCACCTCTGTTTTGGTTAACGATGTAGACACTACCACGGCTATTATCGCAAAAATCAAATACGTTTTCTGACGGATAAGCTAAGGTACAAATTTTATAATATACCCATTTTAGCTGGGAAAGCATTTAATATGATCAGTAATTTGTTTTTTAACAGATCAGAAATAATATTTATTTGTATAAATTGAGTTAATCCTTGCAACTAAATGTGCTGCATTCACTTTCTCACCAAGGGTGAACTGAGAACTACGAGTGAATCAAGGTGAGTTTATTCCAGCTGTAAACTGGAAATCTTGTGAGAATAACTCCTTCTCCATTTTATGTTTTTATGCTAATATTTTACAATTGCAACTTTTAAATCTACTTTCTATTGGCAGCGATACTATAAGATGAACTCAGGTTTGCCAGCAACTTCCCCAGACTGAATTTGGACTTCATAGGGAATCCTTTTAATTCCTGCTGAGAAGTTGGGAGCTCTGACTTCTTACAAAAAATAGTAAGAGTATGTCAGATAAATAACCACAAGTTTCTTCTTGGTAAACATATAGAAACATATCTACACAATGCAATTACACTAAAGTTATAGGGGCTATAAAGAAATTCAGCATAAGGCATCATACAACGTTGGGCTCTGTCAATTGAATAATAACGTCATAAAACTGAAATACAAGAAAAACATCCATGTACAGTTGCACACACACACTCTCAATGGCTGATTGACAACTTTAGAAATTACATTCAATCCAAGAGAACCTAGACAAAACATGCCCAGCACCACAGAAACATTCAAACATCAAATATAAACAATTTTCTGTCTGCAACTTCACCGTGAGCTGATAGACCAAAATGCAATGATGATTTAAGTAGGAACATGTGCACGGTTTATTAAATAATAAAAACATTACATACATCAAAATAACTGTACTTGGCGTGAGAAACATGCCCAGAGATGTGTACAATACGGAGCACAAGAGTAGGAGACCAGGATGAACAAAAGAAGGATCTAAAAAAAACTGAAGAAACCAGAGATTTTGTAAATGGGGAAGGGTGATAACTGGAAAGAAGACAGACGAGTAATTACAAATAAGCTGCATGTGTGTGCAAGCAGGAACCGAGGCCCTAAGAGAAATAACGGGAGGGCATAGCTGAACAGAGTAAAATCAAAGAAGAAACAAAGATAGGTAAAAACAAAATGGGTGCTGGTCAGTTAGCTGCCTTGCCATTTTGTAGCCACTCCAGGACCTAACAGTTAACAGAAATGTTCTATATATTCAGTTCATATGCAACTGTGAGGAAGCTTAGTTACAGTACTACAGTGTGATACATGAAAGTATATGCAATTCGACCAATTTAAGCATTTAAATGTAAAATGTTTCCATTATAGGTAAGAAAATAAAAGTTAGAACATGTTAAAATCGTATTGCTACCAAAATAGAGTAGAAATTGATGAAAGGCGAATAGCTCTAGAGCCAAACATGAACACAACAAATCAAAACAAAAATACAACAAATTTACACAACTGAACATTTTAAATCTTTCTCAACATCATGCCACAGTTTAGATTAGAACCAAGTTTATGTGAAGTTACATTGTTAACCACTGTTGCTGAGAAAGTAAGCTGGGTAGGTATTTGAGCTAAATATTAACATAAAAAATATATTGTTAGATCATGAACGGCTGTGCAGAAATGATCTTAATGACATGGACATAACTCCAAACTTAAAAAAAAAAAAAAAAAAGTTATTCTGTGTTGTACCCTGTGTGAAAAACTGACTTAATGTGTTAAAGTATCTTCTGGAAATCGCTTTGCTGTTTTTAAATAACAAATATTACCAAAACCCAGTGACTAAAATCCTAAAAATCTGATGGTTTCCATTTTTTAAATCTAATTACATGAGACACTTATGAACTAATTTAAAAGGCCAACCTGTAGTAGCCTACTGATTTTACAGGGAAAATATTCTATAATTTTTTTAATCAATTTTATCCTCTTTACCAGCACTAGTCCTCACAACGATGGTGAAATAATTCCCAACTCTTTCAAATTTGAAGACAAAATGAGCTATAACAGATGTCAAACCAATACATTTAATTGCCACCATTTAAAATTGTTATTTACCAACCCCACTATGGTGACCACAGTCTAATATGGCAGTGGAGTATAGGCTTTTCCAGTGTAGCTGAGGGCACTTAGTTCTCCTTTACGGAAAAAAAAACGTATAAGTGGCAGTTTATGTTAAACTTGTTTCTCGATTTATTGCTTTTACAGTATTATAGAGTGTCAAAGCTTATCCAAGTACAGTCTTGGGGTGGTTGGATTTGTTGTAGGCTGGTCTGGTCAAAATACACACTGTTCTCTTTGTTTCTCTCTTTAGTCTTTTTGTAAGGAATTGTTTGTATATTTAAAATAAGGATAAATGATCAGAATATAATACTATACGTATTTTGGTGCTTTTTTTATTCAAAAGATCTCTTTTCAGAAATATTCAGAAGACAATGAAAGTGATGAGATATACGGAGTAAATAGTCTGGAAAATGGCAAGCCTACCTTGGCTGTGTGGAAAGATGTTGCTTTCTTTATTGTTAAACATTAATAGAAAAATCACAGAAACAGACAAGGCCAAAAATACTCCAAGTACGACCACAAGAGGATTTACACCTTTACCTGGATTGCAAAATAGAAAATAAAGAAAACACACAAATAAAAACAATAGGCACAATGTAGGTATGCTTTGTTAGTGAAAAGTTAATTCAAAAGATGATAAAGCTACAGCATATTTGCATTTGTGTTATAATGCATGAATACTCAATGGAAAGCAGTGAAAGATTAAAAGATATTAAGAGAGAAATATTAATTGCAGTAAACACATTTTTCTCTTTTTCAACAACTTTTTGTTTTTTTCTCAGGTTTATGGCTGCAAACACATACTTGTCTCCACTTTGGTTCCTTCTCCAATCAGGATTGATCCAAATGCGACCACAGCGCTGTAGTAAATTCCATCATCAGAGGAGTCTCGTACAGATAAACTGTAAGAACAGCTTCTTTCAATATCGTTGTCACTGATGTTCCACTGAGTATAAATAATGCTTGGAAGGAATTTTTCTGATTCAGTTCTGAACCAGTACACCTGGGGTTTATTTGGGCTCTGGGCCTTTTCTTTGTTTTTGGAAAGTGAACATTGAAGAGTTTCAGTCTCTCCCTCCTGAACCAACGCTGTCTTTGGATGTTGTTTCAAGTAGCGAGATTTCTTCCGTTTATGATCTGCATTGTTAAGAAAAACAGTAAGTAGCATATACTCATAATAGTGTCAAAGAAATTAGTCAATACGGCTCATGGAAACTGACAGAAAGAAAACAGCATCTTACCATCTACAGCTAAAAAACGGCCACTGACGAACTTCTGTGAATATGTGGTTCCAGTGTGACATAAATTTGCTTCATCCTCTTTACTCACATTGTAGATGGTGAGATCATAACGAGTTCCCTCTGCTCTAATTGCAAAGCGAGAGCCTATAAATTCTTCACGTATCGTTGGCTGACCAAGAATCACAGAAGCCACTGTTTCAATCATATATAAAAGAGACTGTTTATACCAGTAAACATATTTAAGGTCCCTCTCAGAAACATGGCAGTCAAATGCTATATTATGACCAATATCAACCAGAGGAAAGGAGATCAGATGTGAGCCTTCAAGAGTATGAATAACGCCTGTGGAAAACAACAGTGAACACCTTAGTAAATACAGCTTCACATATTCAAGTCTAATATGCTTCCAACACAATACTTTGTCTAGTAAAGTAATTATTTGTAGATAAGAAGAACCCTTATGTGCTACGCTGAGAACAATCATTGCAGTCAGTCTCACGAACATTGTGGTACAGCTACTTTTTTTATTGCACTGTTGATGTCGTTTTACCCAAATGGAGGCTTAGTTTAGATGGTGTTGAAGTGTTTCCAGAACAGAAAACACTGATTGGCTGAGATGTTTATGATGCACAACCCACTCCATTTACTGAGCCTGTGAGGCCTTTTCATTTCATGAGAGATTTAAATGTGTCTGTCCTTATTTGGACTTCTTTCTTATAATAAAACTTTTTTTTTCAATTATATCTATTGCAAATGTATATAATCATTTTGAAAAGGTACTTTGCAGAATATATTTGGGAAAGATTAAGTTAATGTGCCATAAACCTAATTTGCGTTTATAGATATCCAACAGGAGGCTGCTTGGAAATTCTTTCTTGAAATAGACCGTAATATCTGGACTAAAAGCTGCAACGTTTTTCCCATGTTTTGATCCCTGCGGCCTATACAAACGTGGATTTTTACAGCTAACTCCCACCAGAGGACCTCCTCGATCTATGGATCTTAGCTTGCGTCCTTCACCTTAAGCACCTAAAGAGCCACACCTTTAGCAGCAATGAATCAATGGTGAGACGTTGGCGATGCCAGTCTGAAAAACTCTCTCAATGCAATAAGACAAAAAAAATGTTGAAAAAATCTCAGTCTATCTTAAAGATTGGCTGAACACACAGATAGAGGATAGCCAAGGTGTTTCCACCGTATCGAAATGTTAATAAACTCCAAATGCCAATCACTTCACGACAATCCACCCTGCACGAACCCTTACATATGGTAATTAAACAGAGACACTTAATTGTTAATGTTATAATTGGGTGCGGCTTATATTTGTTCACATTTGTGTTTCTTTGAGCGCTGCTAAATTATGGCAAAAAAAAGAGCCCCTAATGGGACGTGTATAAAAAAAGTTGGTTTCTTTTGCGCATCACTTAGTAACTTGTGTGCACAAGATACTTTATACTGCGTAAACAAGGGCATCAGTTTGTTTTTTAAATTGCTAGGGACAAAAAACATAAAATTAAGAGTAGTTTGAAGGCATTTGCCATTGTAGGAGCCATAACTTCTTATATCGCATGTATTGATCACTGGGTTTAAATTTTTTTGGGTTGTTAGGGTGACAGGAGTCACTTGAATGCTGGTGGTGACATTAAGAAATGGCTGTCACAGTTTTTTGATAGAACGAGAGGAAAGCTAGGTAGGCGTAGTTTTTGTTGGCCACTGCATATAAGCACATCCGTTTATTTCATGTCCTTGTATCAGATCGTAATATATTCAAAGTGTATCCGAATCGTGACCTGGCCGTCTTACTCTGGAAACAGTAAAGTACTTTGCTGTAGGCTATAATCTTCCGTATTTACATGTAGCCTACATGATCATTAACATGTATTATCCCTGTTGTAAATAAATAAACTCAAACAAGAAAACAATTCCACCTCGGTGCATTTCTGTGAAAGTTAAAAGCGCATACTGTGTTCACAGAACAGTTCCACAGTTCCATACAGTGATAGAATCCATCCACAGCCTCTACATCGACTGTGGAAGCCACTACAACTATTAGTTATAAATATATTAGTAGCCTACTGTATTCATTCTTTTGACATTTCACTACAAAATGCAGTGCAGTGGTAGGCTATACAGTATATTTATTCAATCCATGAAGGTTGAAAGACAGCATGTTTTGCTAATTTTCTAACATAACTGACAGCCAGAAAACTGAGAACAATGCTGGCTATTTAGACATTATTTTCACAATCTACAACAGGATGGTCGGATGAGACCAGACTCTGCACACTGCTGCGTTCATGACAGCTGAAAGTTTTTGAATTTGGAGCAACAAAAACAGGGACAATTCCTCAAGGGAGAAGAGCTGGAGAAAAAGAATGAGCAAGAGAAAAAAAAGTGTTTCCTCAGCAACCCTGGTCATTCTGTTGTGGAGAAACTCCAGCTTCAATTCGGTTAATTGCATATTTACTTTTACTGCAGTTATTTTATATTGACAACATATGAGGGAGAGATCAAATCGATTCAATCTTTATTTAATAAACAATTAAGCACTGTTGAGCACTATGTAATTAATGGACCTTAAATCGAGTACGATATTATTGAAGTATATAACATAAATGTGTATACAAGTAAGTGATTTCACATAAACTTATTTGTGTCATAACAGACCTTGAGTGAAGTAGCTGCAGCTACACCGGAAGGTAGAAGGCCGAATGAGTTATACTATATGAATTATTTGTATCTTTATCTGTACTCGAACTGGGCGGGGCCTAATTTGGAAGTGGGTGGGGTATAACCCGGAAGCGGCTTAAACCCCGCTTGTAATGGGAGTGGCTTTAACCGGTATGTGTTTTTAAGCATGCAATTGATATGGGTTAATCAGAAATTGTTATATTTATTGCTGATTAGAAAAAATATTAACAGAACATCAGCATTGATTTTCAGATCAATGGTTTTGATAACAAACAAACAATATGCAGAACAAGTTTTGCAACAATGAATACACTTGCCGTTGCAATTATGAAGTAAAATGTGATGAACAAGACTTTTCATCACAATATAACTTTAATTTTTTAACTTTCATTTTTTATGAACAGTGTGATTTTATATTTTATTTTTATGTTTTTTAATTTTTTTATATCCACACGAGGTATGTGTGTGTAGGCAACTGATTTGTAATATAGTTTTATACCATAACTACCTTTATTTATTTTGTAAAATAAGTATCATTTGATCTTACAGTCCCAGACCCACTCTTGGCCCTTTTAGCCCCTCTTTATTAACCTCATGGATACGCCCCTGCTCAGCAGCACTTAACATTTAGCAATAGTCACCTATTAATGAGCAGCATTAATTCTGCATCTTTGTTTCCTGGGGCATCAGCGCGATAGATGCGCTCTTTGGCCAAAAGAGATCCGTTGCCAGAGTAATTGGGAGGATGTAAAAAGTAATTGAAACAGTAGCTTCTGTCACTCATATAAAGACTGTTCTGAAAACTTGCAGCTAGCTTGAGAATCACATAAGTGACCTATTTTGGATTGGCTTTTCAACCACGTCATCTGTAGGATTACAAACATTTTGCAACACTGACTCATTTCTCCCATAGGAGACTAACAGAGTAACTATGTCTTGAGAAATCCAGTGCAACAACATCGTTTTCAGTACAAAAATCCACTGCATAAAAGTAGAATAAATATAAAGAACAATGCTGCCATGAAATTAAACTACTGACCCTTATTCAATGTTGAAAAAAATCAAATGTCAAATCTAGTAATTTTAAATCGTCTAAAGATCACACATCACACTTATTATGAGGTATGTAAATTAAAGTGAGTTAACTGAAAAAAACACAAATAAGGTAGTGAATGTAAACAATTTTAAATTAATAAATAAAAACTTATCTGGCTTTGCCTCAACCTCTTAAAGGTTTTTAGTCAATAAACACCAGCCTGTCCTGTTTAACAATGTTTGCTGTGGTCATTTTGTTTTAAACCAAATATTCTCCCTACTAGAGCTGGGTGGTATGGCAAAATTTTCATGTCACGGTATTTGAAAAAAACATATCGGTATTACAGTATTTAACAGTATTTTATTTCCATACAAGACCGTTCTCATCTACATTATCTTATAAGAATTAATAATATAAAAATGTGCTTTAAATAGCCCGTTTTACTGTCATGTGGACTGCATCATGTTGCTTTTTCCAGACACAGGTGAATGACATGAAAATAATTAGAATTATTATTATTATTTCCCGCTATTTTTGACTTCTTTCCAACTGGTTTTGCCACCGTTGACCGTGTGTACCTACAGACGGTCAAATAGCGCTCAACACCCCCACTACTGGTTACATGCAATAGCGCTTGTAAAATATATGCTGTTCGGATCTCTTCTGACCTTTTAAAGGCAATAAACTGTTAAAATACAGACATGACTCCTCTTTTTGGAATTACTTCCTCAGCATTGTTTACTTTGTTCTGATAGCTCCAGCCAACAGCTGTACTTAGTTAAAAAGATTACCTTTCACACTGTGGTGAAGAGCATGTAGCAGTGAAATCGGTCCCAATTGAAAAACTTCCTCACATTCAACGTTGTGGAATTTGTGTGAGGTAGGCTATTCACTGGCATAGCGGTATATTAAAAATTCATATCACAACGAAAATAAACACAGATTTTCGTTATGAACGGTAATACCGCCAAGGCCTACTCCCTACCTCGTTTAAAAAAACAATCCCCATTTACACCTAACGATAAGTGCGTTTTATGCACATTCATAGAATTCCCAAATCTCTAGGGGGCAGTAATTCTCCAAAATTCTATCCGCTCAGAGTAACTTTCTATTCTCTAACTTACAGCAGTGATAGAGCTTGTAAAAACAAGCGAGCAAAAAGTGCTTGGACAATAAGTAACGCAAACACAGCTCTGAGGACATAAATGCTGTTTCTGAGTGGAAACACAGGTCGCAGAAGTAATATTGGAGCATTTGTTCTGTCACGGACAGTGATGTTGCGACACTTAAAACTCCAGTTTCATCTGTCCACACACAGACGCTGACAACTGAGAGAACGTATATTTTCACTTTTAGAAAGAAATATTTTTAGTGCATTATTGTGTGGATGACAGACAGAGAAAGATATCTCCGTTTTGTGATCTGTACCAGCTACGTGTGGAGATACTGTTATCCTAAATCCTAATTTTTTAAATCCCAAACTAGTTGCAATGTTAATGGCACACTGGTCTTTCGCAAGGAAAAAAGTTATGCTGTTTGTCATTTACTTGCGTCCCAGAGAGCTTTTGGCGTATTTTGGCCTATTTTGTTGCATTGTAGATGGAGTTCTGAATGGATGTTAGGGAAATTTCACGTTTTTTTTACTCCCTTTGCTCTTTCATTTCCTGATCATACACTACTTTTTTGGATGACTTAACAGTTAAAGAGATTTGCAGAGTTTCTCTGTGGCACAGCTACGACGGCATGGCAATATTTACATACAATTGTTTGTTGATCTACATCTGCTTCTTTCAACTCCAAAGGTTTCTACACCACATAAGCCATTTTTCCTTTCTTCTCTACCAATGGCTGTGTTTCTTCAGCCATTTTCTTTTCTCCCTGACTGCTAAAACACCATTTAGCCTCGCTTGAAATGTGCTGGTGAAAACAGTGGGAGAAAACGTGAGGCTATGGGGGGAGTCACAGAACGTACACAACATAGCACGAGTGGAAAAAATGTAATAGAACAAAAAAAAAATCGGATTATTTTCTTTTCATAATCGTCGAAAACCCAGATTGTAATTTATATTAAAATTCAATGAATCGCTCAGCCCTAGTTTTTTTTCCCTGTAATAGACTTGTGTGGCTTATAATCGGGTGCACCTTATATTCCAGAAAATTGTTCCCTACGACATCTCAAAGAACATGCTTTTTCAAACTCAACCTTTTCTGGTCTGTAACCGATGCAGGGAATGGAGTCTGGAGAAAATATTCACATCCAGCATGCTTATACAACTCAGAGTGACCGACTTTGTTTAAAAAAAAGGAATTAGGAGTACAGACCCTCGATACAACTGACGAGCAGCTGGGGACAATCATCTATTTATTTTTTTTAGATAATTTACGTTATGTTTTATATACAGCCATATACATACACAGTCTTGGGCAATAGAGTTGGATTAGGTTTGCTAAAAAATGGAAACACCAATGGCTTTCTATCATCAAAATAACTTCAGCAATCTCTTCATGTCAAATGTGGTAACATTTGAAAGTTGATTGCATTAACTAGTTTAGCTGCTTCATAAAAAATACTTTAATTTGTGTAAGTGGTACTCAGTATCGATGACATTGACGAATGAATCGACTCTTTTGAACAGTTCGTCAATGTGAAAGGTAAGACCAAAGTCCTTGACGAGATGAGCTGCGTGAGTGGAAGTGTGATTGAGTAGGCGGGTGATCGAGCAGTGTGTACTGAATATGTATACTTGGCAACTACTAGTTAAATCAGAAATAGAATTACTGACATGAATCAAATTAGTGGCACTCAGATTGAAGTAAACATGCAGAGGGATTTGATATACAACAGGGTACAAAAGAATAGGAGCTCAAGATGAGAAACCAGAAACCTAACAGTTTACAGAAGGAATAGAAGTCGATGAAAGGTGAAAAGACAACAATACAATCTAAATATCTAAAAGGCAATTTATTCAGTAATTCAACTTAAAAGGTGAAACTAATACATGAGATAGACTTGTTACATGCTGAATTTTTTTTTTATAAATTTGACTATTATGGCTTACAGCCTATGAAAATCCCAAATCAAAATCTCAGATAAATTGAATATTTTTAAAAGGTTCAATAGTATAAGATCAAAGTGTAAAACTCTAATCAGCTAATTAATACAAAACACCTGCAAAAGGTTCCAGAACCTATTTGTGAATGTCATCTTACCATTAAACTGACAGTGGGAAACAAACGTGTTTTATAGGGTGCTTTCACACCTTTTAGTTCACTGGACTATGATAGGGGGCCAATTTTGCAACACTGTTGCAACTTTTAGCTGGTGCGGTTCGTGTTCACAATGCACTTTTGACAAAAGCACTGAACGTTTTACATATTGCATATCACCCGTGCGTGTGGTGGCGCTGTAGCAAGAATGGGAATGGTAAACGGATTGGGGCGGCACCAAAAGCAGGAAGCAGACTATTATACAGGGCATCCTGGGTAGATACAATCTAAATAACCACTAATGCTGGAGACATAAATGCTGGATCTTGTACATGCCTTGCTCAACGTATGTATAAGGAGGCCATCTGTGCTGGAAAAATGCTTATATAGAGCCATCTTGTATAAAAAACAACATTCTTCATAGTCCTCCACCTCATTCTATGTTCATCCTGAGCTAGTGCTGCAGTATAGATCTGGCACATTTGCCAAACACAACAGATCAATCCTAAAACCACTACAGTCTGCTGCTCCTCCATGTTTGTTTACTCTAATCAATACCACACCAAGACATCTTTGTTGAATAAATTCAGATTAACATCCAAAACCAAATAAAAACAGCAGAATCAACTGATAGTGGAGTTCAGAGACAGGAAATGGTTGAAGTCTTTGCGTGTGTTACAGGCTGTGAAGACCTTCCCAGAGCAAGCAGAAGGGGAAAGCAGACTATGGTGCAAGCTATTACAGTAGATACCATTAGCCACCATTAGCCACCAGAGTTAGCCTAGAATGACTCGTCAATCAAAATTACACGCTCCTGATTATTCATAATTTCAAGATTAAATTATATCTAAACGAATGAGTTAGAACCCCCAACCCAGAGTTGTCATGAACCTGAACTATGTAACCTAAAATGGTTTTTTCGAACCAGGCTGTAAACATCTTTATTTTTTGCTGTAAAGTTGGCCTTTTTAACATGGGAGTCAATGGGAAGTTGCTCCCTTTCGCAGCCAGCCCCCAGCGGATGAGGGAGGAACTGCAATTTTTAACACTTCCTGGTTGGCTTCACTTTCTGTGGGCAGAGTTTGCCCCTTAGTGTGATCTGATTTTTGTATTTTCAAGTGTATGGTCTATATCTCTAGTTCCCCATTGCCGTGACAACCCAGAGTCCAGTTCAGGGATCAGGGACTGCCACCCACCCACTACCCTATAGAGACAGTTTCCCGTCCACTGCCCAAAACTAATGAATTAAAAGTTAATGCTAGTAGAGCAAAGTATAAAAATCTCATAAAGATAAATACAACTCTGACTGAACAGAAAAATAAATCAATTAAATGTGGTTTACTGAACATAAGATCTCTCCCCTCAAAAACACTCTTAGTAAATGACTTAATTTGTGAAAATAATATTGATTTGTTTTGTCTTGCAGAGACATGGTTGCAGGAAGAGGACCATGTCATAATAAATGAGTCAACTCCCCCTAGCTACTTAAACTTTAGTGTCCCTCGAAGTACTGGTCGAGGAGGTGGTGTAGCCACCATCTTTCATTCAGATTTACTAATTAATCTCCAAAAAAATAATAATTACAGTTCCTGAGAAAACCTTGGACCTCTGCTATGGCTCCATAAAGGGAGCATATAAGTCCGTGGCGGGACCTGCTCTTGGATCCTCCGATCATAATACGGTGCATCTTTATCCTGTCTATAAGTCTGTGCTGAGGAGGGAGAAGGTGCACAAAAGACAGGTGACGCTCTGGAATGAAGAGTCTTCTCTCGCCCTACAAGGCTGCTTTGACTGCACTGACTGGTCAGCTTTCATAGACTCCTCGGACAATATAGATGAGCTGACGGACGTTGTATGTAGTTATATTTCCTTTTGCAGAGACAATGTCATTCCGACCAAGGTTGTGAAGTCTTTCCCTAATAATAAACCCTGGGCTTCTTCAGCACTTAAGGGCTTGATCCAGAAAAGGAAAAACGCTTTTAAGGAGGGTAATGTTACAAAGGTTAAGGAAATTAAGAAAGAGATTAGGTCTGAAATTAAAAGGGCCAAACTTGTGTACAAAGAAAAACTTGAAGCTGAACTGGGCAATAATAACTTAAAAGAAGCCTGGAATGGTATGAAACTTATGACTGGCTGTTCTGATAGAGGTCATAGGAACATTGCCCTGACTGGTTTTAATTCTGACAAGCAGTTGGCTGATGACTTAAACTCTTTCTATTTAAGATTTGATAATCATGAATTCACTGATACAGTGAATACATTAAAGGACACCACCAGAACTCTTCCTACATTTGCGTTGAGTGTAAAAAGTGTGGAAAAACACTTAAAACAGACTAAAAAGAGAAAGAGCTCTGGTCCGGATAATATTTGTGGCCATGTTCTTGCATCTTGTGCTGAACAGCTGTGCAACATCTTCCATTTCATTTTTACACAATCCCTCCAGCAACAAAAGGTCCCCAAGTTATGGAAACATTCCACTATTGTTCCTGTTGCAAAGATAAAAAAGCCTTCAACACTGAATGATTTCAGGCCTGTGGCGCTGACATCCTTAGTCATGAAGACGTTGGAGAAGCTTATTAAAAGTGAAGTTTTATCACAGGTAGAGGAATTACTGGATCCCCTACAATTTGCATACAGGTCTGGTAGAGGTGTGGAGGACGCCACTGTCACACTGTTCGACTTTTGTACTGCCACCTCGAGGGATCTAAAGCTCAAGCTAGATTGTTGTTTATAGATTTTTCATCTGCTTTTAACACTATCCAGCCACATCTGTTAGCAGAGAAGCTAATTAGTCTTTTTTATTTGGATTTTAACCTTGTTGGTTGGATACTGGACTTCTTGACCAATAGGTCCCAGTGTGTGAGGGTAAATGGCTGTTTCTCAAATAAGCTTCAGTCTTCCTCTGGATTGCCTCAAGGATGCTGTCTTTCCTCTCCCTGGCCAATAAAAACAGGCTTGGCAACCTGGTTAAAGTGGCCGGTAAGGTTACAGGGAGAACTCAAGTCCAGCTTACTGACTTGTACAGTAGACAAGTGTTCAGAAAGGCTTCCTTGATCTTGGAATGTGCAGATCACCCTCTCCAGTCTGAATTTGTACTGCTGCCATCAGGTCGTCGGTGGAAGGTGCCTATTCTCCGGACTAAGAGATTTAAGGTTTCCTTTGTCCCCACTGCCATTCAGGTGCTGAATGACAGATCACTTGTCAATGGTATATAATTCCTGGTGCTCATGTTTGTTGGTTGCTGATGGTTCAGGCTGTTGGGGCCTGCTTGGGCGCCTCCCACTTTTGCACAAATTTTTATCTTTATTATTGGTTCTTTGTTCTACCCATGATATGATGCTTATGTTATGTTATGATATTGTCTGTTGTTGTACATCTGTGTGTTGTATCTGTGTGCTTTTCGTGTGCATCTTCCTAGCTGCAAGACTATTTCCCCTGCTTGAGACAATAAAGTTACCTTACCTTACCTTTGAGCATTTAATCTTTAGCCTTCCTCATACACATAACAAAGCAGTAAAGCCACTTTTATTTGTTGTCTTATATCGTCCACCAGGCCCTTATTCTCAATTTTTAGATCAGATAGCAGATTTTCTATCTGACTTAGTTTTAAACACTGATAAAGTCATTATAGTCGGAGACTTCAATATTCATGTTGATAATGAAAGTGATAGTCTAAATACAGCTTTTAACACTATCTTAGACTCAATAGGCTTTACTCAAAATGTGCAGGGACCAACCCATCGCGGTCACCACACCTTAGATCTTGTGCTGACTTATGGCATTGACTGTGAAGAAATAACAGTCTTTCCACATAACCCTATCCTGTCTGATCATTTCCTCATCACTTTTAAACTTACTCTAACAGATCATATCAAACCTGAAAGAAAACTTCATTATACCAGAATGTTATCAGACAATGCTGTAGCAAGTTTTAAAGAAGCTCTTCCAACTTTAATTTCCTCAGTACATAAAAGTACAATAGAAAACAGTGATTTAACTCGTAACCCCTCACAACTTGACGTTCTAGTTCATAGCGTTAATTCCTCCCTGCGTCTGGCAATAGACAACGTTGAAATTATTCATCTTTAATCGAGGAGAATAAAAATAATCCTAGGTTTCTTTTTAATACAATTGCTAAACTCACACAGATCATAGCTCTATCGAGCCAACCATTCCCCAAGCTCTTAGTAGTGATGACTTCATGCAATTCTTTATAAATAAAATAGACTCTATAAAAAATAAAATAATTGGGAACCTTCGCAATATGCTTGCTTCCTCCCTAGTTAATGAGGCAACATCAAAAATGGTTGAACCTAATATACGCTTAAACTGCTTTAATGCAGCCGAACCTTCTGATGTACTAAAATTATTAGCTTCATCTAAACCTTCAACTTGCGTTTTAGACCCAATCCCAACTAAACTCTTAAAAGAAGTTTTCCCTCTGATCGCTGCTCCAATTTTAGATATAATGAATCTATCCTTAGTCAATGGATATGTACCACAGGAGTTTAAGATAGCTGTAATTAAACCTCTACTTAAGAAACCATCTCTTGATCAAAACGACTTAATTAACTATAGACCGATATCTAATCTTCCCTTCTTATCTAAAATTCTTGAGAAAATAGTTGCACACCAGATATGTGAGCATTTAAACAATAATGAGCTGTTTGAGAAGTTTCAGTCAGGCTTTAGAGCTCATCATAGCACTGAAACAGCTCTGGTGAAGGTTACTAATGATATTCTCATAGCCTCAGACAATGGACTGGTGACCATTCTGGTCCTGTTAGATCTCAGTGCTGCCTTTGACACTGTTGATCACAATATTCTCATAGAAAGGCTTCAAAGTGTCGGTATAATAGGAACAGCACTAGGTTGGTTTAAATCTTATTTGTCTAACAGATTTCAGTTTGTTCAGGTAAATGATAAATCTTCCTCAACCTCAATAGTTACTTGCGGAGTACCACAGGGTTCAGTGCTTGGGCCGATTCTTTTTACTATATATATGCTTCCTATTGGTAAAATAATTAGGCAGCATGGGATAAAATTCCATAGTTACGCTGATGATACACAGCTATATCTATCCATTAATCCTGATGAATCCAATCAGTTAGGTAGACTACAGGCATGTCTGGAAGACATAAAAACTTGGATGACTCTAAACTTCTTGCTTCTGAATTCTGATAAAACAGAAGTTGTCGTCTTTGGACCAGAAGCTGTGAAAAATAAACTACTTAGTCAACGCCTTCACCTGGACGGCATTAAATTAGCCTCCAGTAATAAAGCAAAGAACCTCTGTGTTATTTTTGACCAAGATATGTCATTTAGATCTCACATTAAAGAAGTCTCTAGGATTTCCTTTTTTCACCTTAGGAATATTGCAAAAATTAGAACCATCCTGTCCAGGAATGATGCTGAAAAACTAGTCCATGCCTTTATTACTTCAAGACTGGATTACTGTAACTCTTTATTATCAGGTAGTCCACAGAAAACAATTAAAAGTCTTCAGTTAGTCCAAAATGCTGCTGCTAGGATTCTGATGAATATTAAAAGAAGAGATCACATTTCCCCTGTTTTAGCTTCTCTTCACTGGCTCCCAGTAAAATCTAGAATAGAATTCAAGATCCTCCTTCTGACATATAAAGCTCTTAATAATCTAGCTCCATCATACATAAGAGACCTGATTGTTCCATATGTTCCTAACAGGGCCCTTCGCTCTCAGACTGCAGGTTTACTGGTAGTTCCTAGGATTTCTAAAAGTAGAATGGGTGGCAGATCTTTCAGCTATCAGGCTCCCCTCCTATGGAACAGGCTCCCAGGGTTGGTTCGTGAAGCAGGCAATTTGTATATCTTTAAAACTAGGCTTAAAACTTTCCTCTTTGACAAAGCTTACAGTTAGAGATATGTTAATAGGTAGTTAGAGACAGGTAAACCTAGACAGGTTAGGTTAGGCTAGGCTGTTGGAGGACATTATTAGGGTCTGTTCCTACTTTCTCTCCTACTTCTCCCCACCTGCATGATGTGCTGTCAATTCAAGCACTGAACTTCTGCATCAGTTCCGTTGCTCTTTCTGTTTCTCTGTTCTGTGTCTCTGTTCTGTATTCTCCAAACCACAGACAGTCTCGGCAGATGACCGCTTGTGCTGAGCCTGGTTCTGCCGGAGGTTTCTTCCTGTTAAAAGGGAGTTTTTCCTTTCCACTGTCTCTTCGTGCTTGCTCAGTGTGAGGGATTGCTGAGAATTACACGACGCAATCTTCTGTGGTTCTCTAATTTCTACATTAAACATTGTATTGTAATAACTCTTCTTGTAAAGTGCCTTGAGATGACATCTGTTGTGAAACGGCGCTATATAAATAAACTGAATTGAATTGAATTGACCCTTTAACCGTCCTCCAACAGCTCCCGTGCAGCCGGGATCTGAGGCAAGCTGGGTGTAGGTTCGTAGGAAGCCTAGCGCCAGACCCCAGCCCGTGGCCAACCTCCAGCCCCTTTCACTGAACAATAGGTTCGCCCCGCTCAGCGACGCACCCGTCGAGCAGGAGAGGCCGATTCTTGTAATTGGCAGCTCCATAGTTAGGAACGTGGCTCTAGAGACACGAAAGACCACCGTCAAATGCCTTCCAGGGGCCAGAGCTGCGGACATTAGGTCCCATCTGAAGCTTTGGACCAAGGACAAACGGCGGTATAGCAGGATCGTTATCCATGCTGGTGGCAATGACACCCGGCGACGGCAATCGGAGGTCACTAAAATTAGCGTAGCTTCGGTGTGCAGGGCTGCCGAAAAGATGTCTGGCTCTGTAATTTTTTCTGGTCCCCTGCCTGATCGTACTAGCGATGAAATGTACAGCCGTATTCTTTCGTTTCACCTTTGGTTGTCAAGGTGGTGTCCAGAAAACGATGTGGGCTACATTGATAACTGGGGGACCTTCTGGGGAAAACCTGGACTGTTACGTAGAGACGGAATCCATCCCACCGTGGACGGCGCTGCCCTTCTTTCCAGGAACATTGATAGGGTTATCTCTAGTTCCCCAAAGCCGTGACAACCCAGAGTCCAGCTCAGGGATCAGGGACTGCCACCCACCCACTACCCTATAGAGACAGTTTCCCGTCCACTACCCAAAACAAATGGATTAAAAGTTAATGCTACTAGAGCAAAGTATAAAAATCTCAAAGATAAATACCACTCTGACTGAACAGAAAAATAAATCAATTAAATGTGGTTTACTGAACATAAGATCTCTCTCCTCAAAAACACTCTTGGTAAATGACTTAATTTGTGAAAATAATATTGATTAGTTTTGTCTTGCAGAGACATGGTTGCAGGAAGAGGACCATGTCACAATAAATGAGTCAACTCCCCCTAGCTACTTAAACTTTAGTGTACCTTGAAGTACTGGTCGAGGAGGTGGAGTAGCCACCATCTTTCATTCAGATTTACTAATTAATCCCCCAAAAAATAATAGTTACAGTTCCTTCGAGCATTTAATCTTTAGCCTTCCTCATACACATAATAAAGCAGTAAAGCCACTTTACTGCTTTGGGCCGTCCACCAGGCCCTTATTCTCAATTTTTAGATCAGATCTCAGATTTTCTATCTGACTTAGTTTTAAACACTGATAAAGTCATTATAGTCGGAGACTTCAATATTCATGCTGATAGTGAAAGTGATAGTCTAAATACAGCTTTTAACATTATCTTAGACTCAATAGGCTTTACTCAAAATGTGCAGGGACCAACACATTCTGTACATAAAAGTACAATAGAAAACAGTGATTTAACTCGTAACCCCTCACAACTTGACATTCTAGTTCATAGCGTTAATTCCTCCCTGCGTCTGGCAATAGACAAAGTTGACCCCTTAAAAAGAAGGTGGCCAGCCATAGAAGATTAGCTCCCTGGTTTAATTCAGAGCTACGTACCCTGAAGAAGAACGTTAGAAAACTAGAGAGAAAATGGCGCTCTACGCATTTACAGGATTCCTATTCAGTGTGGAAGAATGGTGAGAAGAGTGTGTTGTTTCAAATCCGATCCCCGAGTGAAACCTTCCTCCTCTCTCGCGGAAAACTCTAACGCTGTGTCCACACCAAAAGTGTCAAGACGCGCCACATGCCCCCAGCTGGATGCTAGAACATTCGCCCCTTGAAGCGCGTACAAAGCGAACTGCTCGCGCTTCAAATATGGTATTTTCACACGCGAACTGGCCTTCAAAAGAGCTGGGGCCAGAGTCTGCGGTGTATTATAGACTATGGTCTCCGATCTGACAGAGGACAGAGTGTATTACGTGTTCGGCCTGGCCTCCGGTAGAGCTGGGACCGCTGCACTGGAGTTTTGGTGAGCTACAGATACAGTCTAGCTACGCGGAGGGATCCATAAACAGCAGCGAGCCTCTCATAAACACCGGCCAGTTTGTGCCGTGAAGGTCCAAGCTTCACCTGCCGAAACATCAACTACATTTGTGAGCAGCTGTCCATCTGTCTGCGGTTCGTAAAAGTTTATAATATTTGAGCAGCGTGGGACATGATGCGGGAGCTGCTACCAGGAAACCAGGTGAGCCTGCTTCAAGGCTGACTTCTAGGCTGAGAGGTGCTTTTACAGCAACTACGGCTCTTTTAAGAGCAACCTCTTAAGAGCATTCCTGTCTAAATAGTTTAATTTTTATTTCTGTCTCTGTATAGCAAACTGCTTGTGTCATGTAGCTCGGGGTGATTAGCCACAATGTTTATCAGTATTTCCTCCATGTCCTGCTGAGGCTGTGACTCCATGACAGTCACAGAATCACTGAAACTCTGTCCCCTGATTGGTTGACGCAGTGTGAATTGAAGCTGGAGTTCAGACTTTTTGAACTTGAGAAGAAGTTTTCACGCACTGTAAACGCCTCATTCGCACAAATCCTCCGCGCAGATCAGGCATAAAAGCGTTTTCGCGACGCAAATCTGCTTCTGATTTGAAGCGGGACGCCCTGCCGCGCGTCATCGTGCTCCTCCATTGACATAACATGTACACCTGACTCGCCGCTCGCTTAATTCGCTTTTGGTGTGTACGTACAGTTCCTCTGCTCGCGCACAAAGCATTTTTTGATTGGCCGTCAGTAAGAGGCCGGGCCTGGGGGCGTGCCAGTCACCACTGTATCCTCGGATATAATTGGTTGAACATATTGGCCAATTGGACAGCAGGGTACGGCAACACTACTAGGACGAACCGCACAACCTTGCTGTCTTTTATGATGCTTAGGGGGCCTATCAGCTGGTTAAGGTGGTCCTGGTCAAGGCCACCAAAGTAGAGATGATTTCTAGATTTATCTATCCGTCTTATTCCATCTCCTTTCCTAAAGCTGCTATTAAAAGAATCAATTTAATTTAAACTTTATTTGGAAGAACGAAGTAAATTATACCAGAAAAATTAATATGGTTAAAAAATATGAAGATGGTCGACTTTGAGTGTGTTAATGGCACCATTAAAATCAACTGGTTGAGAAATTTCATTAGTGACCAAAATAGTCTTTGGTTCCATTTACCCAGCATGGTCTTCAAAAACGTTGCTGGCATCACCTTTCTCCTCAGGTGTGATTATGATATTAAACTGTTAAACTATCGCTGTTTCACCAACAAGTATTAATATATTGGAAATTAATTTCCAAACACTATTTTAGCCCCCATTCTACGCTCTTATGGAACTGTAAGTACGTAACATCAAGAAACCTCTAAAGAGAACAAAAATACAAGAGAAGTTTGTAGTCTTAAGTGTAGCTTTTCTCCTAATAATATAATTAGGATGTATTTATTTATGCAACGTGGGCTTGAATGAATTTGTTAGGAAAATCCCTTTTTTGTCTGTGTGCAAATGAACTAATCTTGTTTGCAACCAATGGCCCACATTTGTGTGTAATATCTGATAGAAAATGTTGATTCTGAAAGGAAACTAAAGGTTTTCTGAGAAATGCAGTGGGGTTTACTCATTTATGCTGAGCATCTGTAGCTCTCATCCAGATCTGGATATAAGAGAACCGTCACTTTTGACAGGTCGGCCACATCTCCCGCCGCACAATATAGAAATAACATTTACAGATACAATAGTAGCATACAACATGTAAACACTTTTGAAATACAATCTTAAAAGTATGAGTTGTGTTAGCGCTACAGGTCGATCGGGAGGTAATGTCCAATTCTGATTGAGTCTGAAATCACGTGATCAGATCTGGACATCCCAAGGCTAGGCAGTTTTCTTTGTAAAGGTGCATGTTAATATCATCACACACTCATTTCCTTTCCTGATTGAGCCTCACAGAAGCCTAAAGTTATACTGATGTCTTTGCTTTCATGTACTTTTAGCACATTCAGCAGGTCTTGTTTGTTCTGTTTTCTTCTACGTCCAGATGGAGACGTGTCTAAGATGGATTCACATTGTATGCAGTAAAACAGCTGAAACCTTTTCCTCATGGTTTGTTCTGATGGTGATGGTACGGTGGAGCAAATTAGTATTTAATAAGGCACCAATTGTAAAAGTTCTCCCAGCTAAACAGCTGAGAATCCTGTAATTTCCTTCATAGGTAAAACTCAACTATGAGAAACAAAATGAGCAAAAGAATTCCAGAAAATGGTCTGATTTTTAAAGACTTTTTCTTTTACAAATCCTGATGTAAAATAAGTATCTGGTCACTATTAAAAGTTCATCTCCTTACCGTATTTGTTAGAAATGATCAGAAGTCCAACATTTTCTGTGAATGTTTCCAACATCATGCTTATAGTTTTCTTTAGATGAAACTCAGCATTCCTCCCACTCCAAACACAGTAAGTGGTGTTTATACCAAATATTTCTAGATTTGCCTGATCTGACCACATGGATGTCTCCCAATCCTCTGCATCATCCAGATGCCCTCTGATGCCAAACTTTACATGATGCTGCAGGATTTGAATCCATGAGGACGTAGTGTGTTACTATTACTAATAGTAATCCTTCTAACTGTGCTTCCAGATATTTTCAGCTCATTAACCAGGTCACCCTGGGCTGTTTACACACCGTTCTAAAAATCTTGTGTACCACACTAGGTGGTTTCTGGCATGGAGCCCCAATCAGAGGGAGATTATCAGTGATCCATTATCTAATAACTGTTCCAACAGTTGGTCTCTTCTTCCCAAACTGATTGTCTGTTGTAGATTGGCTGAGCCCAGTCTTGTACAGGTGTACAATCTACCTGGTCTTGGCCATGGTGGAGGTTAGACTCTGACTGTTTGAGGGAACTAAGTATATCTATTCTATTCTATCTTCTGACCTCTTTTCTCCAGGAGGAGAACATTCCAGTCAAACTGAGAACATCATGGTGGCTCCACTAGTTCCTGCTTTTAATCAGCAAAGATTTCTCCTAAACTAGATCATCTTCAACCAGCTGATCATGAAGAAGTGAGGAAGATGAGAGAGGAAGCTGGTCTTACCGTCCAGGAGGATCCAGAACACCAGCAGCATCTTCATCTTCCAACCAGAACAACCCAGAGAGCCTCTCTAAGCCCTGGAGGACATCAGCTCCCAGCAGCTGCTCATCAACACTTCACCGTCTCTTCTCCTCCAGGAACCATCAGCTCTCTCAGACACACCCAGGGTGGAGGAGGAGGAGGAGCTGAGGGGCTCTGAACAGATCTCTGCTAGCAGCCTCTGATCCTGGATCTGCTGGGAGAACTTCTTCTACCATCAGGTCCAGAACCTGTGGACTCCTTAGGCTGAACTGAGCCTTTAACTGGATCAGCTGCTGTGGGAACTGAGAGAGACTCTCTGCTGGTTGGTAGTTTAAGATGCTGCTAAACCGGTTCTGTTGGATCCAGATCAGTTCTGAGGAAAGGTGAGGCTCTTCAGTTTCCTCATAGTTTCTCTCCTGTTGATCCTGTTTCTGCTTCATTTAAGG